>JARBWK010000001.1:27334526-27512782 GCA_030556195.1 Anolis apletophallus
TTTGGGAAAATTTCGGAAATCACTTCAGAATTGAATTGCCAATGCCCCCTACATTCGAAATGAGTTTTGAATCATTATTTTCTTGATCAAACGAGCCTCGTATACACTATTGCCACATGCAACATTGATCAAATTACAGGGCATGGTGTGATCTGAATGCCGCCTTTTCATTTCCTAGCACAACTCGAGTAGTACGTGTTTGCTTGCTAGGTAAAGGTAAAGGTTTTCCCATGACATTAAATCCAGTCATGTCTAACTCTGGGGGTTGGTGCTCATCTCCATTTCTAAGCCGAAGATTGTCTGTAGACACCTCCAAGGCCATGGGGCCAGCATGACTGCATGAAGCGCCGTTACCATCCTATTGAACTAGTCACATTTACATGTTTTCGAACTGCTAGGTTGGGAAGCTACCAATCTACATACAACACACATTACATTACAAATTACAAGTACAGCATGGTTTCCTATTTGTAGGACTGGTGTTCACAATTTATTTATACACCTCTAACAAAATATGCTCCCTCTAAGCATTTCGTAGGTCCTCCACTGCCAGAAATGCTTTATTTTAATAGGGTTTACCATTATCCACTATTTTGTGTATCCACGCAAAGTGTGGGGACATACTCCTTGTGAATATGGGTTGTAGTACTGTATCTTAAACAGTAAATTAAGTGCTATTATATTATATTGTTATGGTATATATTATTATGTTACTTCTTATTGCAATTGCATTCTTTGATGCTGATATATATTATTTCTTGCTTTCATGTTAAATTGTATTTATAAAACAGGAAAGGATTTGTGAAGTTTAAACTGCTCATAGAACTGATGGTATGGGGCGGGATATCAATATTTTAGTAGAATAAGAAAGTGCTGCCATGTTCACTCATTAGATCAGATGTCTTAAAATATATTTTCCCAGCAATTCTTCTAGGCAGTGGTCCTTGAGAATGACTTATGGAATTAACATCTATTTGTTTAGTGGCAAATCATAAATGTTAGCCAGTTTTATATGAGTTAATTCCCTGCAAGGTACCACAAGAGAAATAGCCATAGTAAACACTGACAATCAATTATGGTTTAATGTCCTGTTTCAGCTTTTTTAAAGACTGAGGTCAGAATTCTATTAGTGACATACACTTTCTTTTTAAGTCAGTACATATGGGGGATTATTTGTCGAGAATATATTTAAAACCTACTTGTGTATTGATTTTACAGATATGTACTCCTAACTCAACAATGCTACAGAGCACCCTCACAGCCACCTAACCACAGATTACTGACTCCCAGACAACATTTAACTATAATTTTGCAGTTAGGTGAAAGCAAAAAAATATTATCTTGTAGGAACTCCAATTTATTTTCTGGAAATCCAGTAGAACAACAGCTCTTTTTTCCCCACATGGTGGCACTGCTGAAAATACAGTGTTGGTTGAGAGTCTCTGACACCCTACTCCTCTGGTCCACCCACATGATGCCTCGAAACATTGCAAAATCTCTAGAACCCATAGGCTGGGTAGAAAAAAGCTGCTGGAGTGATATGCTAAAAATCTTGATTATTATCTGACCTGCTTGAATTTGTAATACATGGACCCACTTACTCACATGTGGAGAACAAGATTTTAATGTAGCTCAGCATAAATATCCATGCTAGTCAAAAGCTGGGAGAAGCTTTCAAAGACCGTTTTAACATTATAGAAAAATATTTCTGGAGGCTATCTGATTTTAGCTTGTCTCTGAGGATTTATTTGATATATGGTCAAAGAGGCCTAGCAGTGAGAAAAGCTTTTGATTTTAAGAGTAGCAGACCATGGCCCAAAGACTGAGCAAGATTTATGCACAGTGACAAGAGGGAAAACCACTGAAGAAAAGTTTGACTAGAGGCATCTTGGATCTACTTCCCTTTCCTATACTTGAGAGGAAGTCTAATTGAAGTAGCTGGCATGCCTTTGTTTTCTGTGTTTTCTAAGTTGTTCTGTGGAAATTCAATTTATGGTATTTACTGTTAATTAATCTTTGCAATTGATCGGTCTTGTATATGCATTCCAGTTCAAAAATGTGTTTTCTGTAGAACTGGTTATCTGAATGGTCACTGTTACTCAAATAAAATTATTTCAGATGTTTAGGTTACAACTCAAATTGCCAGGTCAGCAGTACCCCAAGTCTTAGATTTCAGAGCCATAATCTGAACCCAAGGGATGGCCCTTTATAATGTCTAAGAAGTCATGCTATTCTGATATAGCAAATTATAGACCCCAGTGATGCCACTGAGCATATAAATTAAGTTTCAATCAAAAATACAGAGTATACCATTCAAATCCAAAACATTAAGTCTAACCAATGTGGCAAATAGGTATACATACACTATTGAAAGCAATGCTCCCACTCTGAGATGGAACTCCTGGTGGTGCAATTAATTAAACCCTTGTTACAGCAGGACTGCTAACCAACAGGTCAGTGGTTCAAATCTGGGAAGAGCAGGTTAAGCTCCCTCTGTCAGCTCCAGCTCCCCATGCAGGGACTTGAGAGAAGCCTCCCACAAAGATGGTAAAACATCAAACACCCAGACATCCCCTGGGCAACGTCCTTGCAGACAACCAATTCTATCACACCAGAAGCAACTTGCAGTTTCTCAAGTCACTCCTGAAATGAAAAAAAACCCCTCTGAGATTCCTCCCCTTCCTCTGAGGACCAGAGAAGAAGAGCGAAACGCTGAGACCTGGAGACCCAGTGACAGTTCCATCCCAGCCAGTATGACCAATGGCTAATAATCATTGGATCAATGGCTAGGCAAGAATCATTCAAATAGATGGAGCAAACATCTACAGGATGTCTAGTTGAAGGACAGTGGTCTATCCTGTAAGTTATAAATGTAAAACAAAGGTTGTCTAAGTGTGCGTATCTGTGCAGACTGACTTGAAGAGTGATGAGTAGGTAAAGAAAAATAAATCCAGTACCCAGTAGAGCACACAACTCTTTAAGTGTGGTTGCACAATTCTATAGTAACCATAAATTGGTGAGGGAAATACATTGCTGTTCCCCGAGTTAAACATTAAAATTTTAGGTGTAAAGATTTAGGCTATCTGAAACTATCACAATTGTCTGCTGACATAATGTGAAATTCAGTAATGTAAACTGGCCCCATGCCTCCATACACCTCCTTAGGGACCACTGATGACAGTGTACAAATGTACATGTGACCAGCTCACTCTCCTCGTGTGATAGGGAAGTGCGCTTTTTTTTTTATAAAAAAAGACTCACCTTGTTTGAAGCCAGTCTAATTCAGAATCAAAGTGTCATTAATTTCAGCCACTCTCCACTTTCCCATCTCTAAACAAGGTTGTAATTTTTAAAATCAAACATTTGATATATTGATCAGTTCTTCCCATGTCATTAGCACTGGATTTGTCACAGAGTAATAGATTCATATTAATGAGATGTGGCATAGTTTTAAAGACAAATGTACTGTGATATAAATCATTTTTGGTTTTCTTATAAGAGAACAGTAATTTTCTTTTTAAGATGGTGAACGGGAATACTGAAAGCCTCACTTGTCTGAGTCAGCTTCTGACAGCTGATCTAATAGGGTCTCTGCCTGATCAAATTGAATTAGTTTTTCTGTATAGTACATCCAGCATTAGGAAAGATAAAATGCTTAAGGGTTAAAGCAAGGAACCTATATGCTATCATTGCAAAAAAGCATTAAAATGCGAATCAGGAGTATTATCTAAAGTTGATCAAAATTTTCTGAAATTATATTTTTCTTGTAAAAAATGTGTGTAACTTGCTTTAATCCTTAAGCATTTATATTTTCTGTTTGTTGATGAAATGTGGAAATTACAAGAAAAAAAATACTTTTTGAATGCAAGATGCACATAAATATTCTTTGAAAAAATACCATTTCATGTGTAGGAATTGTTGTTGTTTTTGTGTAAAATGCACAAATGTTGTGCTAAAGAAATCCGAAATGCAGCATTTTCTGTACAAAAATGCTTTTTTGTATGCAAAAATGCCATTCATGAGTTTTGTATAGAATAAATCCCAAAGTGCAAAATTATCTTCATTGTGGTAAGAAAACTGTGAGATTTATTTATTGTTTCCTACCAGATGAAATTAGTGAAGAATTCCATCCCTACAGTGTCTCTTTTCTCTTCTTTATACAACAAAAAAGAACTTAGGATAGCTTGGATGCTATATTCTTCATGCTAATAAAGGTTGCAGACACCAGTACTTGAGAAATGTGATCTCTGTATTGTGACATGATCTGACTTGATGTTCATCTGCTGGAATAATGGCTTGGATCCAAAATAAATCATTTTCTGTGTTTACCCTAAATATGAAAGAGTCTTGAGTTAACTCATTATGAGGAATGAAACTGAGCTATCTACAGGAAGGGATATGGAACTTTTCCAAATGTTGTGATAAGTAGTGTCTCAGCTCAAAAAGCACAATGTGTTTCAAAATGTATATTTGTTGACAAAATGCTTATAGAAATGCTACAAAATATGAGAGAAGTTGGGGTTAGAAAATACTTAAAATGTGTAGTCATGTAGTTACATACTTTTAAAAATGCAGATCTCCCCGCACAAGATTTGTAGTAAATATGGAAATAATATTTCATAAAACTTTATTTATATCCTGCCCTATCTCCCTGAGGGGACTTAGCAGCGACCAGTAATCATTTGATTCATCCATCCTCAGTGTCCTATTACTTGAACCCTTTGCACCCGATGAACTTTTACAGTGACTGCCATATTTGCATCAGTTCCTTCAATATAGTCCTTTCTAATATTAGGGCCAAACAGTGTAAGACAGCCTATTCATCTCTACTTTCTACAGGAGCAGCAGGACAGGAATATTCTGTACGAGCAATTTGCTAGATGAGATACTTTAGTGGGAAATGGACTCATCCCTGAAGAACCTTTAAAATTGCATGAACCGAGAAGATAAATAATTAAGTAATAGGAGCAGCAGAGGCCCCAGGGGTTCAATTTAGCCACATGACAGCTCTTTAAGGTTAAGGTGTATATAGGAAGAATGTAGCACGCTAGAACAAGACATGAACGAGTCATTTTGGGCTGAGAGGTCAATCTGCTGCTTTAGTGTGGTATGACCTGTCTCTCAAGGCATTGGAGTCTTAATAGGCTACATAACTTATTTTTATGCACACTTTAAAAAACAGCAACAAAAGATGACCCGAAGAAGGCTTGCTAGCACACAGAGGCCATCCGTGGGTGATGATAAACTGTTGATTTTCTCTGACATGCTTGCAAATGGCATTCACCGAGATGTTTGGGAGATGGTTCGTCTGATGTCAGGCAAATAGTTATGATTCATATTTTATGGCAGATGTCATGTAGAATGATGAGCAGAGTCAAGAGATTTTTTTTATTACTTTGTCCTTTGTAGCAGAAAGTAATAGCAACCTCTGGCAGAAAACAAATGTAGCTTGATTGTGTGTGGCTAGAATTGTGTATGGGAATAGGAGACTATGCAAGCTTTAACCTCCATTTTGTTTGGTATTTTCAGCCTTTTTAAAGTAGTATGTACAAGCTGCCTTTGCACTTATGGTGACTCCATGAATTTCATAGGGGTTGCCTAGGCAAGAAATACTCAGAAACTTCCCTTCCCCCCTCTTGTCCATTTTCTGTCTATTTTTCATAGTCTTACACTCTTGTGTGATGGAAGGAAACTTGCCTTCAAACTTTGTGATTTTCCGTAATTACATGTTTTTATCTGAAAACTAATAAAAACTATTTTTAAAAAATACTCAGAAGTTTATTGTTGTCTTCCTCTGAAATATAGTCTACAGCACCTGGTATTCATTGGTAGTCTCCCAGCCAAATGGCAATGAGAACTGACCCTACGTAGCTTCTGGGATCACATGGACAGTAGTGCCCTAAATATACTGTATATCTATCTATCTATCATCTATCTATATATTACAATTGTTTATTGTTTATTTAATTTCTGCTTTTATCCCTATGTAAGATCCAAGGAAAGTTGGTTTAATGTATACCACCCTGAGCTCTCTAGACAGAGGACAGGATATAAATATTTAAATGAGTGAATGAATACATCTGTGTTGTCCCCATTTGAATCCACTTGAAGTGTGCTCAGAGAAAAGTGGGAGATATAAAGTAATAGACAGATAAACAGACAGAGAGGAAGATAATAGATACATGACAGAGGATAACAGAAAATTCACCTCTTAACTAGAGCAAGGATAGAGATGGATTTTTTAAAAGTAAAGGGCCAAATTGGTTCCAGGCAAATAGACAGGGGATTGTTTGCCACCTCTGGATGGAGCCTCACACTACTGTGTGTGATTAGACAGACCCAATTAATCTAGACGTGTGTTTATATATACATGCTCATCATCCCTCTTAAATGAGGCTCTAAAAAGACTGTATCTAATGTCCATGGAGGTTTTTCAAGAGTGTCATTGTAATGAGGTGATTGTACTAGGTGGAGAGGGCTTCTACTGAATGAGAAGCAAAAGGGTTATTCTTGCTTTCCCAATAGCAACCCCTCAAAATACCTTTCTTCTTGTGCTCCACATTGGCCAGGTTTGGATGACTGTGGCAGATCTGGAACTCACTTTTATGCCATAGAGGTCCACCAGTTTTACATGGACTCAAGAGTTGAACCTGGAGGTCCAGGTTTCTGCAGTAGCTAGGAGTGCTTTTGCACAATTAAAACATTTTTCCAACTGCACCCATTAGTCATGGTGGTATATAACTTAATTACATCCTGTTTGGATTATTGTAATGTCCTGTATATGGGGCTGCCTCTGAAGAGTGCTTGGAGATTTCAGCTGGTCCAAAGAGTTGCAGCCAGGTTTTTAACTGGGGCTGGCTACAGGGAGGAGACAACCCCTGTTGCAGCAGCTCAACTGGCTGACATCCCCCGAACACAATTCAAAGTGCTGGTTATGTATGAACTTTAAAGTCCTAGGTGGCTCAGGTGCAGCCTACATGGGTGACTGCATCTCCTTGTACTAATCTGCCCAGGTTCTGAGATCTTCAGGAGAGGTTGTTCTCTCAATCCCACCTGCATCGCAAGCTCGGTTGGTGTGAACAAGAGAGAGGGCCTTCTCAGTTGATGCCCCCCAAACGCTGGAATTCCTGCACAGGGAAGCCAGAACGGCCCCCTCCTTGCTGCCCTTCTGGTAGCAAGCTTAAACCTTTTTATTCAGGCAGGTTTTTAAAGAGAGAGAGGTTTTTAAGATCAAGTCAGAAGGTGCTGTGGTTTTGGCTTTGGATAAGTTTTTAATAAGTTTAAAGGATTTTAACTGTTAACTATTTATATCATTAATATTTAATTCTATCTTAATGTTTTTGTATATTTTTAGGTTTTAAATTGTACCTCATTTGTATTTATTGTAAGCCTCTTTGAGTCGCTTTTGTAGAGAGAGAAAGTGGTATATAAATAAATCCATCCTTTCAGATTTCTGTATATATTTTTCAAATGGATGCATTGCTGCAAGAGATGGTTATGGCTTGACTATGGATCCCGTGTGTCTACATGACTGTTTAGGTAGCTCCTGTACTCCATCAAATTTGGGAATGGAGCAAATTGGTCAGTCATACTCCAGAAATCCCTTGGAGTACAAATGGACAATTCAGGCTATACTTCACCCTGCTCTGATCCAATTTTAGGTCATTGCCTTTTTACTAGAAGTTGCTAGAAATCACATCACATTTTGTTTTTTGGGAGGGGGTGGGGCAGGGGGAAGAAACCTTGTTCAGTTCAATATTCCTTTCTTTTCATTTCTGCAACACAATGAGACTCTGGAAAAGTATGTATTTCTCACCACAGATTCAAAGGTGTAGCTCATGAAGAGGGAAGAAAACATTGTTCCCAAAAAAAGAATGCCATCCTCTATTAACTTATTATTATTAACTATTTCTACCCCGCCCTTCTCCCACAAGGGGACTCAGAGCAGCTTCACATGTTCATCAATGATGCTACACAAGAATACATTCAGTAAAACAGTTGGTACAAAAAACATTATAAAATCATCAATAAAAAATCATTAACTGTCACATTAACATACTGCTAAAACCAGAGTCCAGTCAATAATTCCGATATCGTCATGTCACAATATACAAGTCCAGTTGCCATTATTTATTATTTATTTATTTCTTCGCATTTATCTACCATCCCCCTCCCCCCAGTGGCTCAGGGCGGCTCACAACAAATCAATCATTACAGAGTAAAAACAGGAATATCATAAAACACAGTGCAAGCAAATCACATAAAAACAGCATGTAAAGCAACAAAAGTCACGCACTAAAAACAACAGCAGCAGACACGATTACAAGGTGGCTATGGACACACGGATTATCCAGTTCCATAGGTCTTATCCAATGCTCAATACCTTTAGTCAAATGCCTGGGCCCACAGCCAGGTCTTTAGTTGACTCCTAAAGGACAGGAGGGAGGTGGCTAACCTGATATCCTTAGGGAGGGAGTTCCACAGATGGGGGGCCACTACTGAGAAGGCTCTGTCTCTT
The DNA here is from genome assembly GCA_030556195.1 of Anolis apletophallus. Lineage (NCBI taxonomy): Eukaryota > Metazoa > Chordata > Lepidosauria > Squamata > Anolidae > Anolis > Anolis apletophallus. The sequence continues at coordinate 27,343,045 of JARBWK010000001.1, forward strand.
GTCCCCACCAGCCGCATTTGTGAGAGTGGCCGGATTGAGAGCAGGGCCTCTCCTGAAGATCTTAAGTTGTGTGATAGTTCATAGCAGGAGATGCATTCGGAAAGGTAAACTGGACCAGAGCCGTTTAGGGCTTTAGAAACTTTCCTTCAATGAAAGTTTCTTTCGGTCTTGAAATAGTATTGAAAAATGTTCTTTCATTTCCTATGTTCCCATGCCCTTGGTAAGTTTGCCTGCTCATTTTATTTAGATGCCTAATCTGAATTTCTAAATGTTCTGCTAAAGCTTTAATTACTGATCCAGTTCATTGGGGGAAACAGAATTTTTGGGGGGTTGTTGTTCTCATGTCGCTCATTCTGGTAGTTACATCCCCATACACATTTCTTCTGACTCTATTTTCAGTGTTCAGCTTGCAAGATGTGGTATTGGATCAATTTTACACAATGGATGCATTTTTCCTAGACCCTTAACGATAAGGAGAACAATTGTGGTTTTGTGCTAGGATTTTGTGCTAGGATTCATGTAAGAAAGAGGAGGGAAAGAATTGTTCATGCAGAAGGTTTTCAAACTTGTTTTCAAGTTTAACAGAAATCTTGTTCACTGTAGTTCTCCTTGTTTTCTGTCATAGGAGCTATAAGGTTGGCAGAATTTTGCCTGTTGATATAAAAACAGTTGTTCGTTTTATAAAAAATACAAAAGAAATCCACATTGTTTTCCTGGTTGCTGATTCTTTTACTAACAAAGACTTGTTTCAAGTGGCACAGTAGGTTTTTAAAAGATGGCTAACAATTCTTGAGCTTGTGTTTTCAGTTGTGTTTTCAGCATTCAACTCCTGGCTCACTTGGTGAGCATACCCTTCCCTCACCACCTTTTTAGGTAATTTATAAAAAGCGGATGAGAAAGAAACTTCACACAAACCCTTTTTGTCAGACACAGCTACAACAGCAAATATAATTATAACAGCATTCTAATTCTTGGCTTGTCCTATCTCACACTTATCACCCTTTCCCATAGAGCAGGAGACTATAAACCCCACAAAAGCTCTTTTATTTGATCACAAATGCAAAGTTGCTGCACAGCAATAATTAAATTTTCTCTCATGCTTAATTGAATTTTGTGTGGTGAGAAAGGGGAAGAAGAAGGGGAGCTGCTCTTAGCATGGATGAGACTAAGGTGGCTTCTCACACTTGATTTCACTCATACTTGCAGGGAGCTTCATTAGAAAACAGGCACGTCTTGAGACAGATCATCCCTTTTTGTGGATATGTCTGAGAAGCCAAATGTTTTGGGAAGCTATGGAAGCCTGCTCCAACCAGTACAAATGTATTGATGCTGATTTGAACTAAGCAGCATCTGTTTTAGCTTTCTTTTGCCATTTTATGGATTCACACCTTAAGTATATCAAGATTGTAGATTCTCATAAAAAATCTCAAAAATATCCTTGATGGTTTACAGCGGAGACTATTTCAAGTCCAGCTCTGTAAAGCCAGGAAAGCTGATGCATTAATTATTAATTATTCCATGATAAGAAAAAATACTTCCTTAGCCTGCTGATGCAATATATTATATATTATATTATGATTTTAATGTATACTGTTTCAATTGGTCTGATTCCTTGTACTCCTTGTGTTTATTTAGCTTAAACCTTGACTTTGGTTACTTATAAGTTATATTGAGTTTATTTTATCTCATGTTTTGCCTTGATTATTGTTTATTTGTTTTTCGGCCATGTTTGCCATTTTTGTTATTTAGGTAAACTACACTGAGTCTCCTCGGGGAGAGAGGGTGGGTTATAAAGTACTACTACTACTACTACTACTACTACTACTACTACTGTATGCTTACAATATACCTCTCTACACACACATTTTGCTTCAGATTTTCAGACTTTTCAGATGGATCAGCAAACATACATGACCAATTACTGAAGCTAGAGAAATGAACCCGTGAGTTGATCCAAGCCCTGTGGGGGCTAGCATTTTCCATGTCACACTATCTGAGCCTCAGAGAGAGGCAATGGCATTCCCCACAAGAAAATATTGCAAAGCGAATTCCATGATAGATTCACCTTAGGGACCCTTAGGATGTGAAGGCATAAAAAAACAATTCATATTATGTACTACAAAGAGATGCCAATATTTGAACAAACTATACTTTGTCGCATTTCCTTCTGAAAGTTTCCATGTGAATTGCTGTTCCTAAACCTATATAATAAATTCAGCACTTTCCCTGAAAATATACTGTGGTAAAAAGAGGAAACCCTCTCCTTTGCAGGCCCGGATCATCCATAAGGCCACCCTAGGCCATGGCCTAGGGCGGCAGCCATGGGGGGCGGGGCGGCAAATCCAGACCCCCCAATTAAAAACAATTTTTTTTAAAAAAATTAAATTTTTCAAAATGGCGACCAGACTTTTGGGTGCTTCTGCGCATGCGAGCGGAGCGAGGCGCCATACACTCTAGAGCGCAGTGCAGCGCTGCACGCGCTGGGTCACTAGGCCACGGCACCTTCTTGGAGGGAGGAGGGAGGGAGCGGCAAGAGCTGAGCCGCAGCGAGGAGGACGGAGGAGGGGGGGCCGCGGGTTCCAGGCCGGCCTTCCTCCCTTCCTTCTGCGACTGCTCCTCCAAAGCTGGGTGAGTGCCAAGGAAGGAAGTCATCCAGCAAGGGGAAGACCTCGGAGTGGTTGGAGGGGGGGTCTCCAGCAGGGCAGGAGAGGGCGTTAGTGGGGCCTCCAAGTTGGGCAAGAAGCGAGCGAGGGAAGGGAGGAAGGAAGGAGCTCTTTCATTTGAATCTCCTCCTTCAGGCCGCGCGTCTACTCGAGAGCGGGCCTGTTTGAGGCTTTGAATGGGGGCGAAAGGGAATTGAGGGGATGGAGGGCGAGGGGGAGAGGTGGCCCCTGTGTGTTTGTGTGTCTGTCATTCGTGCCTCCATTGTGGCTTCGGCCTGGGAGGAGTATGCTCAGGAAGTCTCTCTGGCCAAAGAGAAACAAGAGGTTAAGCGAAAATATCAAGTACCATATTTTTCGCTCCATAAGACGCAGTTTTTTTCCACCCAAAGTAGGATGAAAAATGTTATGGAGCGGAGATGCAGGCAGGGAGGGGGGGAGGCACTGGAGCAGAGGGGGGTGGCAATATACTCACCAGTGTCTCGCTCCGCCTCTTGTATCCTTTCCTTCCTCCACCCTTTGATCACTCGAGCACAGGGCGGGGGGGAAGAAGGAGCAAGAAGAGGAGCGAGGCAGCATCGCGTCAGAGAGGGTTTCTGAAGTGACGCTGCTCGCCCGCCTCTGCTCCTTTTTAAATCCGCCCCTTGATCACTCGAGCAAAGGGCGGGGGAAAGAAGGAGCAAGAGGAGGAGCGAAGCAGCGCCGCGTCAGAGCCCTTGCTTTCTTTTCTATTTTCCTCCTTTAAAATCTAGGTGCGTCTTATCAGCAGGTGCGTTCTTTGTGGAGCGAAAAATACGGTAACTGCCTAGTTATATCAATATGTGAACTACTTTTGAACAACGTTATACAATAAATAAACCTGCGTTCAAAAGGTCTGGAGCGATCCAGGAAGAGAACGCAGACCTTTTGGGGACGAGATCTTTATTTACCATTTAGATATATATATATCACTGCCTGCATTGCCTCCCCTCTCTTCCTGGCATTGGAGCACAGCTTTGCATCATATCGGAGCCTTGGTTTGGTTGAAAACACCCGGGCCCTTCCACACAGCCCTATATCCCAGAACACCAAGGCAGAAAATCCCACATTATCTGCTTTGAACTGGAATATATGGCAGTGTGGACACAGGGCCCTTTCACACAGCCCTATATCCCAGAACACCAAGGCAGAAAATCCCACATTATCTGCTTTGAACTGGAATATATGGCAGTGTGGACTCAGGGCCCTCCCACACAGCCCTATATCCCAGAACACCAAGGCAGAAAATCCCACATTATCTGCTTTGAACTGGAATATATGGCAGTGTGGACACAGGGCCCTTTCACACAGCCCTATATCCCAGAACACCAAGGCAGAAAATCCCACATTATCTGCTTTGAACTGGAATATATGGCAGTGTGGACACAGGGCCCTTTCACACAGCCCTATATCCCAGAACACCAAGGCAGAAAATCCCACATTATCTGCTTTGAACTGGAATATATGGCAGTGTGGACACAGGGCCCTTTCACACAGCCCTATATCCCAGAACACCAAGGCAGAAAATCCCACATTATCTGCTTTGAACTGGAATATATGGCAGTGTGGACACAGGGCCCTTTCACACAGCCCTATATCCCAGAACACCAAGGCAGAAAATCCCACATTATCTGCTTTGAACTGGAATATATGGCAGTGTGGACTCAGGGCCCTCCCACACAGCCCTATATCCCAGAACACCAAGGCAGAAAATCCCACATTATCTGCTTTGAACTGGAATATATGGCAGTGTGGACTCAGGGCCCTCCCACACAGCCCTATATCCCAGAACACCAAGGCAGAAAATCCCACATTATCTGCTTTGAACTGGAATATATGGCAGTCTGGACATAGGGCCCTTCCACACAGCCCTATATCCCAGAAGTGGACATAGGGCCCTTCCACACAGCCCTATATCCCAGAACACCAAGGCAGAAAATCCCACATTATCTGCTTTGAACTGGAATATATGGCAGTCTGGACATAGGGCCCTTCCACACAGCCCTATATCCCAGAACACCAAGGCAGAAAATCCCACATTATCTGCTTTGAACTGGAATATATGGCAGTGTGGACACAGGGCCCTCCCACACAGCCCTATATCCCAGAACACCAAGGCAGAAAATCCCACATTATCTGCTTTGAACTGGAATATATGGCAGTGTGGACACAGGGCCCTCCCACACAGCCCTATATCCCAGAACACCAAGGCAGAAAATCCCACATTATCTGCTTTGAACTGGAATATATGGCAGTCTGGACACAGGGCCCTCCCACACAGCCCTATATCCCAGAACACCAAGGCAGAAAATCCCACATTATCTGCTTTGAACTGGAATATATGGCAGTGTGGACACAGGGCCCTCCACACAGCCCTATATCCCAGAACACCAAGGCAGAAAATCCCACATTATCTGCTTTGAACTGGAATATATGGCAGTGTGGACACAGGGCCCTCCCACACAGCCCTATATCCCAGAACACCAAGGCAGAAAATCCCACATTATCTGCTTTGAACTGGAATATATGGCAGTGTGGACACAGGGCCCTCCCACACAGCCCTATATCCCAGAACATCAAGGCATCTGCCTGTTTAATTATTCACTTTGCTCAGCAATTAATGGCCTTGTAACTGAAAAGTCTGTCTGCTTTCATTCTGGCTGATAATATCTGTGCCATTATGCCAGGGAGGGTGGGAGAAGAATCTGGATGCATTTCTGCCTGTTTAATTGTGCAATTTGCTCAGCAATGAATGGCCTTGTGGCTGAAAGGTCTGTGTGCTTCCATTCTGCATGTGTATATATCTGTGGAGTAATGTCCATGGTAGGAGAAGAAACTATTACGTATATGTTGGGTGCATTTTTAATGGCCTATTGGCCACATTGATCAGGATTGAATGGCCTTGCAGCTGCAAAGCCTAGCTGGTTGCTGCCTGGGAAAATGCTCTGTTGGGAGGTGATTAGCTGGCCCTGATTTTTTCTTGTCTGTAATTCCCTTGTTTTTGAGTGTTGTTCTTTTTAATGCTGCAATCAAGCACCTTGATTACCATTTAACAGCCTTGCAGCTGCAAACCTAGCTGGTTGCTGCCTGGGGGAATCCTTTGCTGGAAGGTGATTAGCTGGCCTGATTGTTTTTGTCGGGATTTCCCATTTTTGAGTGTTGTTCTTTTTTTAATGCTGCAATTGAGCACCTTGATTATCATTTAATAGCCTTGCAGCTACAAAGCTTAGCCCCTTTGTTGGGTGGTGGTACTAAGGAAGGAAGGCCCCCCAGGCCTCTCCCTCCCTGGGGTTCAGGGATCCTAATCAGCCCCGGCAGATGGCCACCCCGCCACGGCCCCCAAGCCCCCGGGCAAGGAAGGAAGGAAGGAAGGAAAGGCAGGCGTGGCTTGGGCCCCACCCTCCCTTCCCGGATCCCAAACAACAACTTTCAGTGCCGGTAGTAGAGGGGGCGTAATTCCAAAGTGTGGCCTAGGGTGCAAAAAGGTGTTAATCCGGGCCTGCTCCTTTGTGTTTAATGGAATAATGATGGCAGCAGCTGAAAGAAATCTGTATAAATCACCATACTATCAACCAAGACTGGCGCCTGGAAACCAACATAGCTTGGTTGCTTAAGCTTGATTTTTACAGGGCAGTTGGTAGCTTAAGTGTTGATGAGTTCAAATTCCATATCAGCCTTAGATTTTATGAGAAAGAATAGTCTTGGGCAGGTAGCTAGTAGGCCTGGTTGATCTATGGCTCTAAATGCCCACTTGCCCAGCTGGTGCGTAGCTTTGGGCTTGGATGCCATCAGTACGCTGATGACACCCAGCTCATTCTGAGGATGGATGGCCGGGCCGAATCCGTACCCGATAATTTCCATCGCTGCCTTGAGGCCATTACTGGATGGCTGCGAGCCAGTAGGTTGAAGGTGAATCCGGACAAGACGGAGATCCTGTGGCTTGGTCGCCCGGGTGGTGGGGATGTCCAGCTTCCGACCATGGACGGCATGACTCTTCGTCCGTCGTCTGTTGTTAAGAGTCTTGGGGTAACCCTGGATCCTCTGCTGTCGATGGAGGCACTTGTCTCCGCCATTAGCAGAGTGGCATTTTTCCATCTTTGCCAGGCAAGGAAGCTGGCCCCCTACCTGTCTCGCCGCAACCTAGCCACAGTGATCCAAGCCACGGTCATCTTGAGGCTAGACTACTGTAACGCTCTGTACATTGGCCTTCCTCTGTCGGTGATCCGGAAGCTCAAGCTGGTGCAGAATGCTGCAGCCCGGCTCCTTACCGGGAGTTCGGTGAGCGTTCACATCACGCCCATTCTGCGCGAACTGCACTAGCTACCGGTAGAATGCCGGATCACCTTCAAAGTGTTAGTTTTTACTTTTAAGGCCTTACATGGTCTGGGGCCAGTGTACCTGCGGGACCGTCTCATCCCGTATTATCCCACCTGATTGCTGCGTTCTGAGGAACAAAATCTTTTGGTCATTCCCTCCCCCAAAATGTATTGTCTGACGGCAACCCGCCGGCGGGCCTTCTCAATAGTGGCTGCAACGCTCTGGAACTTGCTGCCTGCAGACATTCGCGCCTTGCAGGACATTCTTCCATTTCGGAAAGCACTGAAGACCTTGCTCTTCCAGCAGGCATTTGGAGCCGGTTGAAATGTTGTCCCGTTACACGCCGCCATAGTCGATTATTTGTTTTACCTTGAGTCACACTTTGCCTAGTTGTGGCTCTTATGCTGTTTTACTGTAATTTTAGATGTGTTTTATTGTGTTTTAATGCTTCTATGTTTGCCTGTTTTTATGATGATGCTGTTAGCCGCCTCGAGCCCGCCGGGAAGGGCGGCAGATAAGTATGAATTAATTAATAAATAAAAAATAAATAAATGGTTCAAAAGTACTTAGAAAACAAAAGCAACTTTTGTTTCGTAAGTACTTTTGAACCATTTAGAATGATGGATCAACCAGACCTAGTCTTGATTTCTCATCCATAAAATAGGAATCAGTCTTGATTTCTCATCCATAAAATAGGAATCACAGTGACATGTTTATTGGGGGGCTTTAAATTGTTTTAATGCATTTTATTGTATTTTAACTGTATTTTAATGTACCTTCTATGTCTGCTTCACTTTCTGTAAACCGCTCTGGGCTCCAGAGAGAGCGGTATAGCAAGTCGAATTTAATAAATAAATAAAATAAATAAACATCAGACTTAGAGGTTTTGTGAGAAGAGTTGGACAGAAATTGTCAGTCACACATGAGAGTGCTATCTACATGATTAATAATACCAAGGCAGCAAAGCATCAAATCACTCCTGGTATAATTCTATATGAGACTTCAAGTGCTTAGACAGTTATAGATTCTGTTGTATGCATCAAGAGTCTGTTGACTCATCAGGCCATCCTTTTGCAAACAACTTTATCAGGATCTATTATTTGCTTGTTTTAATAAACAGGTTGATGGCTTTTTGCTTTTCTGTTTGTGAAAATTAAAGTCATGTGGGAAATGAATTTACCTTTATTTTAAAAGAATCTGCCCCTGTTTGTGTAGCTTTCTACAACTTTACTAGCAACAAACTTTCTTTTTTTTTGTTTTTGTCTTTTTCCTTAATGTATATTACTTTGTGAACTAGATAGTGTTAGTATAAATAAATACAGAATAAATGAATAAATTATTTTTAATTGTAAAAAAAATAAGGTAGGTGGCTATCAGCATTAATTGAATTGCCCCCTTTTTTAAATCTCACTCTACACATTCAGTCCTAAATTGACTCTTCACTTTGTCAAAAGTGAGATGCCAGAAAAATATGATTATGTATATTATGGCATTTTGTGAGGAGGCGTGGTGCTGCGTGCATTTAGTTTCTCTTTTTTTGGTGTGTGTGTGTTTTTAAAATATATACTGCCACTATTTTATTTTTAGTTTACTGCTGCAAACTTAGTTTATTGCTGTCATTTTAAAATTCGGTTTATGAAGGTGTTTACCAGATTGGTTTTGCAATTTTTTTGCTTTAAACTCTGTGATTTATTTGGTGAGCTCCAGCTGGAGATGATGCTGGATTTCTTTTAAAGACTAATCATAAAAATGAATTATTTTGAAATGAGAGACCATGGGCTGGAGTAAATAGAGTGGCTGTATGAGTTGTCACCAAAGATTTTTTTTTCAATTGAAGATTAATAGAAAAGGCTATGGCAGCCTTCTGGGGAAGCCTATGGAGTCATGTATATCATTGTTCCCTTTGCATACAAAAAGTGTGGTCCTTAGACAATTAGTGGAGCAAATCTTTATGTGCATGCTGGTGTTGGAGTTCAACCACATGCTGCTCAAGTCAATAGACCTCATCAAGGAAATAGATAAGTAGGAAACAGATTAGGCTAGTCCCTATCTCTCTTTTTCATTCTCATTCTCTATCCCCACTTCCCATCTCATTTATTTATTTATTTCACACATTTGTACCCCATCCTTCTCATCCCTGTAGGGGGACTTAGGGTGGCTTCATAACAGGCAACCATTAGATGCCAACACATTATAAATTAACAATTACAGTTAAAACCAAACAGTTAAAACATCAATTATGAAAACATCCATTTAAAATATATATCAAGTTTATATCTGGGAGCCATTTCAGTGGATTCTCTTTTCTTTTGTCATTGAAGATGATCTAGTACCGAATGCAGCATTAGTTCTAATACAGTGTGTTGGTGTGGGCAGCAAAGATTGCTAAGGCTGTATACAGCTCTTGGCCTAATTTAATGTTTCTATGGGATAGTAGGCTGTCCATTATCTGGACAACACACCTGGAGTGTACAGTCTATCTTCCAAAGGGTTAACTATGAAACATTTATTGGAAATGACATTTATTGGAAGTCATCATTCTGTAGGAGCAACAGAGATCAGGATCATTGCCCAATGAAGATGACCAGTTTAGGGAGAAGTGTAAAAGCATGGAGATGCTCCCAAGATGGTAAGTTATAGATGAAGGCACAGGGGAGATTGACAGAGAGACTACTTTTCCTTTGTTCATAGGTTGTACAAAGGGGTTCAGACTTTAAGCTTCCTATAATCACCCAAAAAGCCATCTGATCATGACTAGAATAAGAATGCTCCTTTAATTGCATTAGGGCTTATGTTTCTTCTAACCTTGACTGAATATGGCTATTTTTGGAATGCCTGAAGGAAGGTGCCTTCATGTACAAGATACCCTTTTCCTAATGTAAGATTGCTTGCTTAGAATAAAAGCTTTCTTTAAACCTCTCCTCTTTTCATTCTCTCTTCATGTGCCTTTCCTCAGTGTGAACAATACATGCATATGAATGTAGACTAGGAAATTCATGTTGAGTCACAGTGAAGCCGTGCAAGTTTAAACCCTTCATAACTTCCACTAAATTATTTAATCATGTGGGGTGAATTAGTGGTGGTGGCTGTGGATAGAATTTGAGCTGACCAACCAAGTGACAGAAAGCACTTTAACTTATAGCATAGATATGAATATCTTTTAGGTATTTACACTAAAAGTCATAATATTTTGAATTGCTAAGATAAGACACTCAACTTTCTGGATTTATCTATCATTGGCCACTGACATACTCCACAGAAGCACACTTATTTCACTATGCTTCGTTGCTGCACATGGTTGTTATTAAGAGATAAAGCCAATCTCTTCTGACCTTTATTTTCTTGACCTGCCTCCTAGCTCAGCATCATTTTAACATTTTGTCTCCTTTTTAGGTTGTACTTTTCAGCTCTAATAATCCCTTCTTTTCATCTTATGTGACTTGTACAATACTGGAGTTCTGTTGTGATAGGAGCAGGAACATTTGGAGTTACCAAACCTACAGCTGCTGTGAAGATTCAATTCGTAGCAACATAGCAAGGCTTTCTGAAGTCAGCAGTTGCAAAAGCTCTAAACAAACATGGCATAGTATTTCATCAGGACAGTGACAACGGCAACATGGAAATCAGAATTAGTTCTAGTCAGATGTTAGGATGTTACAATTTGGAAAAAATACAATGTCCCAGATACATAACATTCTAAACATCCAGGACAGAGGGCAATAATTCCTCAGTGGCAAAATCACCACTACAACCAAAATCACCGACGTATAGTGCAGCAGTCCACATTGCAGCTGTTTTGATATTTATATTGTCTTGATATCCTTGACATTTGTATCAGGAGAGGATATTAGCTTCAGCTCCCATGATACATGTGGTAAATGCATGACACTTCATCTAACTATACATTAGTAAATGTTTCGATGTAAGTTTATTTTACTGCAGATAAAGTCCTGCTCTGTTTCTTACATTCCTCATCATGACATGGTTGCTCACATACATTGCCCCCTCCCCAATAATTAATTTTATAATTTGGACTACAACTCCCAGGAGTCTTTCATCTGAACCAATTTGCCTTACTCGTTGTCCAGACCATTGTTCATTTTTTAAAAGGAAATCAGAGATTGCCACAGATTGTTGTAAGTCTGCAGCATAAAAATATGAAAGGCTCAAAGATCTCTGGAAGGTACCACCACTTTGAATTTATCTTCAGAACTTAAGAGAACCATTCATGGTGTTTATACCATTCATATTGTACAGTATAACCTGATAGTAGATTATGCATTTTCAATTTTATTCCACAATATCTGGAATAACAGCAGACTTTTTCAACTCAAATGTTCACAGTTCATGATTCATTACCTTTTGATGTTCATGGCTAACAGTATCAGACATCAATCATTTGGATATTGATTGTGCCAGAGCTCTAAACTCTAAAGCCATCAGGTGCCAAAGATACAGAGGAAGTGACCAGGACGCCTGTTTACTGTGATAACATAAGCAAATAATTAGGAAGGGAAAATGAAACTGTATTTTGCAGATAATAAAACAATTTCATTTCACTATTCAGTACCTCTGCTCAAAGAATTCTTTGCATTACAAAAGCAGTTAAATCGATTTTGCACCTCCGCGCCCACAGACAAAGTTGTAATTAGGCAATTGCATTTGTCAGATCTTGACAGGTATAAAATTATAATGCCAGCTACTTTGTGCGAATCAATGGGCAACAGTCATTTTGAACAAAGGAGCTTTGGGGAGCAGCCTTCTCTTAGATACAGCTGGCTGCAATGTGTCGATTCTCTAATCAACAGCCAAATGTAAATATCTTGTTTGACAAAAGGGAGGTTGAAGGGAAAGAGAATTGTTTATTTTATTTACCCATTTGAGAAACTTTCTATCCTTTCACCCCACTGAAATGGTCTCCAAGTTGGCTTCCAGATCTTTTAATAAACAAATCCTCAATAGAATGAAAACAATGCATTGAAAACAAATATAATGGCCTAATTCCAATTTAGTCCCAAATGGAACAGACCGGTTGAAGCACTTTGGTGAGCCTCGAGTTTCCCACTGAAACTAACAAATGGTTATTTAGGTTATAAAACAAAGGTTGTGATTATAAATGCCATTAGTAAAGTAATATGTATTTAACTTAATACCGTGTTTCCCCGAAAGTAAGACACCCCCGATTGTAAGACGTATCGGGGTGTCTGGGGGTCGGCTTATATAAGCCATACCCGTATATAAGACGTACCTCGTCCCCGCCGCCGCCCGCAATCGGAGGTGTGCCGCGGCATACCCGCGGCACACCTGCGCGGCACACCTCTTCGCCAGGGCTCCAGGCAAGGGAGGGGGAAAGGAGCCAGGGGCGGGAGGAAGCAGCGACGCATCACTGTGACGCTGCGATCCTCACCACGCCCCCTGGCTCCTTTCCCCCTCCCTTGCTTGAGGAAAGAAGGGAGGGAGGAAGGAGCCAGGGGCGTGGTGAGGATCGCAGCGTCACAGTGACGCGTCGTCCCTTCTCCCGCCCTGGCTCTCTTCCTCCTCCTTCCAAGGGTGGGAGAAGAGAGCCAGGGGCGGGGAGAAGGGACGACAGCGTCACTGTGATGCTGCGATCCTCACCACGCCCCCTGGCTCCTTTCCCTCCCTTCTTTCCTCAAGCAAGGGAGGGGGAAGGAGCCAGGGGCGTGGTGAGGACTGGCGTCACAGTGACGCGCCGTCCCTCTCCCGCCCTGGCTCTCTTCTCCCACCCTTGGAAGGGAGGAAGAGAGCCAGGGGCGGGGAGAAGGGACGGCGCGTCACTGTGGCGCTGCGATCCCTCACCACGCCCCTGGCTCCTTTCCCCTCTCCTTGCTTGAGGAAAGAAGGGAGGGAAAGGAGCCAGGGGCGTGGTGAGGATCGCAGCATCACAGTGACGCGTCGTCCTTCTCCCCCGCCCCTGGCTCTCTTCTCCCACCCTTGGAAGGGAGGAGGAAGAGAGCCAGGGGCGGGGAGAAGGACGACGCCACTGTGACGCTGCGATCCTCACCACGCCCCTGGCTCCTTTCCTCCCTCTTTCCTCAAGCAAGGGAGGGGAAAGGGCCAGGGCGTGGTGAGGATCGCAGCGTCACAGTGACGCGCGTCGTCCCTTCTCCCGCCCCTGGCTCTCTTCCTCCTCCCTTCCAAGGGTGGGAGAAGAGAGCCAGGGGCGGGGAGAAGGGACGACGCGTCACTGTGACGCTGCGATCCTCACCACGCCCCCTGGCCCTTTCCCTCCCTTCTTTCCTCAAGCAAGGAGGGGAAAGGAGCCAGGGGCGTGGTGAGGATCGCAGCGTCCACAGTGACGCTGTCGCTGCTTCCTCCCGCCCTGGCTCCTTTCCCCCTCCTTGCCTGGAGCCCTGGCGAAGAGGTGTGCCGCGGAGGTGTGCGCGGCACACCTCCGGTTGCGGCGGCGTGGCGGCGGCGGCGGCGGTGTGGGCGTGGCGTGGCGACGGGGCACGTCTTGGGTTATATAAGGCGTACCCGAAAGTAAGACGTAGGGGACTTTTGGGGGAAAAGAAAGTAAGACGCTGTCTTACTTTCGGGGAAACACGGTAGGTGTTAGTTTCTGAGTAGACAATTAAACTCTTTAGGAGAATACTAGACACTAAAATCCTAAGATGCTGTAGGATGGGAGCCATAACTGTTAGACATTAAAACTTCTTTAAAAGATTGTGTAAATGCATCTTAAATATTGAGTATATTAGAGTGACAGGTATCCCCCATCAGTTCATACCAGAAATCCCAAAGATCACATTCCTCAAGTATTCCAAGTTATCTAAAGACTAGTATGTCATAACTGCAAAATAATAACTGGTACCAGCAAAGGAGAAGAGATTTAATCAGGAATTAATTCTGGTCTGTTTTTCATTCAATTCTAACTGTAAATTTTTATTCCAGCAAGAGATGGATATTGAAGTTATGTTCTTATATGTTTTAGTAATTGCAATGGTTCCATTTTAAGTTAGATGTCCTATGTACTATTTTTGTGCTATTTTAACTGTTACTTGTGTAAGCTGCCCTGAGTCAACTTCTCCTCCTCCAGTTATTATCTATAAAAAAACAACAAATGGTTTGGCACCTGGCTAAGTGGAAAACCATCTTCTACATGTGACTATGTCCAGCCTTATCATGATCAGAGGTCATGCTATTGGCAGATAAGTACAAGATTTTGCCATCAGTTAAAACTAGAGAAACAATTTTCGTAGTAGAGATAAGTACTAGCCAGTGAAGCGACCGGAGAATACATGGTCTTCCTCATATTTGAAATATCCTCTCATGATCTTTGATGTTCTTTCATTTTGATGGGTGTATGGATGAGCTGCTGCAAAGCATGTGAACAGCCTGGACTCTAGTGCTGCCTCTTAATGTGTTAACAAGAAAGTACAAACAATTAAATAAGTTTAGTAGGAGAAGCTCACATGATATTTTATATTCTTCTGATGTCATTGATGTTGTCTTTGAACTTTATTGCACAAACCCATTATTCTGCAACAGTTACATTACCTTTGATAATGGGTATATAACTGCAATATCAGACCTCTCTTCATTAGCACAATTGTGTTGATTCACCATTATGTGATCCTATGACTGTACTTCCGCACACCCTTGTAACCCTACCTTCTACTCTACTAAGGTTCGTTAATTTTTAATTTTAATTTTAGTGCAATTATATAGTTTGAGTATTAAAACCAAAACAGTGAAATATACATATAAAATAAAAGGAAAACAAGCAGCTTGGAAATTGTGAGCGGGAGGGATGAGAAGATAACCCCACCTCCTGACTTTACATTGCTGTTGGCAATGTAAAGTCAGCATAGAAGTAGAAAGGACCCATTGCACTAAAGTAGATGAAGGGAACATTGCAGAATTGGGAGCTATTGACAGGCTTTATCCATTAATAACTAGGGATGTGAGAATGATGGAGGGGGAAAATAATACATTATCATGTGATAGGGACCATTGCAGTTGCAATGCTGGTTTGCCTGCCTAGACATTTATTGTTTATGACCTTTACAGTTTTGGTCTTCTTGTAAATGACTGATGTGCCTGTGATTTGATTTATTCTCTACTAGAATTTAGGGTTGCCATTTTTTGATATAAGAAATAAGGGACATTTACGGGATTTTCCACAAAAATAAGGGACACTTCATTAAAAACTTGAAACTCAAACATTAGGCAGAAATAGTTTTATTAACAGAATAAGATAATGATTGAAACTCACAAAAACTGACTTATACCCTCTTAACAGGACATGGTATGTTTCTGCATACTTTGTCATGCAGAAAAAAACATTATTAGAACTACCTAATTTACTCCATTTGTATTTAGTACTTGACTTTGCTGACTTTAAAAGTGCATTGTCTAAACATTAAAATAAAATAAATTTTATAAGACAGTACATCTTCATGATTATTATGTCAATAGTTAATGGTATAGTATAGTATGGGATACACAGCATTGTATAGTATTGGGATTCACAGCTAGGCCTATTTTAAGAGTAACTCTCAAGCAACCAGAAACTATCTTTATCGAACATGATCTATCAGTCCCCTGAAGTAACGGATAATTGAGTCTACTGTACTTTGAAAAAGTCCTGTATCGCCTCTTTCTTCCAACGGGGATGCAGGCTGCCCTGCGAGTGGGAATCCCCGGGCAGGCATTGCCATGGAAACCACAGCGCACACCTTCCTCTGGTCAACCCCGCCCAGTCCTGTCCTGCTAGTCAAAAATAAGGGACAGGGCCTGAAAATAAGGGACACAAATTTTAGGGCCAAAATAAGGGATGTCCCTTACAATAAGGGACATATGGGAACTCTACTAGAATTACATGTTATTACCTAATACCTATACATTGCTTGGAAGCAGAAGCCTGGATCTATGTTTATGTGGAACTTCCATATGCTCCATTGTGAAGAGCAAATCCAAGCAGAAGCAGTCTAAGAGCTCTGCAGCAGCTCATCCAACACCCATGTGGCATGTTGGTAATGGAATCCCTCAATGGTCAACAGATAGCATTGGTTGCATGTTTCGGGATGAAGGCGAATTGTTACAGCTTTGCAATGGACAGTTTTCATCAGCTGCATCACAGTAACTGCTGCATAGACCAACCTCATACTAGATTTTAGTTTCTGAACTGATAACACAAAAAGGAAAAAAACACAAAAAAAACAACCCACCAAAACCACAGATAGAGGTAGAAACACATGTAACATGATAAATGTAAGAACTAAGAAGTGCTCGATGGGATGAGAAGTCACTGCAGCTATATGACTTATCAAGGCTATACTAACTGCAATTACTGTAATTTTGCAATTTACATACACTTTCCCATATTCTCTTCAAGTGTTGGTGCTCTAAAAGGGGAGTTTAAAATAACACTGTATTCTCAGTGTTTATTATGTTCCTCTTAATAAGATGATGCAAATATAATACAAATTGTTATAAACATGTTTTATTATAGCTTTGGCAACACTGCTGAAGCAAATGGCATGTCTTTCTCATTGTGAAGCCTCACAAAGTAGGTCACAAGGAGTGCAGCAAGGAATGCTTTCAAGCCGAGAGCCGCACTGCAAAATCTATCAAAAGGTTAAGCTACAAAATTATGCCTTGCGAGTGTCAGAGAAAATTTTAGCTGTTGCGAATTCACTGTCAAAATACAAATAGAAGGAAGAGAACACTTTAGAGGAGAACAAATGGAAAGCAAAGAAAAACACATCCCATCTGCTAAAAGGGCCTTCTTGTGTAACTATAAACAGGGAAGATAGTTTTGACAAAGATGCTCACTGTTTATTTCTCAGTGTTGGATACCCCTCTGATCTCTTCCTCTAATGGGGGCAGGTAGAGGTACTTTGAGCTTTCAGAGTTATTGCTTCTATTTTCAAAATGGGGAATTAAAGTCTGGCATTCATGATTGCAGTTACAGGTTCATAACCTAGAGCTCCAGATTTCTGACTGCTCTTTAGTTGGTAAAACCACAAACTCTTAATGTAAACTTTGTAAGTGCCCTCCCAACTCCTCTTAAGAGCCTGTGGCCTGTATTGGCAATAGAAGGCAAACATTGTATTGCTAATAGAATAACAAAGTAATATCTCCAGGAGCTGCATCAAGTGAAGGAGATCAATTTAGCTTCCAGTTGAGATGCAAAGTGTTTCCACACCCTTTCCACTTTTTTCGGTGACTATGAGAAGCAGAGCCCCTGTCTTGTTCCTGGGAGGAAGATAGAAATGTTATCCTTCTTACACCCCAATCAGAAGTTGAATGGACTTCCTTTGCTCAATTCAGTTGCTGACTTTTATGGTGGATTATGGAGACATTAATTATTTCTACAGATGTAAGTAGTCAATGTAGAATGTCAGCATAATTTTACTGGCTTATATTGCTTTCCTTGATCCTAACAACTCTTGGGGCTGCTTTGAGTGAAACATGATTCCTGAATATCCCTTTTTGGAAGCAATTATTTCTCCTCTGTAACATCATAGCACAGCATGGTACATAGTTTTAAGATTAAGTCTTAAATTGCTTTAAGATCATTACACTGCTTTAAGTAATTTCACACACACACCCCATTGCCCTTTCTCTTTCCTGCTCGTTGTGACCTCTTTCCCTGAAAAAGGAGCATGATGAGTAATAATATTGAAGTCCCATGTGTATTTGTTGGGATTGTTTGTGTTATCCTCATAAAAGTAGTACCACAATTTGGATTTGGGAATTAATCTTATTTATTTTATTTATTTATTTATTCGTTCGAGTTAATATACCATAAGAACATAAGAAGAGCCATGCTGAATCGGGCCTCAGCCCATCTAGTCCAGCATTCTGTGTCACACAGTGGCCCACTAGTTGTACACAGGGATCTCTAGCAGAAAGGAGGGCAAAACCCTCACCTGCTCCCGACCCCACACAACCAGTACCCAGGGAAATCCTGCCTACCTCAACCAACTCCGAGGTGGCACTTGGATGTCCATTTCAGTAACTACTGATTCCCTTGGTATCCATGAATCTGTCTAATCCTGCCTTGAAGCTGTCCAGGCTGACCGCTGTCACAACCTCCTCTGGAAGTGAGTTCCATAACCCAATGACCCTCTGGGTGAAGAAATATTTCCCTTTATTAGTCCTAACTTTCCTACCTTGGAGCTTTAGGGAGTGCCCCCTAGTCCTAGTGTTGTGTGACAGAGAAAATATTTTTTCTCTATTCACCTTTTCTATCCCATGCATGATTTTATACACTTCGATCAAGTCACCTCTTAAACGCCGTCTTTCAAGGCTGAAAAGACCAAGGCGTTGCAACCTGATTTCGTAAGGGAGCTGCTCCATCCCTTGGATCATTCTTGTTGCCCTTTTCTGTACCTTTTCCAGTTCCGTTATATCCTTCTTGAGGTGCGGTGACCAGAATTGTACACAGTACTCCAAATGTGGCCTTACCATAGATTTGTAGAGAGGTAATACAACATTTGACGACCTATTTTCGATTCCCTTCCTGATCATGCCAAGCATAGAATTTGCTTTTTTACTGCTGCTGCGCACTGGGTTGACATCTTCATTGAGCTGTCCACCAAAACCCCGAGATCCCTTTCCTGGTTTGTCTCGGAAAGCTTTGACCCCATCAATTGGTAGGTGTAGTTGGGGTTCTTTGCCCCGATGTGCATGACTTTACACTTGTTTAGGTTAAAATGCATTTGCCACTTTGTTGCCCATTCACTCAATTTCGAGAGATCTTTCTGGAGCTCTTTACAATCAGTTTCATTTTTAACTACCCTGAACAATTTAGTGTCGTCTGCAAACTTTACTCCTACATCCAGGTCATTAATGAATAAATTAAAAAGTAACGGACCCAAAACTGAACCTTGGGGTACGCCACTTCTCACCTCTTTCCACCCAGAGAAATGTCCGTTTATTACCACCCTTTGTTTCCTACAGTTTAGCCAGGTTCCAATCCAGGACAAGACCTGTCCTCTGATTCCATGGCTGAAGAGCTTATTTAGGAGCCTTTGGTGAGGGACTTTGTCAAAAGCCTTTTGAAAGTCAAGGTAAACAATATCGACTGGGTCCCCTTTATCTATGTGTTTATTTACACCCTCAAAGAATTCTAACAAGTTAGTAAGACATGATTTGCCTTTGCAGAAACCATGTTGATTTTCCTTCAGCAATGCCTGTTCTTCTATGTGCTTAGTAATTTTTTTCTTTAATAATGGTTTCCATCACTTTGCCTGGAACTGAGGTTAGACTAACTGGCCTATAATTTCCTGGATCACCCCTGGATCCTTTCTTGAAGATCGGAGTTACATTTGCCTCCCTCCAGTCCTCGGGTACAGTGCCTGATCTTAGAGAAAGGTTATATATTTTGGCTAGAATTTCAGCAATTTCACACTTGAGTTCCTTAAGAACTCTGGGGTGGATGCCATCTGGCCCTGGTGATTTGTTGACATTTAGTTTAGTAAGGCATGTGAGAACATCTTCCTTGTTTATCTCTATCTGGTTTAATTCATTTAATTCCCTCCTGAAAAAAACTGACTCAGTTGCAGGCATATGTTGTCTGTCCTCCTGTGTGAAAACGGAGGCAAAGAAGTCATTTAGCCGCTCGGCAATCTCCTTGTCTTCACTTATTGTCCCTTTCTTACCATTTTCGTCAAGTGGCCCAACTGCTTTTCTAGTTGGGTTTCTACTTGATGTACTTAAAGAAGTTTTTGCTATTTTTAAAAAATATTCTTAGCTATATGTGCCTCAAAATCTCTCTTGGCTTTCCTGACGGTTGCTTTGCATTTAGTTTGCCAGAGCTTGTGTTCCTTTCTGTTCTCCTCAGTAGGAAGAGCCTTCCATTTCTTAAATGAGTTTTTCTTCTTTCCAATCACATCTTTTACTTCATTTGTAAGCCATGCCGATGTCCTCTTGGACTTTCCCGGCCTCTTTCTTATTTTAGGAATGCATTTTAGTTCGGCTTGTTTTAAAGTATTTTTAAACAGTTTCCAAGCATTTTGGAGGGATTTGATTTTTTTACTGTTCCTTTTAGTTTGTTCTTTACTATTTTTCTCATTTTGGTGAAATTCCCTTTTTGAAAATTTAAGGTCTCTGTGTTAGTTTTCACTGACAGTTTGCTATCCAAACTTAAGTTGAAGGTTATTGTGTTGTGGTCACTGGTACCTATGGGCTCAGTTACAAGGACATCTTGAACGAGATCTTGTTCATTAGTTAACACCAAGTCCAGGATCCCCTTTCCCCTGGTTGGTTCCATGACCATCTGCTCGAGGGAATAATCAGCTAGCATGTCGAGGAACCTTGTCTCTCTTTCATGCGTAGAACAAGAATTTAGCCAATCTATTTGGGGATAGTTGAAGTCCCCCATTATGACTATACCGCTCTCTCTGGAGCCCAGAGCGGTTTACAGAGTTAAAAACAGATAACCACATAAAATGCAATAAAACCAGATAAAACCCCCAGTTAAAATCAAATTCCAGCAGAACTGCAATGGCAGTAGGAATATGCTGTAAACACGCTATGAGAGCTAATAAAGTATTGTGTAAATAACGTTTTTATATAAAAATAGTCTATAGAGAATCAATAAGGTATCATATAGATATAGTGCAAAGTGCAAGTATAGATTCAATTATACAACTTCACAGTGTTATTTCAACAAATTCACATTCGTGGTATAATTTCAATCACTCATAATATGAATATCACAGCATTAATGCATAATACATCAATCACTCATAATACGAATATCACAGCATTAATGCATAACATATAAAGCAAGGTACTGGTGTAATTGTAACGAAACCAACATAATAAACCTGTTATTCCACCATGGGATGAATTCCATCCCTGGTTAGAGTGTGTAGCATGTCCTGGGAAATCCCTGGATGTAAACAATGGGTTGCTTGCCCGCTAGAGGAGCAGACGTCGCTTGGCTGGAGTTCTGTATGACTGCTTAAATGCTTGGCATCCGTCCTCCGTGGGGGCAGCAGAAAAAGGTGGGTCTGCAGGCTGTGGTTCCGTGGATCCAAGGATGTTCAAGGAGTCCTACGCGGTTCGCCTGACGGTTTTTCGTGCAGAGCTCGGACCGTTTCGGGGGGGCTCCTGGGTGGTGGACGGAGCCCACGGCTTCATCAGAGGCTGCACTAGCATTCACCTAATCGGCGCGTACCCGCTAGGGAGGCTTGCGTCTAGTTGGGTTAAAGCACATATCGACTCGTAAGTAATCTACTTTCAAGGTTTCATAACAGTATTAAGGCCGACACATCGGGGTATAGTACATAGAGCCACGGCGTCAAACGTCGGCAACTGGGTCTCTACCCCTCCCAGGCGGCCCAGCCACAAGATCTCCATCTTCGCCGGGTTCACCTTCAACTTACTGGCTCGCAGCCATCCAGTTATGGCTTCTAGGCAGAGATGGAAATTATTGGGTACAGAGCCCACCCCGGGGTCCATCCTCAGAATGAGCTGGGTGTCATCAGCATACTGATGACATTCCAGCCCAAAACTCTGTACCAATTGGGCGAGTGGTCGCATGTAGATGTTAAATAACAGCGGGGAGAGAATGGCCCCCTGAGGGACTCCACAATGTAAGGGGGAGCCCTCGGAGACCACCCCTCCCCACTTCACTCACTGCAGGCGGTTTTGGAGGAAGGAGGACAGCCAGTGTGTCAAAAGTTGGTAATCGACAGTATCAAATGCTGCCGTGAGGTCCAATAACACGAGCAGCGCCGATCCATCTCGGTCCAAATGGCAATGGAGTAGGTCTGTGATGGAGACCAGGACAGTCTCTGTCCCATGGCCCGAACGGAAGCCGGACTGGAAGGGGTCTAGCCAGGTTGCATCATCCAAGAATGCCTGCAGCTGGTCCATTGCTGCCCTCTCAATTACCTCGCCCAGGTACGATAGATTGGACACTGGGCGGTAATTGGAGGGAGCCGCGGGGTCTAAACCGGGCTTTTTCAGCAATGGACTAACCACTGCCTCTTTTAACTCCTCTGGAAAAGCTCCTTGCTCAAGGGAGCAGTTGACTATCTTCAACAGAGGGCCTCTGTTGACCAGTATGGCTATAGTTGGTCATACAGGAATTTCTGCAGCTATGGCCAGGTGTTTTAATTATTACAATATGACCTCGAAATCAGTGCAAGACACACAAAATCATAGATAACAGTGAATCTTATTGAAATGAAGGACTTCCAGCCCAAGAATACCATAGAGTCATGGAAGACTAGAAAATGCCTAGAAATTACAACTTCTATTGGACTGCAGATGGTAGTCCCCATCTTCACAGTTCTCAAGCCTCAAAAAGGATGATCAATTATATTTACTGGAGGGGAATAGATAGCTTGCCAGTTCAGAGGCAGAAAGTGTGGCTTGTCCTAACTTCAAGGGGAAGGAAAAATGTGCCCATGCCCTCATTTCTTTCTCTCGATGTACCAAGACCAGCTTCGTCTTCCTCCTCTGAATTGTGTCTTTTGCCCTATTGTTCTCATCAAAAAACAGAAGCAAAAACCACTCCTGGGATGTGAAATTCTTGGAGAGATTTTTGATGGAGCATGATGAGAAAATAGTTCTCTGTGCCCTGTCCAAAAAGGTGACTTATGAACTCATAAACTACACTTATGTGTGCACATCTCATGAACATGACACTTTTCTCCTGGTAGAGTACCTTCTCAATGACTTTTCCAGCACACGGAGAGCTCTCTTTCATAGAAGGTTGTGTTGGTTCCTTCTCTCAGTTCTCCTTCTCTCACCTTTTTGCTTATGGACAAAGACCTTTTTTATTTTGTCTACCTTTTGGTTATTTTAATGGTACAATACTGCCCCCCATGTCTTACGTTTTGCTGTGTTTAATTTGTTTTAATCAAGAGTTTTGTTTTAGTATGATAATTTACTTATTTTTCAAAAAAACCTTAACCTTGATTTTAGCTGTATTTTTTTTGTTTCTTGTTGTAATGCAGCTTGGGTCTTGCACTAAGAGTATGGCAGAATATGGAAGAAGAAGAAGAAAGAAAGAAAGAATAAGCACACTAATGAATGGCTTTCTGGACTTCCTAATTTTCTAACCAAACAACAAAGTGCTCCTAAATCAGAATCCAGTCACTACAAAACTACAACACATTATCTGGTATGTAGGTTCATTAATTAGTCAGAATCCTAAAATTAAAATGAAGCCCAAAGATCATTTGTAGGCTCTGCAAAGCAAAATTAAACTAGAATTCCTGCAAGCAAAGATGGACTCATCACCTTTATTGGTTTTCTTTTGAAAATTGCCTTGAGGGAAAAGTGAGTGTAGCAGTGGTATTGGTCATGAGTCTAGATCAACTAGGTAAAGGTTTTCCCCTGACATTAAGTCCAGTCATGTCCGACTCTAGGGTGTGGTGCTCATCTCCATTTATTTATTTATTTACTGCATTTTTATACCGCCTTTCTCAGCCAATGGTGACTCAAGGCGATTCACAATCGGCAACAATTCAATGCCATAATAATAACAGGGTACAGTTAAAAACAATTATAAAAACAATTATAACACAGTTCAACATTAAAGATATAAAAACCATAAAATCTATAAAACAGGTCCTCAACGTCTCGTGATTAAATTACATCGTCAACAATCCATGATTCATTTTTGTCTAATTATGCCCCAGTAATAAAAGCCTGCTTGAACAGCCAGGTCTTAACCATCTTGTGGAATGTCAGAAGGGAGGGAGCTAATCTTATCTCCATGAGGAGGGTGTTCCATAGCCTAGGGGCCACCATTGAGAAGGCCCTGTCTCTCATCCCTGTGTTTTATGTTTTTATTTTGCGCATCTGCAAGGGCTCCAGGCGGGTCAAATCGAGCAGGGCCTCCTCCAATGATCTTAACGTCCTAGATGGTTAATTTCTAAGCCGAAGAGTCAGCGTTGTCCGTAGACACCTCCAAGGTCATGTGGCTGGCATGAGTGCATCGAGTGCTGTTACCTTCCCACTGGAGCGATACGTATTGATCAACTCACATTTGCTTGTTTTCAAACTGCTAGGTTGACAGAAGCTGGGACTGACAGTGGAAGGTCACGCCACCCCCCGGAATTGAACCTGCGACCTTTTGTTCAACAAGCTCAGCAGCTCAGTGCTTTAACCCACTAGGGGGCTCCCTAGGTCAACTACTTAGTTATATTAGTTATGTTAGTTACTAGCATCATGGGGTTTAACACTCTGGATTAACTGGCCACAAACCAGACAGGTTTGTTTTTCTTTACATCAGGATGCAGGAGACTGACATGCCAATCCTCCTCCCATGAGTGATATCTGGTGTGACAGTCAGAATTAGGATCCCTGTTACAATTTCTCCTCAAAGTGAGAGGAGAGGAGATCCTGATGCATACAGTGGTTGGCTACTGGCCACCAGTAGCTCTGGACTGGGGACTTTTTATTGAATGCAGGGAATGAATTATTGAATATGTGTATGTATGTATTGTGAATACGAATCAGTTACAGATGTATAGTTCTATGTGGTAGTGAATTCCAGCCAATAATCATAATAATTGGCAGTCTGCTCCACTGCCAAATGGCTCTTACTGTTAGAATATTTCTCTTAATATTTAATGTTTAACCAAAATCATTTTTCCTGAGGCTTTCATTTTTGGTTCTAATGTTCTCTGCATCAAAAGAAAACAATTGTGCTCAATCTTCTGCATGACAACCAAGAAGAGAAATTCTATGGAAGTGTCTTTTAATTCCCTTTCTGAATTCTTCATTCAAGACTTAAGCTAATCTATTTGATGTTCAGTTTGGTAGCATCATTCAAAACATCAAAAGTAGGTAACATGCAAAAATAAAGAAAGAATTTGCAAAGTGTTTCTGCATTTCATTAATTGTTATTAAGAAAAAATATCTACTTCAATTCAGTTTACATTAAAAGTAGGGAAAACTCAACTGTGGAGTCGATGAGCCTCTTCACCCACTTCAGCAACCCAAAATTACATTGTCTGTAAAAACACCACTTGAGTAGGATTGTTTTCTTTCCTACCATACCTTCAGCACCATTATGGGAGTACAGCATCCCTTTGCACTAAAACTGTATTGCACACAGCATTTTGGACTACCTGCCTACTACCTCTCATCCCCTTTAATTGTTTGGCATACATACACACACACACACACACACACACTTTAACACATGAACTTTAATCCAATCCCAACAGAGGTGCAAGGGCTGCCTCGAACATGCACCCTGCAGGCATCCCAGTCCTAACACTCATCTAGCCATCTGAGTCTCAGAGGAAAGGATCGGCTTTTGTTCTCCTCTGAGAGCCACTATCATTTGCATCACTGTTTCACCATTTAATGCATATCCACCAGACTATCCCTGGTCAATCACCTAAAATCTGAGTAAAAGTGGAGTAAAACTTTCACATAGGGGGATTTCATAGTACCATGTAAGCAGGCAGTGGGCTTTTTCCATTAGGAAAAAGTAATTACTTAAAAATCGTCTCTTGTGGAACAACAACTGAAGGGTAACACTTTTGGAGTAATGCAGTTCCGCTTTAACTCTTTTATTGACAGCCAAGCCATTGATTACCCAAGATCAGCACCTTTGTCCCTGTATCTTGCACCTTTGTTTCCTAAGATCCATATCTGTGTTTGGCACAGAACTGGACATTTGAGCTCATGAAAAGCTCATCAACATATCTTTACCGTTTGCTTTTCCTGGACTGTACATTCCCAGGGGGGCTTCTCTTCACCTGATTGGTCCTTCACTCTGATCAATCATTGACTGCCAATCTCCCTCTCAGTCACCCCAAGCACCGATCATAGCTAGCCTGCCTTTTTTTCCAACCTATCAGGGGAGGAAGTCTGAATAGTTCTCAAAACTCTATAAGATGTCTTGTATTTCTCTGTATGTTTATGTTTGTACATTTTGAAGCAAATTGCTGTACTCTCATCCTTTTTGACCAAATTGTATTTAAACCTCTGTGGCTTATCTTCAACCTGGTGAGTTTGTTTAGATCTCAATATAGATCTCAATTTAAGAGCAAGGTGGGATACAAAATCAACCAACCAACCAACAAATCACACCAGGAGTGGCGACTAACAAGTGTGAATAATAAATAAATATAATAAATAAATCAAAAACAAGATCAAAACCATTTTTATCTAACAGTGTTTCAGGGCTATATTTTAGAGTCAAGTAGCTTTAGATGGGTGTCTCAAGGAGTCCTCAAAAAGGTTCCCATTTCCATCTTCCAAGGCTAATAAGCCAGATAAGCTGCTTATAGACCCTTACATTGGGAGGGGGGAGGGGCCTTTTAGTTTTTCAAAAATGAGGTGTGCTTCTCCAAGGCCCTGTATGATCTCTAAGTGTACTCAATGACTCATTAATTCCTCTTTTCCTGTGTTTCCATAATTCCCTCTTCCAATGTCCATTCTGTAGATTCCCTGGGTATACTACCAGAACGTCTAGATATTTGGTCATAATGAACTTTAGATACTGTGTACCCAGTACTTTCAAAGACTTGCCAAGCCTGTCATGGCATAACCACCATGATGCAAACTAGAAGAAAAAAGAAAGTCCCCATAATACCAGTATGAACGAATTAGGGTAACACAGGCATTATTTAATTATGAAGAGAGGGAAGTGGATTCTAAGGTATGTCTGTATGGTTAGAACAGTCTGGGTGTTAACAGACTGGATGAAATGTTGTACCATTCCATTGGAAACATATCAGGGCCTGATAACTTCTTATTTCTCATATTTACTATAACATGGATAATTTCATCAAAGTAGAAAGGTTCTGAAGGAAAGTTATTGCTGTGGTTTGCTGAACTGGGGAAGGTAAATATGCGAAAAGAAAGTCTTCATATGTTGTTGGTGAATATCATTTTAAAGCTATCAAGTTTACAGAAAACTTCAAAAATTGTAGCTTTATATCTATGGATGATGTATATATATATTGCTTTGGTCTTTGATAGCTGAAATAAAACTGCATTGCTGTTGATGCTTAAGGCAATGAATGAAAATCTTGTCAGGACATTCCCCACTTTCCCAATATACTTGCCATAGACATGTCAAAGCCAGTTCCTTTTGTTGTAAGAGAATATTATTCAATTCATATTTAACTTTTTGCAAGTCTTGATAAAATTGTTGAGATGGAAAATCAGCAAGCTGGTATACTAGACTTTTCAGCTGCTTATTTAATAATTTCCTTTTAAAATGTTTAAGTCATTTTAATAAGCAGCTATTGTGCCTTGAATGTAGGATGTTCATGCTTTCTATTCAAAAGCATATGAACCTACAGAGCCCTCATCCGTTTTAAATATTGTGTGAGATCTGCTGACATTTGTGCCCTAAACTGTTCATGATTCAGAAGCAAAACATTCAAACTCCAGGGACTAAAGGATTTAGGAGCCTTAGAAAAGTGCAATTATAGACTAACCATAGTGTGGTCTGATATTATCAAGGCTTCAATTCAATTTATATTTGCCTGGTATAAACTTTGAGGTACATTTTTTAAAAATCCCAGTACAGTGACCACCAATATGCAGATGTTGAGGTCCCATTATATACAATTGTGTATTTAAATGGTGTTCCTTTATAAAAATGACCAAAATCAAAGTTTGCTTTTGGTAGTATTTTTTTTTAGTATTTTCAGGCTATGGATTGTTGAATACTTGGATACAGGACCAATGGAAACAGAGGGATAACGGTAGTCCACACAAATATTCCTTCGCTGAAATTTATGAAACAACGCCTTTTAAAATATATATCCTGAAAAAGCTACTGACTCTAAGCTAAAATGGTGGTCATATTCCATAATTATCGGATGGCTACTCAAGATGTCTCCAATTCTGCAACACCAACAGATGACTTGCAATACCACATAACTTTTAAGTTTTAATCTGTCTGGGAATCTATTCATTTGAATAGTGTGTGCTTGAGTAGCCATCAGATAACTCATGCTTTTTGTTTCCATGGTAAGTTTGGGAACATATCCCTCATGGATATGGGAACCATACTATACACTGTCCTTAAAGAAGAGGGTTTGCTGGGCTGCCACTGATGCACAATAAGTAGAATAGGAGACTCTGGGATCATCTAAAGCAGTGGTTTTCAACCTGTGGGTCTCTAGGTGTTTTTGCCTACAACTCCCAGAAATCCCAGCTAGTTTACCAGCTGTTAGGATTTCTGGGAGTTGAGGGCCAAAACATCTGGGGACCCATAGGTCTCGTGGACTCCAGAGAGGCTCATCTGGAGTCCACGAGACAGAGATATTTCTCTGCTGCGGCCCCCGTCCTATGGAACTCTCTACCGTCAGACCAAAGAGCCAGTCCTGACCTGCCCCAATTCTTGGCGGCACTTAAGACATGGCTATTTAGGAAAGCCTATGCATAATACAACAACCAGCGACCCGGAACCTTCCGAGTCTGATATTTTTAGCCATTTTAATATTTTGATATTTTAATGTTTCAATACTCTAGTACTGCATTGCTAACTGTGTAAGTCGCCCGGAGCACACTTGTGGAGGGCGACTCATAAATAATAAAGTTCAGTTCAGTTAAGAAGCAACGATCTACAGGAACACCTGCATTCAGGACTGGTCTGAAGCATTGCTACTTTGGACTGACCTTGGCTTCTGTGGAGGGGTTCACACTTTGTGCTCTCAAACTGTACAGTGGCAGGAGTCGAGTTTAGGCTATCCAGTCAGGCAGAAAAGTTGATTGACCCTGCTAGATGATCACCCTTAGCATTTATGTCACTGCAGTGGTGGCCATGGAGCTTGAGGGGTGCTGGCCATTGCTGGGCACCTTTGCTGATTTCAGAAAAAAAAATGCCTACTTGACTTGAGAGTAGAGGGGCCACTGTGGTGACAAAGGACACAAAGGTAAGTGCTATCCCCTTTACCCCAGTTGGGGAATGTGAAATGTTCAGAAAATCCAGAGCATTCCTTGACTGATGCTAATCAGTTTTATTTCTATTACTATTACAAATTTATAGGCCGCCTGTTGTAGTTGAGCAAACTGAGCCTGTAGTTGCTACAGGTAGTAACTGGGAGGAGGATACTGTGTTGGACATGTCACTGGAAGAGGGAGGTTTGGGCAGAATGACTGCAGCTGGGAGGAAAAGGGCTGCAAGTGCTGAGAGTTTGGAAGAGGCAGAGCACAGGAGAAAGGTCCGACAAATACTTAGGGAGCCTACCAGTGATGATACTTTTGAGGGGTTTGACGTAGAGTTACCCTCAGAAGAGAGTGATACCGAGCTGGACTCAGCACTGGTGCAAGAGGTCAGGGATGTGATAAATGCTGAGTCCAGCAAAAGCTCGTTTTTTGGTTTTTCGAGTGACCCTGCTTGGCCTAGTGGGAATGCTGAATCGGACTGGGGTCCTTTAACTGCTCAGCAAAGGTGGGAAGATTGGAGGAATACACCCAGTGCTGCAGCTGAGGGGAATGGGGCAGAGTTGGGTGGGGAGTCTGATGACTCTGATTTGTAAGGGTATTAAAGTAAGGCCTGGGGATTTGGGACTCTGCGGTCGGCCAAGGTGTTGCTGGTGGGTTGCTGGTTCCTGTATCTGTTGCTCTTGTTTCTTGTGTCGTAGTTCGTGATTCCCAGCAAGCTGTGAGTATTGGGCTGTTTTCCATGTTGGGTTCTGGGGGAGCTGCCATGGCAGCCCTAGCTGACAATGTTGTATGTTGGGGGTTTGGGGTTTTAATGTGTGTTTTTATGTTTAGTGACTACCGCGTTTCGTTTGGTCTTTTCCTGTGTTGCTGTGAGTGCCTGTCTCTTATTTTGGTATTGTATATGGGTGGAGGGGAGTTGCTGTGGGATGCGGGGGCTTTGATGTGTTTGTTTGTATACTTAGCTCCTGGAATTGGAGAAGCACTCTTCCTTTCCTTCTCGGACGGGTCTTCGCATCACAACAGACTTCGAGCCGGAATAAAGCCAAGGACTTCAAAAGACGGACGTCTTCTCTGTTTTTGTTTATTAGGCTTTTTTGGGGTGTGGGTTCCTTTTATGCCGGACTGTGGCTGTGTTTTTTGTTGAAATAAACTGTAAATACTTTTACTAGCTTGGCGTGTCTTTGAGCCATCTGTGGGAGTCTCGACACCGCCACTCCCCGGAGACTCGGAGCGGCTTACATTAGACATGAGTGACATGATAAAACAGTAAAAACAGTAAAACATAAAACTGATTAGCCAGGTGGGAAGACCTGCCTAAACAGATAAGTCTTGCATGCTCTCCGAAAAGCTAGTATGTCTTGGAGCATACGGACTTCAAGCGAAAGAGTGTTCCAAAGAGATGGGGCCACAGCAGAAAAGGCCCTGTGCCTGGTCTTTGTAGATTGTGTGATCTTGAGACTGGGAACTACAAGCAGCATTTGATTTTCAGATCAAAGTGGTCTCTGGGGTCGATAGAAAGCGAGTTAATTTTTTTTAGATATAATGGGCCGGAGCTGTGTAATGCCTTGAAGATAAGGACCAGCAGCTTAAAGATGACTCGATACTCAATCGGAAGCCAGTGAAGTTTTTGCAGAATTGGAGTGATGTGACACCTTGCAGGGGCCTCTTCCAAGAGTTTAGCAGATGCATTTTGGACCAGTTTAAGTTTACGGATGGTCGACCCTGGTAAGCCGATGTAAAGAGCATTGCCATAGTCCAGTCTCGAGGTGACCAAGGCCTGGATCATTGGGGTCAGGTCATCTCTATGGAGGTAGGGGGCCAGGCCTCTGATACGACGCAGATGGAAGAAGGCCATTCTACTGATGGTTGACATCTGGGCTTCCGTTGTCAATTGAGAGTCTAATTGGACACCCAGGCTCTTCACTCGAGGTGAAGGGTGCAAGGTCTCGCTGTCTAGGGTCGGTAATTTGATGATCCCACCACTTGGGGAGCCCAGCCACAGGATCTCCATTTTTGCAGGGTTCACTTTCAGCCTGCTAGCCTGAAACCATCTGGTGACAACCTCCAGACACTGATGGAGATTACATGGCGCTGTGTCTGGTTGACCAGCCATCTTCAGGATAAGTTGAGTGTCATCGGCGTATTGGTAACACTCTAACCCGAAGTCTCGGACCAGCTGTGCGAGAAGTTGCATGTAGATGTTGAATAAGAGGGAGGAGAGGATGGCTCCTTGTTGCACCCCACAAGATAGGGGAGACCTTTCCGATATCCGCCCTCCCCACTCAACCTGCTGACCTTGGTTACAGAGGAAGGAGGGCAGCCAGTCGAGAACTGTACCTCTGATTCCTACAGTCAAGAGCTGATGAATCAGAAGGTCATGGTCGACTGTGTCAAAAGCCGCTGTGAGATCTAGCAATACCAGAAGAGCTGACCCTCCCTGATCCAGTTGGCAGTGGAGTTGGTCCACGATGGATACCAGCACAGTCTCCGTTCCATGTCCAGCCAGGAAACCAGACTAAAAGGGGTCTAAACCAGCTGTGTCATCAAGGAACTGTTGTAATTATTCCACAACTGCTCTCTCGATCATCTTTCCAAGGAAGGGAAGATTGGACATAGGGCGGTAGTTCGCTAAGGTTGAGGGGTCTGTAGTTTATGGGGAATGTAGACAGGCCCATAGAGACTATAATTAATAATATAACATGATGTTTGGAATTTTTCAAGACATGAAAAAAATCAGTTTGGACTGCAGTTGTCAGAGTCTCCCTGCCAGGATGATCAGCTGCCATGCTGGTTGCACAATCCTGGGATCTATTTGTCAAAGAAAGTACCTTTTCCAAGCGCTAGATTTCATTGCTATGGTAGGTTTTGGTGGTGAAACGTGTGGTAGCCTTAAGAAAGGACGGATTTAATCCTGTGTCTGTAACTGTGCCAGTGACAATGCTGAGGGAAACTGAAATTAGAAGGAACCCGAAATTTGCTGGATAAGTTTAAATGCGAGTGAATTGGAACACATCAAGGTCATCTGTTTTGTATTGATGTGTTTGAATGTGCCCGGCATCTTGGCATGATAGTTAAAAGATTTCCTCAGGAGAAGCAGCTGAAAAATTGGATCCAAGGGAACCAAAAGAGATAAAGATCTGGCAGAAAACCTTTGATAGCTTCTTCTGTCAGGCTTTATCCAAAGCCTTTTGAAAGTCTAAACAAATTATATCCAGAGCTTCTCCTTTTGCAGGTATTTTGTTAACTCTTTGAAGGGATTTGAAGAGGTCATGATGCTCCAGTTTCTGATAAAGGATGCTGTCTGCCGTTTTCTACTCACCTAAAATAAATGCAATAACTTAAAAATGTATCAGTGTAGTTTGGTGACCTTTCTGTTATCAGGACCTCCCTATCAGTTACACTTATAATCTGAGGCCTAAAGAAGAAAAAGAAGCAAAAATGAAGAAATAATAAACATAAATGTAAGAAATAATGTATACTATATAAAGAGGAATACCAGAGATGGATAAAATGCAGTCTATGGACCGTGTATGGCCTCAATAATGTTGAGAGGCTCAAGAGATCCCAATTACCCACCTTTTGCAGGCGGAGGGAGGTAATTTTCAAACATTTCAAACACCCTTTATGGATCAGGGTGGAAAAATGTACTGTGTTTGACTCTCTGACCACCCACTTTTACTTTCTGGTTCTTCCTGTTATGCGCCTTCAAACTGTTTCTAACTTATGGTAAATCTATTCTGATGTTTCTTGGCAGGTTTTATTTTTAAAAGGTTTGCTATTATTTATTTATTTACTATGTTTTTATACTGCCCCTCTCAGCCCGAAGGCAACTTTAGGCGGTGTACACATGGCAACGAATGCCCACAGATAAAATACGTAACACTTAATAAAACAATCACATAAAAGCCAAATTTCACAGTTAAAATATAAAATACAAATCTCAGCATCTCATTATTGAAATTGGTTTCCGTTGCATCATCATCATTCCAAAGGTCTCTATTAAATAATTATATTTAATCTGCAAAAGCCTGCTCAAACAGCCAGGACTTGACTTTTTTCTAAAATGTCAGGAGGGAGGGGATCGATCTAATGTCCCTAGGGAGGGTGTTCTATAGCTGAGGGGCCACCACTGAGAAAGCCCTTCTTTCCAGTCAGATATTATTATATGGATACAGGATATGTTAACTGGGCTTCCAAAAATGTTTTTGTGGTTATATCTAATGACAGAGCCTTTTAAAATAAAAATATAACACATTTCTGTTAAAATACTGCACAAAAATTAGTAATTTTGGTGTAACCCACCTGGTGCGGCTTGCAGCTCCTGCAGTCCCCTAGTATATGTATGCTATGCATATTCCACTTTGGCTAATAGTGTCTCCAGCAATGGGGGTTGTGTAATTTGGGTCAGATGACTGTATATGTGAGAGAGCATGTCAAACTGACATACCATGTCATGACTTCATTAGAGCATGAAACATTTCCTACTGGTTGATCCAGTTGCAGAGTTACCCTGTACAAACCAAATGACATTTTGACTTTCACTCTTGTTTAGCTGCCTCATTTGGAGAGCAAATGTTTGATCCTAATGAATGCTATCATAGCTATTGTTGTAAGCGTGTGTTTGTGTGCACATGCCGGATCAAATTTTTAACCAGAGCTCTCGACTTAATGAAGTGTAGTAAATGATGTTTGAATTAGAATTGGGCTGTGAAGAAAAAAGAACATTAAAGTATTCTGCTAATTTGATAGGTTAGGCAAAATATTTTTGCCAATTAACAGTACATTTAGCTCTAATAAGGCTTGACAAATGTAATTTATTCCAGAGGCAGCAATCCTGAGGGCTATTTTTTATGGTAGCCTTTATCATAAACAATAGCTTTTACTGGGCATGGCTATGTTTTTATGTACCCAAGATTTGGATGCAGCAGAAACAAAAGGAGAGTGGCACAATACAGGGTGACAAAATTACCTTTACAATTTCAGTTCTATACAAAATTGAAATTATAGAGATAACTTCCAAACACTCTGTATTTCTACTACTTAGTTACAAACAACTTTTAATCACCTCCTTTATCCAATAATGAAGGGAAGTTTATAATTATAACTTGAAGCTACTGTTTTTGTAATGTTTTAGCCATTTTCATTCTTGTTACTATTACTTCACTAAATGTGGAAGAGCAATTTTACATGGATGTAGTGCTGTCTTAACTGCTGTAAGAACAAGTAATCATGGGGACAATTTGACCTGGAACTACAAATACATTTTTTCCCCCAAACTCTGAAATTTCTGTACTCAGCCAAGTTGGTAGCTAGCTACCTCTGGTTTATTGGTTTAAGGCTGAGAGGAACCTGAAATAATGAGCACCTGAACCAAACTTCCTTTTCCTGCATAGTTTCCTTGGTCTTTCAGATTCGTTGTTATGTGATTTCAAATCAGGTCTGGCTTTTATTGTACCAGTGTTCTCACTTTTTTCAAGGACTGACCAGGGCTGCTACTACTAGCAGATCAATTAATCCACATGGAGTTTTGAAATGTATTGATCATATGGAGGTTATAATGTACTTTACTATATAGAATACTGACCATGCTTCTTTTCCCAAGCTTTCTTAATGCTTGCTTGTAATTTTCTCATATGATTTATTGCATTGCATATTGTCCTTTCATTATATTGTACTGTTCACTGTTTAGAGATATTTTAAAATGAATATATATTACATAGTTGTGTAGTATATATTTATTCTAATCTGGCAGTCAGATTATTAACTGGGGTGAGCTTTATTTATTTATTTATTTATTTATTATTCGGTTTTATATTCCGCTCCTCCCTGCAGGTTCGGGGCGGATCACAGTAGCAATAAAAACACACAATAAAACATACAGTAAAATTCGATAAAACACACAATACATAGCCAGTAGCCAGCAGATCACAGATCTTAGATCTTAGTTCGGACGCTGATATGCATCTATATTCAGGCTAGCCAAATGCTAGCCTGAAAAGGGCGGTCTTGCAGGCCCTTCGGAAAGGGCCGAGTTCGTGAATCGCCCGAGCGTGACTAGGCAACGAGTTCCAAGTCATGGGAGCCACAGCTGAGAAGGCTCGCTGTCTTGTGCTGGACAGGTGGCAGGAGCGGGGTGATGGAATGACCAACAGGTTCTGCTCTTCCGAGCGCAGTGATCTCGGGGGAATATACGGGGTAAGGCGGTCCCTTAGGTACTCAGGCCCTAGACCGTGCAAGGCCTTAAAGGTTAACACCAACACCTTGAAGGCAATCCGGTACTCAATAGGCAGCCAGTGCAGTTGCCGAAGGATGGGCGTGATATGCTCTCTCACTGGTGCTCCCACCAGCAAGCGAGCAGCAGCATTCTGCACCAGCTTGAGTTTCCGGACTGTCGACAAGGGAAGGCCCACGAGAGGCGTTACAGTAGTCCAGCCTCGAGATGACCGTCGCCTGGATCACCGTGGCCAGATCATCCCTGGACAGGTAGGGTGCCAGTCGCCTAGCCTGGCGGAGATGGTAAAACGCCGTTTTGCTGACCGTGGAGACCTGAGTCTCCATGGTCAGCAAAGGGTCCAATTGGACACCTAAGCTCTTTACGAGGGATGATGGGCTGAGCTGCTCGCCATCCAGGGTAGGCAACCGGCACTCATCCAGCCCAGGGCGGCCAGGCCACAAGATCTCCGTCTTCGACAGATTCACCTTCAGCCGGCTGGCACGTAGCCAACCAGTCACGGCTTCAAGGCATAGCTGGAAACAATCGGGTACGGTGTCCTGCCTGCCGTCCATTCTCAGCAGGAGCTGGGTGTCATCTGCATACTGATAACACTCCAGACCAAAGTCGCGAACCAGCTGGGCCAGGGGGCGCATGTAAATGTTAAATAGTAAGGGTGAGAGGATGGCCCCCTGGGGGACCCCGCAACTTAATGGTAGCCTCCCGGAGACCTCCTCCCCCCTCTCCACACGTTGTCCCCGATCCTGGAGGAAGGAGCTCACCCATTTAAGGGCAATCCCCCTCACCCCAGTCACGGCTAAACGGTGGGCCAACAATGCATGGTCTACGGTATCAAACGCTGCTGTTAGATCTAACAAAACAAGCAGGGCTGACCCACCCTGGTCCAGCTGGCGGCGAAGTTGGTCTGTAATGGTGACCATACATACCCCCCCCGGCTTTAAAGCAGCTCCACTTGCTCCCAATAAGTTTCTAGGCACTTTATAGGTAATTATAAAGTGCAGGTGATTACCTATAAAGCCCTATACACTTTAGGTCAAACCTATCTTCGAGGCCGCATCTTCTTCTATGAACCGGCAGAAGGATTAAGATCTGCTGGGGATGCCCTTCTCTCAGTTCCACCACTGTCTCAAGCACGGTTGGTGAAGACAAGAGAAGGGCCTTTTCGGTGTTGGCTCCCTAGCTCTGGAATACCCTCCCTAAATAAATTAGATCAGCCTCCTTTCTCCAGGCCTTCCAGGTGAGTCTAAAAACATGGCTCTTCAGATAGGTCTTTGATTCTGAGTAATCCATGGCCAACATGATGAATCATTGATAGTACTGGCCTGTACTTTGATTGATTTTTATGACAGATAGCCAGCCTATAGGTTCCACCACATTTTAGGAATTTTATAATTTTAATATTTTTATAACTTTATCAGTGAGATTTTAATGTGCT
The DNA here is from genome assembly GCA_030556195.1 of Anolis apletophallus. Lineage (NCBI taxonomy): Eukaryota > Metazoa > Chordata > Lepidosauria > Squamata > Anolidae > Anolis > Anolis apletophallus. The sequence continues at coordinate 27,379,565 of JARBWK010000001.1, forward strand.
GTTGACTTTTTAAAAATTATTTATACTTATGTATTGTTTTCTGCATGTGGCATTGAGTGTTTCTGTGAGCCCCCAGTCCCTTTTGGGGAGATGGTGGCAGGGTAAAAATAAAGATCGTGATGATGATGATGATGATTATTATTGATACTTGGAAAAGCTGATAGCCTCATGGCCTATCCATAGATGTGCAGGTGGCCCCAAAGCAATTGTTTTGGGTAGCACATGTGCTATGTGTAAGACCAGCAGAATGACTGAACAACAACTTAAATGATCAAATTCACAAAGTCTACCCTCCAAAAAACCCATTTGGTTTAGTAGCTGTAAACAGCTGTTTTCATTTCTTAAGCAAAGTCAATTTAAAGGATTTCCCTCTAATTAAGGAGAATTGGAATTCTCACTAAGTAATGAGAATGTTACATTGACTGGACCAAGGGACAAGAACCTAATTAAGAAAAAAAGTTAATGCAGGGAAACAATTATATGGATGCCATTATCTATTTGCCAGAAACACTGAATGTTTTGGACACCCTCTCTCCCCAAATGAATATATGTATGTATCTTTGTAGGACTTCACTTCCACCTGTAGAAACAGCATTTTTATTATTTTTACATTTTATATTTATTTAATTTATATTTTTTTCCTTTCTAATTGTACAGGATACAAGTCAACATACAACCAATTCAAAATTGGGTACAGGTAAAATTATTTTATGAAGATTAAAAAACTTAAATAAACAACTGTTCACTTAAAAATATTTATTTATTTACTATATTCATATACTGTACCTCTCAGCCTGGGGTTGACTCGGAGCAGTTGTTTCAATATTTTAACAACCACAGTTAGGTCACTACGTTTTCTCAGATTTTCATTACAAACTACCACATTATTCCTCACTATCCTAATTCCTGAGCCAGTGTGGTAACTTTGGGCAAGTCATAAACTTAGCTCCAGAAGAAGGCAAAAGTAAACCATTTGAACTAAATTGCAAAAAAAATAAATCACCCTGTGATGGATTGCCATAAGGTTAAAATGACAACAACAATAATAATTCCTTAATTCTGATCAATTCATCCAGTTAATCATTCATTTGATGTCACGCTGAAGTTATTCATGTAATGAATCTGGTAGTTATTTCAGTCACTTTGGTCAGTAAAATTGCTTTCATCTCCCAACTATTCCACATCTTGACCATGCCTTGTTACTGATTTATTGTGCTTTGGCATCTTTCCACCATTCTTTGCTAGTAATTCACTGTCCTATTCTGTTTTTCTTCTCTAATAAAAGTTAATTATTAAACAGGATGAGATCAAGTTTCAAATGTCTAAGGGCTGAAACAAAGTCCTATCTGCTTTTTACCAGACAGCTCCTACCACCTTTGTGGTTTTATTTACCCAAGCAAATTCAAAGTCTGGATTTTGAATTTGCTTGGATGGTGGAAACCTTTCTTATATAAAACTTCCTTGATTAACTCTTCTGACATAACTACTTCCAAATTATTTAATATTTTCATCCTAGTGTTGCTAGATTTTTGAAGACTGGGGATTTTTTGTATTTTAAGTTTCTATTAAGTTTATAGCAAAGTCACTCCACAGATAGAGTGTTATAATGGTTCTAGAGGATGGCTATAAAATGATGCAATTGACTGTAATGAGTTCCATTTGCATTCCTAATGGAACACTAGAAAAATATTGTAATATCAGTTCAAAATATATATCTGAATATATGTTTATATGACAAAATACACTAGGTTTGACTTTTGTTGGATAAACCACATGCATTTTTAACGGTGTCTAAATGCATGTGTATATTAGGCCATAAAAAACAGTTATGATACACTAGGCAAAACTACATTAGTTCCTAAAGTAGCGCTCTGGGGAGTTCTGTGTGATGCACTTCATAAGAATTTTATTCTTTTTAATTTAACTAACAAAGAAGGTAGAAAAGAATTATGTATACACTTCGGCCTCCTTACATTTCAGTAATAGTAGGCTTGTGCATTAGTGAATGAAATAAAAACCACATGTATTTTAAGGCTTTTGGTTTATCCCTGATGGCTTCCTTGTGCTGATGAAATTACTCACTGTTATTAGGGCTTTTCTGAAGCTATTAGGAGCCTGTTCTAGGCAAAGACTTGCTTGGTCTTGTGCTCCCACACTACTTCCAAATGAGCTCAAAATAAAAGCCTTAATTCAAACTCTCCCCCATCATTGTTTTTTTCTTCATGTATGCATCTTGGCTGTAATTGTTTTTGACTATAGAGAGCCAATGATTTAGTGCAACAATTATTTTGCTTGTCTATTTTTTCATTTATAGGTAAAAGGCTCAGGGTGGTTCAGAATATTTTAAGGCACAGAGAGAAGTATTCAGATATTACAGCTTTCATATCAATTCTACATCTATTGGCATATATACCATTCAATCACTAAATAGATGTTAAAACAAATAAAATTAAATAGCGAAATGGTATATATCTTCTTAGATGTTTTATTTGTGGACTTGTGCTCAAAGGAAGCAGACTATACTTACTCATGCAGCCCAAACAACCCAGACTCCAAATCTTACCATTCCCAGCTTGTGTAGAATGAAGATTATGTCCATGTAACCACCTCCAGTTCCCTGAGTAAAGTTATCTTAATTACTTGTAGATAAGGTTGCCTAGTCAGTAGCTGCTCACTTGCTGAAGTGTCAGGGCCAAAAGCTGCAATGAGGGAGCAAACCATAATGAAACAGGGATTGAAAGAATTTCAAAACTATTTGAAAAAAAGGTTGAAAAAAAGGGTTTACTGAGTGTCTGGAAACTGAGATTAGGAGAGCATAGACAGATATGAATGTTAGCAGGTCAGGGTTTATTCTGTATAAAAATGCATATGTTCTTTGCTGTATGGAAACAGTATTACTTCTGCCCCAAACATGAAAGTAATACGGCTGTGCAAAATTGTCATAACTTGTTGTAAGTTGGATCAAATTTGTTAGATTCGTACTTATGACATGATATGCAACTTGCGGGTGTTTTCAGCTCCAAAAAGTTAAGAATCAAAACTTTAGCCTAGCTAGTATTTTTTCATAAGTTGCATAAATGTCGTAACTCTCTGTGATGCAGTTTTTATTCACTGAGCAACCAAACACTACCAGGAGGTAAAGCCAAATATGTTGCCATGCCTCTCAGCCAATTAAGGCTGAGGAAGGGGGGAAAGGAGGTAGAGTCATGGTTATTGCTCTCCAAATTCCCCAGTGCCTTGCTTCATGCAATGGTGGTTTGTACACTTCAGGATGACATGGCGATTTTTCTCCAACTCTCAAGCTATAAGAGCAGTTCTGCTCATCACGCTGTGCCTTGAAAGTAAGAGCAGGCTAGTTCAACCACAGCATATGGGTAGGAGGTGGCTGTCTTGCATATTCCTAAAGCACCCCATTCACCTCCTGAGCTCCACTGAATAGAGTGGCTCTCTTAAGTTTAAGGTAATTTCAGGGTTGTGGGTGTGCTAATTTCTTAGGTCATAATTATGTTGTAAAGTTAGAAAAACTGTAGGATTTTTATTAGCATCTTTTTGATAATGTCCCGAATTTCAGTCCAGTAATCTTTTAGTTCCCTGTCAATCATGCTCTGTATTTCATATGGGTAATACGGGAAGATGAAAAACATGTCCTCAGCCAAACCGCTACTTGGATACTCCTTTGAATACATCTTTTTGAAAGAAAGAAAACAAGGAAGCAAGCAGATGTGAGGGAAATATGCCTTGTAGTAGAGCCCTGTATCTCCATATCCACATCTTGGATATTCATGGACATTATTATCTAGTGCATAGCATGGGATAAAGGTACAGAGTCTCAAATCCTGTTACTAGTCCTCTTTCATTCAACAGGATTCACCAACATGTTGAATTACCATTTGATGATTGAATAGGTTTACTGTAGCTTGGAGCCACAGGTGCCAACCAGAGTATAGTGGTATAACCCAGGTTTCACAACCTGGCACTTTTCATAAAAACAACACATATATGCCATTTGGTTCTTCACTACTCAAAAATCATTTTGGGGTGTGTGTAAGAAACTACAGTGGGGATACTGCCTTCTGACTCTATTGATAGAATTCTGTCAGCCGATGTCTCTCTTATTGATTTTAGACCAATGTTTACATACTTTTAATTGTGTAATGTAGTTTTCTTGTGTAAACCATTCATGCTCCAAGGGATTTGGAATCTTCTAAAAGCTCTTTAGCAGATCTTAACATAATGATCTGAAAAGCTTGATTTCCATTCTGTATACATGTCTATAATAGGCAAATAGCTAGAGATTTTTCTTTCATTGTCAGTGCTTCCAGAGGCTTCCATGTATATCTTCAACATAAATCTTATGGTTCATGTCACACACACCCCCCCCCCAATATATCTATCTATCTCTCTATCTCTGGCAACCTGCTAATGTGGCTTACATATTTCTCAGATGGAAGATCTCCAGATTTATGGAAGCTGGCAATGAAATGTCCATGATGGTTTGTTAAAGCTTTGCATGCTATTCATACACATGTCTGGAGTGCATAAATTACTTGAAATGTTTTCATCAACTGCCAAAATAAAGAAATTGTAAAAAGCAGCAGTATCAGTGGCAGAATCTTCGGCATGTTATTCAGTTGTATAGCACCAGAATATTCCAACAATGATCAATTAGTTATTTCAAATTTAGAAAGTCTTCAGTTCAGAATGAAATAGTGTACTAAAACTGAAATTTGTCATTACTTATTAAGTGAAGCAATGCCTAGAGAAGGTAAAAAGCTGACACTGCTTCCTTGGTTAAGGAAATTGCAAACTGTCAACTGTTGGTTGTGTTCCTTGGAATCTTTTACCGATTCTCATCCTATCCAAAAAAAAGTGATCCATCACTTTAAAAAAATCTTTCTGCATGCAAATTAGCATTATTAATGTTAAATGAGCAGCCAACAATACTGATAAAACCAATAGTTAATCAGACCAGTGCAGACCAAATATTTAGAATCTCATTGTGACTCCCTTCATGGTCATGCTGTACCATGTTGGGGTTCACTCTAAAAATGGCATCAAAGTAAAATTCAAAAGGTTAGCTGCAACACTAAACGTGTTCAAAGTTTTCTTTCAAATATATTTCTTTATTGGTTGTTTCATTTCAAAATCACTTGGCGTGGAACATATATATCTTCCCAAATGGGGATGTGGAATTGTAGTAAATCATCCAAAAACAAATATCACAGAGCTCTCAAACCGGACTGGGATGCACAGATCCAAAAATTATATATTTCCATATTTCATAATCTTGACATATATATAATCCGGATTGAGGGGCTCCCAGGGGTCGACGGACTATGTATCTTAAGGCCTCGCCGTTTCGCCAGAGAAACCTGGCTTCATCGGGACCCAAAAATTATAATATTGGTTTTTTTAATTCCACTGGTCCGATCATCTATGGATTAAAATAAAAATAAAATATAACATCACATCAGCATATATAATAATAAGCCCACCAGTTGAACAGGGCAACCCTTATGGCAAGGCTAAACATATATATTACATACCATTTGTTGTATTCACATCTATGTATATCTCTGAGTGGACGCAGCCACTACTTCGCATTGTAGTCAATGGACAACACATAACACCGGAGGTCTACGTTACATACACTCCTACTTTGCTCCAGGTGAAAACTACTCCAAAATTTCACTGATTGATAAACAATCATTGTGGCCCAGAGGTAACTCACTTTTTAGGGAATGAATCCAAAGAACTTCTCTTTGGTGTAACAGTCTTTTATGATCCTGGTATGGTTTTGGCGCAATAATTTCTAATACCAGGATTTTAAAATCATTAAAATGATGATGTTGTTTATAATGAGTATAGAGTGGTGAGGATTCATTACGTGTTTTAAATCTCGATTTATGTTCCTGGGCCCTCGTGCGTAGATCACGCCCACTTTCACCCACGTAGTATCTATGGCATGGACAAATTAAACAATAAATAATATTTCTACTGCCACATGTTGCTCTTGTACGTAGTTTAAAAGTATGTTTGCCTTCTAGGTCAGTAATAGTTTCTTGAATAGAGATATGTCTACATATCGTACAATGATGGCATGGTTGGGTGTGTGTTTTCCCTTTGGGAGGATCTTGGGGGATTCTATGATCTGCATGGATCAATAATTGTTTAAGATTAGGTGTCTTTTTGTTGGCTACCCAATGGATCTGTGCATCCCAGTCCGGTTTGAGAGCTCTGTGATATTTGTTTTTGGATGATTTACTACAATTCCACATCCCCATTTGGGAAGATATATATGTTCCACGCCAAGTGATTTTGAAATGAAACAACCAATAAAGAAATATATTTGAAAGAAAACTTTGAACACGTTTAGTGTTGCAGCTAACCTTTTGAATTTTACTTTGATGCTGCTTTGAGGACACCCTTCCTCTCCCTTCGTGTTCACTCTAAAAATGTAAGAAAATATTGCAATAAGTTCTGTGATACATTTAGAATTGAATGAAATGAACAAAAGCAAAGTTTAATTTCCAAAAGACTATATTGATTTAATCTGTTTATCTATCAACTCACCCACCCAACTTATTTTGACTTTGTGGAGAGTCAGAAATCAAGTCAGTTAATTTATTGAATACAGAAGATATAATCATTACTTTCCAATCACATATGTTATTTATATTTACTGATGATAAAATGCCATATAACACCAACTTTGCAACATTTGCATTGGCTTCCAACTGAATATCGGGCTTTGTATAAGATGATGGTCCTGACCTTCAGGGCTTTGTATGGTCAGGTTTGTATGGCCCCTTGCACCGTCTTCACCACCAGTGGTCGCCACGGCCCTCTCAACGTAAACTTCTCCACATACTGGGTCCTAGAGAAGTGCGTCTCGAAAGCATGAGGCGTAGGGCCTTTTCTATCTCTGCCCCTATCCTGTGGAATTCATTGCCTCCCTACTTGAGAGCCAGGTGCGACTTACGACCTGTTACCCAAGCACTCAAGACTTGGCTTTTTACTAGAGCATTCGATTTGTAATCTGATTTTAATAATCGTAGTCTAATGTTTCCTATTTCCTGTTTTTTATGTAATGGATGGAGGGTGATTAACAAATAATAAAGTGATGTTGTTGATGATCATGATATTCAGAAAAACAGCTAGCAAGATCTGTAATTGAATTAAGAAGTGGGTTTGTTTGACAATGGTGAGTCCTTCTCTGTTGTGGCTCCTGTGATGGAGTATGATCTTGTTTTCTATTCATTTTTCTAATTGTTATTGCTCTTTGTTAAATGAATGTTTTCCTTGTATTGTTTTTTAAAAATAATTTCATCATTTTACCTTACATGTAATTGCATTGCCTCTCCATTGGCACCTCTTTGTCATGAGGGAGAGGCTTGCATACCCTAATGAAGTTGTGAGCTATGTTGGCAGTGGCATAGCCACCGGTAGGGCCTCCCATGCCAGACAGGTCACAACCAAAGGGCATCAATGGGTAGGATGGGCTCTCTAGCCTTTTGGCAACCATCCTAAGAGAAGGAAAACTTTTATTTCAAACCTGGGCAGATGGTGCTCATCTAACCCTGAAAGATCAACCATCTAGAGAAGGAAACTCAAATCAAACCTACAACCTGAGGACCTCGCTGCCACCATCCTAAGCTTGCTAGGCCCCGGCAGACGAACCTTAGGTTTAAAGGGTGAGGCCAGTTCTGTGAACGCTGCGCTCCACCAGAAAAATTCATTGCACAGGCTTGAAGGACACATCCAACCTCCTTAGTCATCAATGCACTTGTAGAAAGCGTGGGATGAGTCCTTCCTAAGAATCTTTGTTCACGAAGTAATGCCAGAATTACATTGATTTTGATGGTGATGCAAAAAATTTAAAGTGTCAGACAATTGTATGGAAATACATACATACATACATTTAAAGTGGTAAATTGGCTATAACATAATTTGTGCAGATTTTTAGGAGGTTAATTTTTACAGAGGTAACTATCTTGGTCTGTTCTTTTGAATAACAAAGAGTTTAGTGGCATCCTGAATACTAATATAGATATTTTAATGTGCATATTTATAGACTGCAATCCAGACCCTCAGATGCATACAGTTTAGTCTGAGATCTTCTATTATATATGTGTCTGGGGCATGGGATCAGAGTGAAATTGGATGCAGAAAGTGACTATTATTTTTACCTTTACCTAGTTATCATTACTTGCTATCAAGTCAACTTCAATTGATGGCAACTCCATGCAGCAGAGGCTTCTCAGTCATCCCATCATCAATAGCCATGTGAAGGTCTTGCAAACTCAGGGTCATTCTACAAAAAGTTGTAGAATTTTGAGCATCACTTTGCTTGGATGGGAGATTAATGCAATGGTCCTCTAGTTATTGCAATGTGTGATGTACTCTTTCTTGGGAACTGGAATGTATGTTATGTGTTTTCAATCTGTGGACAATCCTTTTGTTTTCTATATTTGTTAACATTTTTAATTTATAACTAGAATATATGTTGTCTCTGTAGCTTGAAGCAGCTATATTGTAATGTCATGTGTTTCTGGTAATGTATTTCTACCTAGTGCTCTAAGTGCAGCTTCCACTGTGCACACACACACACACACACACTCTTTTATATATATAAAATTTTTTGGCAGCACATGGATTACATTCAATGCACAAAGAGACAGCTCAGTCCATGTTCCGTTCCTTTTAAGGAGCTTCACTCATGGTGTACTTTTCCCCTGTAGACATATATTTAACATACAGGTTTGAAAAAGATGACAGAGGGAGGAAAGCAACTTCCATCCCATTCCAACATTAAAAATAAATGTCCACAGTAGCCAATTTGTTCTTGCAACAATATCCCTAAGCATAATAATTTATGCAGGAGGTATTCTGGCATCTTTCTCTATGCCGAATAAATATGGATGATTCTTAACTATTCTTTTGGTGTCCTGTTCATCCAGCCCTGTGTGTTCACACACACTTTCCTTTTCTTTCTTTCCCCCCTATCCCCCTCCCTCTCTCCCTTCCTTTATCTTTCTTTCTTTTTCATATACTGAGTTAATTCATCAGCTTGTCTTCTGTCTCAAACACAGAAAATCAAGGTAGCAATTCCTTTTGAATTATTCCAGTCCTTTGGCACTGGAAAAGGGGATTGTAAGCCTCATGCCATATACCTTTAGAACTTTCCTCTTCTTTCAGGCTATTAAAGGTCCAAGAACTCTGACTTCTTTCCCCCCATTGTCCTTATATAAAAGAGATGAAATAATGCCAGATTCATTAAAAGAAGAATTATTTGAAGATGAACCTACAAATATTTCACATCTAACTGAAACCGGCGGCATATTGTGGTACTAGGTTGCATTAGAGTTCACCTTGCAGAAACTTTTCAGAAAAACTCTTGCTTATTCTGCCTTGTTTATTTCCTACCCCCAACTCCAGTGAATTACAATTAGTTTTGCTGAGAAGTTATTTATTTATGTATTTACGTTATTTTTATCCCACCCATTTCAGCCCGAAGGCGACTCAGGGCAGTTAGCAAATCTTGATTCCAAACAGGTGTTAAACATTGGTAGATATAAAGCTGTTGAGAGTGACTAGTTCAGTACCAACAAACACTCTTTGCTGATTGATTCATTTGAGCATATTCTTGTTTTGCTGGTATGGAAACAAATGGGTACATTGAATGCATTAACCAATGATATTACTTTGTTGTTCATTTGAAATGTTGAATGTAAGTCATACATTACAGATAGGTGATGTGTGATAAAATAATCATATCAGGGTTTATCTTTTACCAGTTTATCAAGTTCATAATTCTCAAAAAGAACACATTTACATAGTTCTCATTATATAGAAATCATCATTACAATGGCTCATTGCCTATAGACTTTATGTATCCATTAGAGATATAATTCTTCACTAATGAAAGAAGTAACATGTAATTTTAGCAATTTTCTTTCCACTGTAAGAAAGTATTTGAAAACTGCACAGTATTGCGAACTATATAGTTTTGGATAAAATGTGCATGTAATTATTTTGTGAGAAAACAGCCTTTTCTCTGAAGAAAACATTTCTATCGGCAATTATATGAAATAAACTAAACGAAACTAAACACTGTATCATGTAGAGATGATGAAGGTTTTTTTTGTGGTGCACAAACAACCTCAAGTGAATTTATCAGACTGCTAAGATCCCCAATTTTCCAACTATTCAGTATTATTCCCATCTTAATTACCCACTTAGAATCAAAACTGTGGAAATGTCTGAGCCAGAACCTCCAAAACCATTGAGTGGCAGAATATAAATATAAATAAAGATTGAAGTGGGGAGTGGAGAGGGGAGAGTGAGATTCAAGAACACATACATGTAGTAGTTTGAAAGGGACTGCTTAAAAACCCTGAAAGATATGTAAGAGTGTAAGATAGTTAATTTCCTCATTTAAGATTTAATAATTTGTAAAATCCACAACACTTCCCTTTCCAGCAGAACTTATATTCCTGCAATATGAAAACTGTATTAAGATCAATAGTTAATATCTTGCCTTTTTCTTTCTATGTCTTCTCATTTTCTCATGGAAAACTAAGGTAAGGAAGAATTTACATATCAAATGTTGATATATTTGGCAAATGAAGATTTAAACCCCGTTAATCTTAATTAGAGAAGAACTATCAAATCAATTGTTCTCCCTCAACAATGGATTTAGTAGGTCTACACTACTTGGCAGCGGCCAAAATAATTTCAGCTGAATTGTTTTCCGTCTTATATATCACAATAATGTATCTCAGTAATGAAAGTCATTGGTTATTGTTGATAGCTAGTAACTTTCAGGTCTGTAGGGCAGTAATCCGGTCCCAGGTTTTGTGTGAATGTTAAGGTGCTGAACCTTATTCCCTAAACAAGGTCAGGAATAATTTCTTTAATGTTCTGATGGAACTGGTTGGCAGGACATTCAGTAAACAGCTTACATGGAAACTGTCAGCTAACATTGATTGAAAGTAACAGATTCCTAACATCAGTTATAAATGTAGAATGCAGTCTTCTATACACATCTTTGTGAGCCAACCACACTGAATTTAGTGAGACTTTCTTCTGAGTTGACATGAATAGGATTTCCCACTTTGCTTGTTTGTCCTGATTATAGGAAATAACTTCTAAGTATCTACTGTAAATAACAGCACAAAAGGAAATGACATATTTTGAAATGAATATATCTTTACCTTCTTTTGGAATAATCCTCCATGAACAACATGGCTTTCTATGAAGCATACTTAAACCGAAATGTGAGTGCAACTGAACTCCTTGAAACTTCTTTATGAGGAAATACGTTGGGGGGTTTGGCTTTAAGCCAAACACATTTATTAGAAAATATGTGTCTGACTGCCTAGTAATAATTGCCAGAGCTTTGCTAAACAGTCCATATATTTATATTGCTACTGCACTAATAATTTATTTCAGTTAAAACAAAAGTTATTTCCCCTTGCAGTAAATGTAACTGAAATAAATACCTGAAAGAGTCTAAGCAGACATGCTTTGGTAGATACTTAGTAATTTTTCATTTTTCTAAAAAAAAATAATTCATATCCATTCTGTAGTATGGCATGCATGCATTCAGTCTGATTAATTTTGCAACCTTCTAGATAGAATGGACACAGAATAAAAATAAGTGAATTGCTGTTGAAAACCTTTGCCCATTTCCTTTGTTCTCTTTTTTGCCAAATGTGGAAAAACTATACACAATCTCAGTAGGCTTTAATGACTGCACAAAATGACTGAACATTAATAAATGTCTCACTGACTATATAAGGAATAGGAGAATTCTATTGTAAGCCATATGGAGATGTAGTTCTCCAAATAGTTATATTAATTCCTCTTTGGTTATAATTGGATGTGTAATGGGGTGTGTACTCTGTGTAGAGGTACAGAAGGACAAAATACATTCTGATTATAGCTATAGGATATGAATAGTTGGGGGTCACATGGATAGATGATACAAGTTGGGGTTTTTTTTTACATAAGAAGACTGCATCTCTATTAATTCTATGTCACTTATATGTTGCTTTCAGAATAATAATAATAATATCATCATCATCATGCTTTATAAATAGACCACCCTCTCCCCCTGAGGAAACTCAGGACAGTTTACAAAAAAGGACAAACATTCAATGCCCTATGTAGATACAAACATCTCAAACATAATACAATATAATATAAAATAATAACCATAAACTTATAAAAAAGAGAAATTAATATCAAAATGAAAAACAGAACATGACTAATCAAATAAAAATAATTATACTAAAAACAATTCACAATCTATACATAAGCCCTGAGAGAACGATTAACATACAACATATTTTAGGTGTGGCCAAGACCCAAAAATAACATAAAACAGCTCTGAATTTAAGCAAAACAATACGTTTGAGAACCACATATGTGGGGCTGATTGGGAGAAATTGTAGGGGTGATAAGGGAATATTTATTGATTTATTTATATTCAGTATTTCTACCCCATCCTTCTCAACCCACCAAAGCGGACTCAGGATGGCTTACACTTGGCAACAATTGGCCGCCTACTACATATAACAATATACAATAATACAACAACAAATAAAACAATAAATAGAACATGAACTAAAACAATAAAACAGTATTTTAAAATATGATGTAAACACTCAGTTTTATCATATTTATTTGCTGTATATTGTTATAAGTGTCTTATTTTAACTTACTACATTGAGTGCGATCAATTCTTATCAAGCCTTGTTGTTTAGTTTGATATTGTGATATGGCCTAAGGGCTAATCAATAATTTTTTTGTCTCCTGGAGCCCAAAAGTACAAGATGTTATCCACCCTTTCCCCAAAGCCCCCCAAAACAAGCCTTAAAATAAAAAAATACTGGGCTGCCATTGAGCTGCTCTGTGAGTCCTCCTGGTGCATAGAAATGATGTGCCAGGAGATCCGGGGGAAACACAATTGTTCCTGTTTCCTTATCTGGTGCATCATTTCTATCCACCAAGACAACTCTTGGAGCAGCTTAATGGTGGCCCAATAAGTTTTTAAATTTTAAAACTTGTTTTTGCAGGATTTGAAGATGGCTGGGTGCCATCCTGGTAGTTACTGGGATGGCATCTAGACACATTCCCTCTGGGAAAGTCCAGGTGTACTCAAATCCTGCTTTGATGCAGATTTGGGTGCTGTCTGAAGTTCCCTAAGAGTGGGAGAATCCGTTTCAAATGTCCACTCATTCATTAGGCTCTTTGGAGTCTGCTGGAAACTCTAAAGCAGACCTGGCCAAGCTGTGGCAATTCAGGTGTTTTGGAGTTCAACTTCTACAGTTCCCTACAGCTGGTAAACTGGATGAGATTGCTCAGAATTGGAGGTCCAACTACCTGGAGTGTATCTTGTGGCTTCAGGGCAGTTTAGACAGTTTGGCCTAATTTTCTGTTCAGATTGGACACCAGCATGCTGCTACTACTCCCACTCGTAATAGGCCAAGGAGATTCATCTGAGCTCCTGGTTTTTGCTGGTTTCTCATTTTGACATTGGCAGAGGTTCTTGCACAAGTAGAAAGAAGGAGTTGAGATGAACCCTTTCCTTCTCCCTGGTTGCATAGGAACATGCTAGATATAGGGCTGTTCCGGACACATTTACACCAAACTGTTGATGTTGTTCCTCATTTATAGGAATCACCAATTCACTCCAGTAGTGAGCAGTGAGGCTATAAGGCACAAGACTGAGTTGTCTGCTTCCCCATAGTTTAACTGGTTCATAAAGTGTCTCTAATATAATTTATCACCTATGTCTTGTTTGTTCCTTTCTGGGTGACTAGAAAACTGAGTTTGCTTGAGAAAAGTAGTCTGAAGATAAGAGCCCAAACAGGCTATACTTATCACAAACATTAACAGCTGTATGGTTCATACAATTTTAAATTACAATAACAAATTAGAAATAATTAAGATTGCATTCAGCATAATTCATACCTCTGTTGAAAGGTTTTGTCCTTGATTCTGAAAGAAAAAGTAATTATGCCTCTACTGGAAGATAAAATGCTTTGAAATTCCTCGAGGCTTATGGGGAAATGAGCTCAAATAAGTAGACTAATTATTAAAAGCACAAAAATAAAGATGTGATTTTGTAACATGTTAAAGCTGTATCAAACAGCATTCAGCTTCTTCTTTAAGGATTATTAAAGCATGAAAAAAGACTCAAATTGGGTATCTGGAAACCATAGCAGGGGACCAATGAATCTTGTCTCAATAAGGTCCTGGCCGTGTTGTTATTTTGTGTACTGAAGAGGAATAACTCAAAACATGATGCATGTGCTTATGTTTCTCTCTGTGGCTATAAAGGGGGGCAATTTTATATGGGGATAAAAGAGGAAGGACAGACAAATAAGGCACAACCATGAGTATGGTAAATAATAAACATCATAGTGATACAGAATGGGGAAAAATCCCTAATTATTAGCTGTTATACAAGTTGTCCCATGCAGGACCATTTGGTTTTTTAATATATAATTTTGTTACATTTTGGTACATTTTCACAATATATACAATAAATCATAATTTATAATCTTGCTTTAATCCCATCCACTCTCTTTCCACCCTCCTCACACTCCAAGTCACAGATATTTACAACCCTTTGATTAAGGTATAAAGGGCTAATTATGCGTTCTCTAGGGATGTCAATATTGTTCCCCTTATAAAGTTGAAATATGACTCAGGTGACTTTTGCTGGAAGGAGGTCCAAAAGGCAGGGCAATAATAGTGAGATAGGATGCTCAGAAGTCAAGGTGCTCGAGGGAACCAGGCAGAGGATTTGCATGGAAAGACTGGGGGAGTGGGGAGGAATGGCAGATAGGTGAAAAGATGAAGCAAAACAGAGGCAAAGTGGAAGGAACCCCACCAGAAATAACACAGGAAAAATATCTTTCTGACATGGCTTATTGGAATCTGGTTGGCTATGTCCTTTTAGAAAATATGAAAGCTATAGATTGAGCTGAGGAAAAAACTAGAAAAATTAAGTTCTAGTTCTCAGAATCCCCATCCAGCTTAATTACTGAGGTACTGTTCCATTCCAAAAAGGGGGCCTAGACAAAGAAGAATAGTCCATTTTACATGGTGGTGGTGGTGGTGGTGGGGTGGTGGTTTGAAGGAATATAACAATTTCCCCCTGTTTTCATGTTATTCCCTCCACCCATGTCGCCATCATGGAAACAACCCTTGAGTTTCTTTGGGGAGACAGAGTGGTATATAAAGCTTTATAATACGTATTATATATATTATGAAATGGAAAGTAGGTGGGATAACCAGCAAAAACAAGGGGAATGGCTTTCTTCCTTCAACTCCCCCCTGTAAAATGGACTGTTGTTCTCTATCTAGGCCCTTTTTTGAGTCTGCCTGGATGATCAAACTGTACTACTACTGGAGATTCCAGAATCTGTAATACAAAAGTTAACATTTTTTGGTATCTGGCACTGGAATTGGAGTCTCCTGCCTGTCTGACAGGGAGCTGAAGTTCAAAAGGAAACAAATTATTTCTTTTATAAGCCATGAAGCATTTGGCTGCTGACTCTTGCTATCATTATTTCAGTTATTGCCTGTAAGTAACATTCATTTGCAAGGGGTAATACATTCTAAAGCAGTGCTACTAAGCAACTTATTCTTCATATGTTACACAAACCATAAGATTTGTCTTTAATTGCACTCTGTTTTTAGAGTCATGGCCTTTGTGATGTCTATGTTTGTGTTTGCAATGCTATTACAGCATAGCATTCTACCTCCCTGCAGATTTCAGAGCTTCTAGGTTAATTGTTGTGATGCAGTGATCAATGTGCTAGCAGCAACCAAGTTCATTTTATTTGGGTATAGTTCGCTCCTATTCACACTGGCAAGATTTTGCTATTGTCATTCTTTTAGTCCTTCCACCTCTCATCCTGCCAGTAAGGAGGAAGAAAGTAAAAAATCTTTAGGAGGTGAAGGAACATAGGCTCTGCAGGAGTGACAAGGGCAAAAACACAGGAAGGTAGGTGTTTGTGGCAATTTGACTGATGCCTACCTGCATGTCAGCACTGCGAACAGTGAAAAAACTATTGTTAATTGAAAAGAGAACTGTTTGGGTTTCACTGAAAAATGTTGGCTAGAGATTGCCTCATTACAGCTTGATAGGATCCTGGGCTGGTGTTGACTTTATGTATTTATTGAATCAATTTCAATTCATTCCTTAGTTGCTGCTTGAGACTATCATCTCCCCAAGGCATCTTACCATATTAAGACAATGCTCTTCCATATAAATATTGATAAAACTATATGTGGGAAGATGGAATGTAAAGCCATGTATGGTTTTTGTTTACCCAAACCACTAAGTAATTGGCTATTGCAGAATATCTTTTGCTGTTTGATGTATTTTTATCATTAATATTATTTCTTAATTGTCTTTTAAACATTTCTAAATTAACCATTTTAATGCAATTGTTCAGTTAGCAGAATCCCCTCTCATGATCTATGTTATGTAACTTTAAATTACTTAGTTGTGTAGGAGAGGTGTTAGGAAACTTTGTTGGTGAATTATGAAGATACGTAATGGAACATCAATAAGAATGTATTGTACATTGTGTTCTACCAATGGATATCAACATTTCTTAGCCAGTGTCCTGTTACACAACAAAACTGATTTGCATTGGTCTTGTTGGGCATCAGTCCCATTGTGCATCAGTTCCCATTGTGCACGGATCATTCTTCTTGCTCCTCTGTTTAGGAGTGTCTCAGCTGCATCTTACTGTATATTTACATTATGAAACTGCCATGTTCTAATTCTCACAGATGTAAGTCCACAACAGTATTCCACCCATTGTTTTTCAACGTTTGTATTATTGATCTTTTAAACTTCATTTTACTTTAGCTTATATTGGGATCCATCCTGGAATCAGTATTGGGGAAGAGACAGGATATAAATTAAAGCTGGCATCCATTTGGGTAGTTCCAATGTGGGATGCTAGACCTAAGACAATGTAAGTGTTTCACAATCGTGGTAGCATTATCGTGGCTACACTCTAAAACCTACCATAAATGTAAGGCAGCCTTACTAAGTGATAGAGTCCTATGGTGACAGCCAGCAGAGGTCTGAAGAATGATGCATATTTTCACCAGTGTGATGACAAATTGCAAGGGGCCCCAACATGAGTTCATGCTTTTGCTTATTGCACTGGAGTTTGTTGGCAGGAGGAGGCTGGATGTTTAATTCTTCAGTGCTCTGTTCTCTGTTCTGCCAAACTCTTTCACTAAGAATGGTTAACTGACTCTTAGCATGGATTTTAGGGGACTGGTTCAGGGTATGTAATAGTAGTTGTAGTTGTTACATCATAGCTATGTGTCCTATTGAGGGATCCAGCACAAACAAACAGAATTTCAATGTTTCGGTTTACAGCAAACATTTTATAATATTCCACAATTGCTTTATTATGATTATTGTTTTCATTCTGATTGTCTTGCTTATTGTGAACAGATCCACTGCTAAGGGTGTGCCTACCTAGCAACTCTTGAGTGAAGAGAGTCATGAGGTTAAGCTTTAGCGCTCTCTTGTAGTTGCTACTGCTGCTGCAGTGTGCTTTCCTGTTGTGTTCAACCTATGGTGACCCTAAGGTGAACCTATCACAGGGTTTTCTTGACAATATTTGTTTGCATGGGTTTGCCATTGCCTTTATCTGGGTGCAGTAACATGAAAGTGATGCAGGTTGACATTATTTTAGCTGTTACAGTTCAATGCTATGGAATCCTGGAAGTTTCAGTTTGGAGAGGCACAAGCACTCTGTGACAGAGAAGGCTCAATGATTTGTGAAACCCCAGAATTCTATAACATTGAGCATGATGGTCGAAGTGGTGTCAAACAGCAGATGCACCATCTGAGGCTAGGAGTGCAACTCATCCAAGATCTCCCAGTAGGTTTCATGGCAAAGCAGAGATTTGATTCCTGGTTTCTAGAGTTGTGGTCCAATTTTCAAACCATTAGAACACACTGGATCATGATCTCAATTGCATCAGGATTAATATAGGTTTATTAGACACATACACATTGAATTCTGTATACTATTGTAAGGTACAACAATGCCTTGGAATTGTTCCCTTGCTTGCTATGTCCACCACACTTTGGAATCAGAGAAAACAACCAGAAACATTAATTTGGATATTTAGGTCAAGCTTCTTCAGTGTGGTGAACAACAGAGTAGTCTGATTGTATGTATAGATGCTTCCCTGCTTTTGCTTTAATTCAGTTTAGATTGTCTAACAATTATGTCTCTGTCTGAATTGGTGATTTAAAGCAGCCTTCAAGAATATATCCAACATATGTTGGATTACAGTCCACACCATTCCCAACCAAAGTACATAAATCATGATAGCTGGGATGGTGGGAATTATTGTTTAACACATGGGAGGAGTGCTACATTGGGGAGAGCAAAACAGTGTGTATGGGGGGAAAAATACTCCAAACCTGCAAGGGAGCAAGAATTGAGAACAGGATGAATAGAGGAATTTAAAAAATCTTTTTTCCCTTCTGTATCCCAAGGTATATGATTGCTGTTGGCACATCCATTACCAAGACTTCAAGTCTTTAAAGGGAAGTCTGACAAACTGGCACACACAAATCATTTTTACAAGGGAGGAGAAATCCATGTATTTAGTTTTTCAAGTCATCATAGAATCTTGGTCAATAATGCAATCAGGTCAGTGAAATGAATCCTTTCTTTCAAGCTACTGGTGTGTGACCAGTTTTTAAAAAGTAAAAAACAGAATGAAGGCATATTTGAAGCCACATTCTGAAATATATTTCTTTTACACACTGGGCTTCTGTGGCTGCCACCTTTCATTGTCATGTGAATAGTGGCATTTCTCCCAATACACAGCATAGTCTCCAAGGATATAAAATGTGCTCCCTTGTGACCCTATCAGCTGTGCTTATAGATTAAGGTATATGGTTTATGTCTGAAAGTCAAACAAATATTATTCTTACTGCTTGTTTTCATTTAATATCAGTGAAGCCTTTTAAACCAAGACAATAAATCATTCCCATCTCATAATAAACTTCATGATATCAGAAATATGCTCTTGAAAACCAGAAGATAAGACCACAAGGGGTATTGCCCCAGGCTTATCTTCCAAAGGAAAGCAAGCAAAAAGAACCCCATCTTTCCCTAACCTTTCCCACAGTGGGGATTGTAATCACAGATAAAATGTTGTGATGGAAAGATGAATGGTTTTGAAAATTCTTGGTCTGGACCAATGATTTCCAATTTTGAGTCCCCTTATGTTGTTGAACTTTTCTAATGAGTCATGCCATGATATAGCCAAAGTATGGCAGCCTCAGATTGTTTTGACTTCTATGGTGAGTTCAAGCTTGATTTGTTTCAGGATCTATCTGTCACTGTATTTAGGTTATGCCTGTTGATGGGAAAATACCCCTTTTCCCTTTCAGTATGAGAAAACAATCACGGGTTCAGGAGGTCTATGTGGGCAATTTCACCTTTCTGCCCTGCCTATAGTGAGTCAATAGTATCATCATTTGTACAAACACTTGAATACACACTGAATTATCTCAAGACTCATCAGAAGGATTAATTGTACTTTTAATAGTGGACAAAAGGTGCAATTTGACCTCTCCAGTTTTCTGAATTTCTATGCTGTCAAGCTATTTTTCTTCATATTGTATAGTCCCAGATAATCTCACAGCAGGGTCCAAGAAACTTTTATTTTCTGTGCACTGGAGCAAAGTTTATATACAGCCTTCAATTATTTTGAATTTTGTGGCTCTGCAACCTCAAACAGGAAATAGCCAGAAAGAGATACCACATGTCAAATAATAATGAGAGAGCTGGGTATAACAGGTGATTCCGGGAGTCAATGGGCTGCATTTGGTCTCCTCTTATTCTGGATGGCCAAGCACAATTTCATTTTAAAAAGTGGTGCATTTATGCACGCCTACCAAACAGAAGGACATAGATATACATGGCTACTTCTAGTCATAGCTGTCTCATCCATTGGACTGTGAATGTGAAACTTCCAACTTGTTGAAGTTAGCAATTTTGCAAGCTTATACTTAATAATTGCTAGTTTGCATTTTGAAAACGTCCTGTTTTTTTATCATATCCACTCTCCTCCTGCATCACTTTCTGTGACCATTTTCTTTTTCTATCTGTGTCCCTCACAAGGTCCTTGTAAGGAAAGCTATACTATATGTTGTACAAAATTCAGAATTACTTATTTTCTGTGCTAAAACCTGTGTGTGTGTAGATGAGATGGAGTGGCTATGGGATTAGTTATCGTTCAGTTTTTCCTTGTCAATTTCATTGCTTTGATCTAGAGATCCACCACTGTTTTTCACATTTCCCAACACTGAGAATTTTTTAAACCTCAAGAAACATGACTCCAGGACAATACCAGGCCTAGAATTGCTACTTTAAAAAAGGCCATATAGTAATTAATTAATTAGTGTTTTGGGTTTCCTTGGGGTTATGGGGTTTTGGACATGATGCTGCATGCTATTTTATTGTAAAACATAGAAACCATTATTTTTAAATCATACTTTTTTATGAGAAGCAGGTATGGCATCTGGGATACCAGGACTCCCAAAATATCAATGAGAGGCAGATATGACTCATTGACCATGCTTTCCCCAACTCTGATGTAAGCAAAATAAGACCATCTAGTTAGGCAATGGAGACCTGGGAGCAGCAAATAGCAAGGACTTTGCCACCAGTGGTATTCTCTGCAGTGAGCCGGGTCTCATTTGCCTGGCTGTGAGGGAAAACCAGTTGAAGTACAAGAATTTATGTCTGGATGGTTCTGTGGGTCACAGCAATAATCACTTTTGTGCTCGGTACAGCTCTCCACAGTGGCTTCCTATATTCCCTCTTTCTTATTTCAGGGGGAAGACAGAGGGCATCACAATGGGGGTTGAAGCAGGGAGGGAGGGAGAGAGGATAGGGTAACTTCTCACACTTCAGGCAGCATGAGACCTTGGGAAAGGATTAATCATAGCATTATCAGTAGTATATTTATTTATTTATTTATTAAGTTCGATTTGATATACCGCTCTCTCTGGAGCCCAGAGCGGTTCACAAGAATGGCAAAATAAAAACATAAAACACATAAATACATTAAAATACATTAAATTACATTAAAACAATTCCAATCCCCCGACTAAACAAATTGCAGACCGAGCTGCAGTACAGTGGCAGGCTAGCAGCAGGATAGCGGGTGCAGTCAGCTATGGGCTGTATATGTGCAGCTTCCACATACCTGGCTCCCTGGATGATAGTTTCCTAGAAACACTTCAGGACTATAGTTTCCCCATGGGATCAGCAGTGTTTACTTGAGTTCTAGTGGGAGAAGGACTGCAGGCAAAGTCCATATAGCCACTCAGAGTCAGCCTTTGTTGTAGGGAGCACTAGAGCCATTAGGGTACCTTGGACTTTGTCCTAGTTTGGGGACATTGTATGCCCAACAGAAGAGCTTTGATTAAGATGTCTAATGAGGTGCACACATAGATTACGTACTTAATTTTCTGAAATGTATTAAGTTGCCTTTAAATCATTAACACATTGCATGGAAACCTTTTCTGGAAATTTTTTTTCGGTCCCACATTTTCTTGTGAAAACACATATGATTATAACTATTTCAAGACAGATTATTGTAATGTTCATAAAGTGTTTTCTGTCAGCTTTGTAGGAGGTCAATATTCACATGTATTAACAAAGATCTGTAAACTGGTTGTTCAAATCCATCCATGGGTACTGAATCCTAGTTTACTCCATCCCTCTGTTCCATTGCATACATTGACCTTGTTCTCCATAATATTGGCTATAATCTTAGCAGAGGCATGATTGACAATAGAAACTATTGTCAATCATGCCTCTGCTAAGGGACATGGCTGGCATCTTGAGAAGTGCTTTAAGTACTTGATACTTGAAGCTACTCAAGAATATTCTGGTCAGTATTCTTGAGGACTGCTTTGTGTTTGATACCCGAATCTACCAAATACATGAGTTAGATTTATCAGTACAATAGAGTCTTGCTTATTCAACCTTCGCTCATCCAACGTTTTGTATTATCCAATGCAGTCTGCCTCGTGCCTGGATCCACAGCTGTTCAATACATTGTGATGTTTTGGTGCTAAATTCGTAAATACAGTAATTACTACATAACATTACTGTGTATTGAACTGCTTTTTCTGTTGATACTTTGATGTTTTGGTGCTTAATTTGTAACATAATTTGTTTAATAGGCTTTTCCTTAATCCCGCCTTATTATCCAACATTTTCACTTATCCAATTTTCTGTTGGCACGTTTATGTTGGATAAGCAAGACTCTACTGCTTTAGTAATCAATTGAAACAGAAAGGAGTGGATACTATTTCAACTGAGAAATATGAGAGATGTGGCTGGTCATCGCCACAGGAACAGTAGTAAATTTTGAGATGTACAGTATGTATGATTGTTCCCTTTGGCATGCTTCTAAGGAGAACCCCAAAATGAAGGTAGTTGTGTTGCTCCATATCTCAGCATGTTTGTGGAATCAGTTTACCTCGATGATTATCTGAAACCAGCTGTAGCACCCCCCCCCCTCATGTATTCTGATTTTGGGCCTGCAACAATGGTGCAGAGAGTTTTAGGCTACCTAAATGCATGGGACAAAGATAGTTCTCGGTTCATGTAACATAACACCAGTGGTTACTCTTTAGTGATGTTCATAAACACAGATATTTCAATAATTTTCTCTAAGAGAATGCAGAGACTGTAAAAATTGCATTCTTTGAATGCTCACGTCCTGTCTTTAGGAAATCATTACTTGAGTGTATACAGACCTGCTATTTAAATATTATTGATTCAAGCTTCATAGCTGGTACCTGTGTCTTATAACCCTTTGCAAGTCACAGGTTGAGAAGTTCAGGCATCTTTGGCCATTAAACTGTCTCACTTTTGAATGGCTAGAGCAAAAATCTTCATTTATGCATGCAGTCTTGGAAATTTCAATTGTTGAAGTCTTCTCTGAAACATGCTTCTCAATATTCAGATACTTCCTTGCATGAAATCTAATTTGCCAGTTCTTTGCACTACTTCCCAGTTCCACTGACCAATTATGCATAATAGTTTTTCTATAAACAATAAAATCCAATAGAATTCCCATCACCCACCATGAGAAATCTGATTTCTCTTCCTTGTAAAGATAACACATTATTTTTCTTTGAGGAGAGAAGGGGGGCACCCCATCTCCCATTACAAAATCAGAATTGGAAAAAAGAATCCTATTATTGAACTGAATTGTTAGTGACTCACTGCCTATGTAAAACAACAGGTGCAAAGTATTTGCAGAAGAAATAGAGTAGTATAAAAAGCAGGGTCTGCCCATGATTTTCTGCCTGAGTTGGAGCCACCCATCCCACCGTGTACATGCATATGGATACCCTCAGTCAGCTAAAAGCCCTTTTACATGACCCAAGCCTCAGGTTTCCATAGGATGTTGCCATGGCAGTTATAGTGGAACCCCAGTGCTATAATTGGAATTCCCGGTGGCACAATGGGTTAAACCCTTCTGCCAGCAGGACTGCTGACCAACAGATCAGTGGTTCGAATCCAGGGAGAGTAGGTTGAGCTCCCTCTGTCAGCTCCAGTTCCCCATGTGGGGACATGAGAGAAGCCTTCCAAAAGGATAGCAGAACATCAAACATCCAGATGTACCCTGGGTAATTTCCATGCAGATGGCCAATTCTCTCACAGCAGAAGCGACTTGCAGTTTCTCAAGTCCCTCTTGACATGAAAAAGTGCTGTAATTGTGCAATATGAAAGGAGCCAAGTTATTTTAAAATGAAAGGTTTTAATACTGAGCCAGGGGTAGTGTTTTCTTTATGTCAATATGTTTTTAATGGGTTTAATGTTTTTAGCTATTCATTTTTAATGGTTTCCATGTTAAATACTATTTTTAAATGTATATATTTTTTTAGATTTTTACTTGTATATTATATTATTTTTAGTGTTGTTAGCCACTTTGGGTCACTTTTTAGAATGGAATAGTGGGATATAAATAAATATAATAACAATAATAATAGTTTATAACAACAACAAATGAGTACTTCTTCCATTCCTGCCAGTAGGAATGCTAATCAACTGTAATTCTTCAAATTCTTATTGGTTGGCATGCTTTATGGCTCAACATAGTATAGTAGTTTTGCAGCTGGCCATTCAGAAGCCTCAAGATTTATTGCAGAGGTATTGCAGCATGCTACACAGCCATTTCAGGCTTGTTGGAGTAGGCCTATGTGTATCTGTGTGCATGAGAGAGAGAGACAAGAATCAAAGAAGCATCTGTTTAGTCCCCATAATCATATGTGAAATGATTATATCATCTGCTGGAGTCTGCTGGAGGTCTATGGGGATGATGTATTGACTTCACAACCAGCTATGGGGACATAGGCAATATTTTTCTGACACAAACACACATCCAGCATTCCACCAGGCAAAGAATGTTTATGGACCTCTAGTGACTTGTTCATTGCAGTGGAAGGATTGGAATATTAACCTCTGCACTGATCGAACAGACGTATGCATTAGATAGGCTGATTTATATCTATCTATTCCATTAATGGGATGCAAATAGGCATATGATGCCTGGTTAACCCTCTCCCCTTAGAAGAGCGACCCATTCCCAAACTACCCATTTTTAAAATAAAAAAGTTTCCCCAGTACTATCTATTACCAGAATAGATAGAATAGATAGTACTATGTCACATCTCTCTACTCTGATCTTTTTTCCTCTTCACATTCTCTTTAATTAGCTGTCTTTCAGTGCATTTTTCAGTTCCTTTACTCTTTTGTCATCCACTCAGTTCTAGTTGCACCCATGAGCATCTTTGCTCTTTTCTTCCAATTATTTTGAACTTTTCATCTGTCATTCTAAGACTTACCGATTTTTTTTTTAAAAAAAAGAATTCCAGAAGCTAGCAGAGAGGAGTATTGCTGAGCTAGCCTGGGGATGCCACATTGAAAAAGATATACATGGCAAGAA
Organism: Anolis apletophallus; assembly: GCA_030556195.1. Classification (NCBI taxonomy): domain Eukaryota; kingdom Metazoa; phylum Chordata; class Lepidosauria; order Squamata; family Anolidae; genus Anolis; species Anolis apletophallus. The sequence continues at coordinate 27,404,618 of JARBWK010000001.1, forward strand.
CTAGAATGAAAACAATCTACTTTACCACAAAGGGTTAAAATTGGTGGCATGCACCGATTTTAGCTCATGTCACCCATGGAGCTGGCCAGCTCCCATCACATGATGTCGTGCCGGCTCCATGGGTGAAGGAGAGTGGAGCTGGTATATGCCACCAGCAGGGCAACACATGACAGCTCCCATTATGCAATGCAATCATAGAATCTTACAAGAATCATTCAGTTGGAAGAGACCTTGTGTGCCATCCAGTCCAACCCTCTATCAAGAAACAGGAAAATCGCATTCAAATCGATGGGGGGAAGCTGCATGCTCAGGCTTCCCCCCATGCAATCACCCTCATTTGGATCCAAGCGATGCTGGGTGTGGGGTGCCGGATTCCCAATGCCCCTCTATAAATCGGAGCACCAACACCCGTCTGATGATGTTGCCTGTAGAAGACATTGTAGAATAATACAGGAACAGATTTTGGTTGCACAAAATGGCAGCAAGTTGTTAATAAGTGAATTTATTACTATTGTATTTTCACTGCCTCAGATAATGAGGGTACTCTTGAGATTTTCTCTCTCAGTGCCGAAATAATGTGTTTGGCTTTAGTTACGGGTGGTTTATCCATGAATAGAAGAAGAAGGCACTTCCCTTGAAATACCTGGGGAGTTTCCTTTATGCTTAGTTTATGATCTGCTCATGCTTTACATATTTACTTGTCTTGTTCTTGCATATAGGAACAAATAGTTCTTGAAAAAATGTTTCCTATTGAGTGGCATTGCAAGAGTTTTTATGCTTTTCTGATTTTCACCCTTTTCATGAAAAATAGAATTTGTATAAAAACCTTTGCTTTTGCGCAAAACAAACAAAAATTGCACAGAAAAATAGTGCATTTTTCTTGGGTGTCTACAGGAAGAGAACATGCTTGTGAGAACATGTGAGAACATGCTTTGCATCTAGTTGGCTGGGTGGCTTAGCCATTTGGCACATGAGATTGCATGGAGCTGATGGAGCACCATCTCAAGAAGGAAGATATTATGGCATGGTCCAGTGTTTTTTAAAATTGAGATTGGCCATGCATCTTGCACTTGCCAGTTGTCCAGGCTTTCCCCACACCATAAAAAGATGATCTTTTCATTATGAGTTGGATAATAGTTATCTTGATTTACACTATCCGTACCAAAGCCAGCATTCCTTATTCTGAATGACTACACAGAATATCCAATCATTTCTATTTGTATTTTAACCTTCACCCTTATCCCTAACAGTAAGCACATCTAAATAAAGGGATCAATCTGTTACTGTTAGATTGGAAGGTTTGTGCCTCAGGGAGACCACTTAAATTGATGTCTGAAAATGGACAGCTCTTCTCTTACCTCTTTCTTTAGGTATGTCTATATATATATATATATATGATTTCTAGATTTCTGGTGTTAAATAAATTACAAGGCTTTACATGTTCTGTTACGCTTATATGTTATTTGACTTTCTGTTTTGTTTTGTTTGTTTCACTTTGCTGGATGTTCTCCTACAGATTTTCCTCTCTCTTCCTCTACAGACTTTTTTTTCTGGATCAAAAGCTTTTGCTTATGATGCTTCCCAGTGAGAGAAACTAGTTGTGTTAGATACATTAAGTTTTCACTCTTGAAGAAATTAGCTCCAATTTGATGCATACTGGCTTCAGCTGAATTCTCATATCATTTTAATATTTTTCATTGCACCCTGAGGTGCTTGCATTTAGAGTGATAAAATAACTCAATGACTGACTGGTTCAGTGCTTTGCCAATTTGTTAAACTTTGAGAAATCTCACTGCTCTACTCATGTAGAATTTGTTTCCTCCTATTACTGATGAGTCACATGGGGAAGAAGGCTCTGCTGTCTACTGTCATGCTCAGCTCAGTAGTTCATGGCACATTTGAACTGTGTTGCTCATTTTTCTGCTTTGTTTTGAACAGTACCAGCTGAGTTATGATTTAAATATTATTAATACAATGGTCAGCTATGTCTGGCATACTGCAGTGCAGTTACAGATTCAAAATCTAAAGTTATGGACCTATAACTGGCCCATATTCAGTTATACTACATATTCACAATTGTGATATGCTATGATCATAAATCTCCCTCCCTCGAATTTCACTGAGGAACCAAGCTGAGTGACGGTGGCTTGTTCCATTGCAGAGCAGCACTACTGGCATGATCGTAAATGCCCTTTAAATGCCATCTTTAACTCTAAGAAACTACGCTCAGCCATAAAGATCTGTTCTGTTGGTGATTAGAGAGCATCAGAATGATGTTTCCAGCTCCCATCTACTGTCAAGTGGGGTTGTTACAATCAGATACAAGATCTCTATTGCAATTATTTATCTTACTGCAGATTGTTGGTGGAAAAGGGCTGCTCCACCCTGAATGCCAATAGAACAGGGCTCCATCAGTGTGACTCCTGTTTGTTAAACTGGATTTCTGGGTTGGGCAAAGACGTGATTCTTAGAAGTCATCTACACTGACCATTGAATGTGGCTTCAAGGTGACACAAATTTCTGGTGGCCACAAAATGTACACTGATAATGTATTGTACAGACTTTAATCTGTGCTGCAGAACACATTAACGAAAGTCACAGGAAAGTCTGAGTCAAGTCCTTTTATGCACTGCAGCTTGATCTCAGATCCCAGGCTGAAATCAGCTCTGCAGAATGACGAATGCATTGTAGATTTTCACCTTTGCTTAAGTGCTTGGTAGGACTCAGAATGAGGGGGTGAGGGGACTGCTAAAAATACCCTAAGGGCATGGCTGGCTACTCCTTTAATGACTATATACAGCAGCTATATACATGGAAGATTCATATTCCCAAAGGTACTTTCTAAAGGCATTGCTGAAACCTGTTCTGAAACCCAGTCCTGAATCTCTCCACAAACAACTCCAATAATATACCACAGGAGTCCTAGCTATTCCTCCTCAAAAGCTCACTGCCAGTTCAGTAGACTTAATTTGCCATTCAGTTTGTTCCAGAGATGGCAGTCAAGAGTATGAAATGCTTAAACATAAAACACTGCCTTTCTCCCTATGAATATGCTTGAGCTTTGACTTTTCTCCAGGAGCTTTGCCATAGTGATACTATGGACAGATGGACAAAAAAAAGAGACCGAATAGTGCACAGAGCAAAAGAAAGTCTAAGAAATGCCTGCATAATGTCATATCTCATCTTTCAGTGGACATAAAGCCTTGAAGTATTTCAGTTCATCTGCTCCTGATGGGTTTTTCAAGTAAAACTCGATCATGGCTATTTGGATCACAAAAAACGAGGAATTTGAGTGGCAAAAACTGCTGGTAGGTGAAGGGAGATATATGAGGCGTGAAACTTTGCACATTCTATTCTCAATCCATTGGATTGAATTTGGCTACATGGTTGTTAATAATGTTTTAAAATGGATTTTAACTTAATGGTTTTAATTAATGTGTAATGTTGTGATATACTGTATTATGTATGTATTCTGTATGTGTTGACATTGAATTGTTGCTGTTGTAAGCTGCCCTGAGTCCCCCTTTGGGGTTTGAGAGGGACAGGGTACAAATGCTGTAAATAAAATAAATATACACTGACGTATTTAAACAGTGCTGATTTTTCTAATAGTATCAATCTATAGATGGAATAATAATAATAATATATTTGTTACATGCCTCTTCTTACAGCTCCAAACAGTGCATTGATTCTTTATTACAAAGGAAACAATATAGAGAATGAACAGTCACTTGTAAATAGTCCAGGAATCTTCATTTATTCTATATACCAGGCATGGTTTAGAACCCAAAAATCGTGATTCTAAAATCGGGGGTTGATTAGTAATAGAAAGACTTACCAAAAAAAATTCAAAAAGTTCTAAAATGTAACGTAATTAGTAACGAAATTCTTAATTAGTTCTAAAGTAGGCAAAGCAGGGAAACAGGACTGACACTGTTTTAAGCACAGGCAAATCAAGGGGCAACATCTCCCTTGGTTTCCTTGCAGGGAGATATAATGCATTAATATATTATTATTATTATTATTATTATAAAAAAGCCAGGGTTTCTTTGCAGGGACATATCATGCACTAATATATTATCATTATTAAATAAAATAGTTGCCCACCTCTGGTTGCTTCTCCAGAGCATTTATTAGACTTAAATGCCCAGGGCCCTTCTCCCAGGAAATTAGAAGGAGTAAATATTATTAATATATCCAGAGCATTTATTAGAATTAAATGCCCAGGGCCCTTCTTCCAGGCAATTAGAAGGAGTAAATATTATTAATATAATATTATTATTATTAGAATTAAATGCCCAGGGCCCTTCTTCCAGGAGGAAATTAGAAGGAGTAAATATTAATAATATATTATTATTATTAGAATTAAATGCCCAGGGCCCTTCTTCCAGGAAATTAGAAGGAGTAAATATTATTAATATATTTTATTATTAATTATAAAATAGTTGCCTTAATATATTTATTATTAATTATAAAATAGTTGCCTTCCTTCTCCAGAGCTCTTCTCACTGCAGCTTTCCCCCATTCAGTTTCCCATAGCTCTCTAGGAGGTTTGAACTCTATGGCTTTTCCTTGATTCTGCACTTTTCCTGCTCCTCTCCGGGCTGTTTTCAACCCCTTCTGCCATTGTTTCAGCCTTCCTCATGTCCTTCTCGCCTGCCCTCCTATCTAGGCTTCTTTCCCTGCAGTTTAAACCACTTTTTGATGAGTCCTCCAGCCGCTCTAGGACTCCCCCGCTCTGGATCTCTCTATGGTCCGGCTCCTTTTTCACTTCCTGGAGGAAAGGCCTTTCAGTTAAAGTAGGCCTCGAGCATGGAAAGGCCCCATCTGACTGTGAGTAATGTCTGGGAAGCTATTTTGGAGGGGATAATAGGGAGCCTTCCGAAATATTTACAAATCTAACAAAAATTTGGGTCAGGGAGTGCGAAAAAGAAAGTCCACTTCCGGGATTGCGGCAGCGATGCGTATAAACTTGAAAGTCTCATACATATGAATCCCTTCCGATTTCTTTCAATTTTCATAACTTTTTTCTCATGCCTACTATATACGTGTAAATATTCACTCTCTTTCCTGCTAAATCATTGTTCTATGTGGGATTCCCACGAAAGGTTCCTTGAAGAAAATGAGAGACATTGATTTTGTTATGATGATAGAGGCTCCTTTCCATCTTTTGCTCTAGCAATATTCATAGTTACAATATTTACAAAGGGTGATCAGAATGATAAAGCCATCTTTTATGAGGAATAGCTTAGAAAGCTGGATATATTTAACTTGGAGAAGAGAAATTTAAGAGGTGATATGATAGCCACTTAAATATTTATAAGGATGTTGTAAGTAAAATGGAGCAAACTTGTTTTCTGCTATTCCAAATGCTTAGTCAAAATTCTGAGCACACTGAGTCAAAATTCTGGGCACACTGTGAATAGACTGCTTGCTGTCTTCATGAAGTACAGTGGCTTCTAGTGAGTATCTTTGGTTTTTTGGCCATACTCTGACTTTGCCACACTTTTGGCAGTTTGGAATACTTCAGAGTTCTTATGAATATGAAATTCTGCAGTATCCTGGGGCTTTAGGGCAGTTTGCACAACTGGGTTGGGCCCAATTTATTGTCCAGATGAGATCCTTCCACCATCAGCCTTTTCTTGCACAAGGAAAGGGTATGGATCATGCCTATGATACTGCTGTTGCTTCAAACCAGCCACAGAGATTGCCCACCTCCTTTTAGGTTGCAGGTACCTGTGATGGCTAGGAACTTAGATAGAGCTCCTTGGCCAACTAGGAGTGGTGGCAGTGGTGTCAACATAGACGAGAGGATAGCCCAGCAGGCTGGATATGATTCTAGGTCATCTGAATAATGGCTCCAAATTCAGCATGTAAATACTGAATCTTGGATTGCTTTGAGATCAGATGTACAGCAGGCTCACCTGCCTGATGTAGATGACGCCAGGATATGGAGCTATGGATTCAAACTTCAGGAAAAGGAATTCCACCTAAACTTTAGAAAGAATTTCCTGGATTCCACTGTATCATGTTGTGGTGGAATCTCCTTTTTCAGAAGTTTTTAACAGAGATTGGATGGCTATCTGTCAGAAGTGCTTTGATTATTAGACTGAATGGCCATGGTCTTTCAACTCTATGACTTTATGAATCATTCAGTGTCAAAGGCATTTATGGTGGTGGTGAGGTATAGATTAGCAAAGGCATATAGTGCTTTCGGACGGCTTCACAAAACAGTCTGGAGTAACAAACACATGAGGCAAAGCACAAAAATCAGTGTGTACAGAGCTATCATACTGTCTATTCTCCTATATGGGTCTGAAACATGGGTCACCTATCGCCAACATTTACGACTCCTTGAATGCTTTCATAAGCGCTGTCTTCACACAATCCTAAATATACACACGACTATGTGACGAATGTTGCTGTCCTTGAGCAAGCAGGGATCAACAGCGTTGAGGCCATGCTATTGAGTACACAGCTGCGCTGGGCAGGGCACGTCTCTAGGATGGAGGACCACCACCTCCCAAAGATACTACTCTACGGTGAATTCACCACAGGTCAGCGCAAGGGAGGTGCTCCAAAAAAGAGATATAAGGACTTCCTGAAACAACATCTCAGGCTCGACGATGATCCACCCTGGCCTCACATCGGGAGGCATGGAGATGCACTATCCACAGTGCTGCAGCCTCTTTTGAGAAGTCATGCCAAATGAGTCTTGAAGAGAAACGACAATGTAGAAAGAACCACAACTTGGAAACATCATCACCCAAGAAGACTTTCTGCTGTGCTTTCTGCAACTGGACTTGCCTATCTCAAATTGGTCTCCTTCCTGAATCTTCATTCGTGAAGAAAAGCCAAGAGGTATAGATGGAGTAACATGGGCCATAACATAGCTCTAACATTACTGCTGCTCTTCTGGGTGCACCCCTATTAGATCATGTCCTCGACAACTATAAAGAATTTTAGAGGTTCCTCATCCCTGGTGCAGTGAATAAGCACTGAGCTTCCAGTATGGTAATTTGCCCACTCAACCATTGTCTTTGATCTCAACTGGAATGGAGATTCCATTAATGTTTGCCATTAATGTATGAAAAATATTAACAGATTCATATAAATTTAGTGCCTGCGATGAAGAGCTTGGAAAGTTATTTTTTTAGAAGATAGGTATAAGCCAGGACCCAGGGCATGATTCTACTACTACTCAGTTGTGGATGGCACCTACATATCTTTACATATATTCTTCTAAAAAGTAACATTCAAGCTCTGTTCTGAATAACCAAATGACAGATATATTTCCTCACTAGGAAATAGTTCTTATGTGAGAATATCAGTCAAGAAGTCTATGAAGTACATTTGCTGCCATAACTGCAGAAACTTATGAGCAGAACAAAATGGAAGGTATTTCCAAATACATAAAAATAAATTACTTTCAAATTTGATATTCCTGTAGTAGTAGCATCAGAAATTGCTTTTAGCTTGCACCAAGCTACTGTTTCTCATTCTGTAAAATCAACATTTATATTTCACCAGCATTATGAGTAGAATTTTGTTTCCACTTGGATTCATGTTTTTTGTACAAACTGATTATTTGCAATAGTATGTTGGAGAAGTAAACATACTTGATGTATAGGAACGGAATAAAGTATGTAAACATAGAACACAGAGAAGTCCTGAACACTCCTGAAGTAAATTTTTCCATCAAAACTAAAAGAATAGTCAGGACTTATGGTGATGATCCAGTCCATAACATGAGCCAGATACAGACTTGAATAAGAGATCATGCCTTCACAAGTTAACATCATATAGGTCACATGTGTTCTGACTTTGGTCTACTGAAGAAGCATGGCTGTGATTGACTATCCTTGAACAATATATTGATATAAGTAGAAAAGGTCTATGCAATCTGGAAGGAGTTCTGGAATTGAAACAGACTCTCTCCTCTGCCTGACATATTTGCATAGAGTAAAGCCACTGAACTCAGTGGAATAAGCCGGCCAATGATTTTATTTTATGAATTTATGGCATGAACCCTCCATTCCACTAAAATTTTGTTATCATCCATAGTGGAAACATACCAGGTTGATCATATTTGACATCACATCTTCCTTAATTCGTACGATTAATGAGTCTCCCTGGGGTGATAGGGTGCAATACAAATAAAACCTCCTGCTCCTGCTCCTCCTCCTCACAATTGTACCAATTCATGGTCCCGTGATTGTACTTTTACACACTCTTGTGATCCCACTTTGCTGCATTACAATTGTCCCTTAATTTTTTTTATTCGTAGTGCAATTGCACAATGCCAGTATTTAAAACAAGCAAACAAACAAACCAACAAAAAGGCAGATATAAATATAAAATAAAAGGAAAGCAGTCTGCTTGGAAATAATGATGGGGGAAGAGAAGGATAATCCCACCTTTTGATGTCCCCTTACTGCTGACAAGCTGGCACAGAAGTAGAACGGATTCCTCACACTAAGGTAGATGAGAGGAACATTGCAAAATTGGGAACTATTGATAAGTTTTATCTATTAATAGCAAGTGATGGGAGGATCATGGGGAGGAGGGAGATCAATAGCAGGATGTATCTTAAGATAGGGTCATAGTCCAGGTGCAATGCCAGTTTGTCTGCCTCATGTGATAAAGTCCTAAGCATGACTAAATCTAGATCCAACTTGCATGTGCAAAAGAAGCAGATCCCGTGAGCCCAGATTCCCCATCTGGAGAAGGAGAAAAATTAGCAGGCAATCCTCAGACTATACTAACATATCAAACATATCTACTATCTTGAACTCTAACTAATTATAAATTATGTGTGCTCATTAAAGAAAAGAAAAAGGATCCATCCGTACTAATCAATTTATTTCTAAAATTAACATTGCTGGTACAAAACCTCTAGCCTTATGCCCATGGAGATACCATCTAGCACTACTTAGAGGCACTTTTTAAAATCTCATTTGCTCATTGTTATTCATTGGTGCTTACATTTCACGATGAAGGATTCATGAATGGATGTGAATCCTCTCATCTCCATGAGATATATGCTTTTAGAGTAACACCTGCTCCTCCTCTGTTTGGGGAAATCACAGAATTCTTGTCTCTCGTGATTTCAGGTTGATTAAATTCTTTTTTCAGAAATCTGCACATCAAAGGAGAGGAGAAAGGGTCTGTTTATACCTAGTCAACAGATATATTTTGAAGCCATTTCACCAGGTTAAAAAAGAGAAAAAGGGAGAAAAATAATGAGGGCAGAAGGGAATGCCTATAGGAGGTGTTTACCATTCTAGTGTTTACCATCTACAAAGCTTAGCGAATTGAAACATTCCTACGATTTGCATGGCAAAGGGACCTAAACCTGAGCTGAAGGGGGTGATTAATTCAAGGGGAGCCCTTGGAGCAAATGGGGCCTTGTATAATAGAGAGAAAGACCAACACAGAATTTGACTCATAAATAAACATTTCAATTTGAGACAATACTACAGGATTTTAGCATCCCGATGTGTAAAATTGATCTAGAAGAAGGACTTGTGAAGAGAGGATGTATTTTCCTCCTTTAGCCTTCCCTTCAAATTCATCTCTGTGGGTAGAAAACTGTCGTTTAGAGAGCACCACATAAGTGGTGCACCACAGATGCACAGAGCACCACATAAGTGGTGTTGGGTGCCCTGTTAGAACAAGGGTGGCATGGTGTGGCTCATAGGCTGCTTTCTGCTCCTGGGCTCCATTTCTATGCTCTTCAAACTCTTCATCAATGCTCCAAAGTTTCAATTTTTGACCACTTTTTGTACCCGAACAACACAAAAGTTCTGTCCCTTGGTGTATAGAAATATGTGAAAATTCCCACTTTCCCCCCATAAGCACTTTAAAAGCACATACTACCAGAAATACTTCTGTTTCATTGTGCAGTTCCTCTCAAATGACAATAGGAAGTGAGTTGATCATCATTTGGACTTGTTGGGGAACGAGCAACCAGTAAGGGTGGGATCAATAATTGATTCTAGGGTCCTGCTAGTTACCTACCCCTTTGAAGAAATAGTCAATATATTATGCAAGCCAGCTGCCAGTCAAAACAGATGTCAGCTATGTAGTTGTAAAGCAGCCAGTTTTGGGGGGAAAATCACTCACATGTTCACCTTTCTCTTTTGTGCCTTCATGGAGCTGTATGTGACACAGCCACCCCAGCTGTTTTGCACAAACGAGGAATTCCCTAGGCTCAGGAGAAATTCTCCAGTGAGTCTGGTGTTGGAGCTGCTAGGATTCACAATAACACACAACAGAAAAAAACTAACATTTTGTGTTTCTTTAGTCAGCAAAGGGGTATCCATTTTAGCTGATGAGCAAAGCTTGGAATACTTATTTTCCTTGAGTATAGTACCCAGAATCATATAGCTAGCATGTAGAAAAAGTACTTTTCTCAAGGTTCACCTTTCACGTATTTTCATGCACAAGGAAACAAGGTATTTGCAGTATCCGGGTACAAAAATGGATACTTTGGAGCATTGATGAAGAGTTTTATAAGGCACAGAAATGGGGTCCAGGGGCAGCAAGAAGCATGAAAAGAAATAAGAACACAAGAGATAAGCATCTTTTATTCAAGCACTCTGTTTCTACAACTGTCTATGGAAAAGCTACAAGGTGGGACAAAAGTGGAAAAGAACTGTCTTACTTATATTCTTCAGTAATGGTCATTAAGAAACAATCCAACTTTAGAACCTTATGTAGTGAGATGATCTACTATGCTGTATACAGGTATATTCACACTCAAACTAGTACATTCTTTCTATAGTATTATTACCATATGGAGCTCTGCTGTATCTGTTTCTAGGTACAGGTTGTTTTTTCATTAGATCTGATGTTGAGGCTCTCTGCTATTGTGCAGTACTGATAATTCACCTCAAAGTGTAGCTTCAGACAGGTGAGGTATTGCAATTGTGTGGTAGCAGCTGTGTAATGCCACCCATCACCATGATGGTAAGCTTCTGTTATCCCCATATCATGAGAACAATAGGATAGTGGCAAATGCAGTAATATCCATTGAAACATATGTAGCTCTGTATTAAAATAGCTTCAGTCTCTGAAACCTCAAGATGACTAAGCTTATCTTTCCCTCCTTCAAAATATTCTATTCACACTTAAAACGCTGTCAGAGCATCATTGATTTGAGCCCCCAAGGTCATTACTTTGGTTGATGAAAAGGAAGGGTAACTTTGTACAATTCCCCCAATTTCTTGATCACTTCTCCCATGAGGAGGCATATGTATAATTGAAATGGCCTCTTGTTTTCATTAATTATGCATCTGCTGAATTGCTAGTGAAGAAAAGATCTGGACTTTTTATCTGTGACAAATCCTCATTGTTGTTTTGCATCTAAAAGGAAAAGAAAGCAATTTTAGGACATGAACTAAGGAGATAATTGAATAAGGGCATCATTATTGAGAGCTGGGGGAATAAAACATATCAAATTATAAAAATTATATAAACTGATTTCTAAGTCTAGACCTGAATTGAACCATTATTACACTGTTTGTACAAAGCAAAGTAGCATGTAGAAATATTTATTGATATTTGTCTCAGCATGAAACAGAATGTGATTTGATAGGACTAGAAAACAATATTCAAAGAGGGTGGGTAATAAACCAGAAAGGAGCTTTTCAAGAGTACAAAACCCTCAACCTTCCCATCACATTCACATAATGTTTCTATTGTTGTTGTTGTTATTATATTTATTTATACCCTGGCTTTCTCCCCATGGGGATTCAAGATTATTAACAATCCCACATTTTACTCATAGTTTTAAAATTGCAATACAATTTTTTTTAATTAACTCAGTGTGGATTAAGTTAAAAACATTAAATATAATAAATACACTTAAAATAGTATTTAAAACTTGCAATACCCCCTCCCGAATCACACCCACACTTCCCCAGAAGCATGCTCCTTATTCTTCCCAAAATGCCTGCTGGAAGGTCTTGACCTGCCTGCAGAAGGCCAGCAGGAAAGGGGTCATCCTGGTCTTTCTTGGGAAGGAGTTCCACAGTCTAAGAGCAGCCACTGAAAATGTCTACCATGCCCTCACAGAGGCTCTTATTGTTTTCTTTATAGGGCCTCAGTTGTCCCTTTCGTTAGAATGGGTTCACTTTCTTTTGTATAGTTTTCTATGGGAGAAAACCTTGATTAGACCTTGTTCCTTTAAGGACTCCCACACACCAAGAGGTGGAAATTGTAGTCTTCCTCAGCAAATCTTTGGCAGTAAGTCAGTCTAAGGATGCCAAGGAGCCTGGAGCAGGTATGGGCAAACCCAGGCTGAGGAGCCCTTGGTTTCTTTTCTCAGGCCGCCCTCTTTCTCACCATCCCTCCTTCCTTCTCTCCTTCCTTCCTCCTTATCTTCCTCTCTTACCTCCCTCCCTCCCTCTTTCTCATTCCCTCTCTCTATCCCATCTACCCTTTCATCCTTCCTTCCCTCTATTCTTCCTCCCTCCCTCCCTCTATTCTCTCCCACCCTTCCTTCCTTCCTTCCTTCTCTTTCTTTCTTTCTTTCTTCTCTTTTTCCTTCCCCCTTTCTTTCTGGAGGATGTTTAGCTGGGAGAAGAGTGTAATGATCTGTCGATTAGAGCAAAGAGTGCTCTAATCTTAGACCCTTCCAACAGAAGTAATCCTGAACAGGTGTGACCTTGGAAGCATGTACAGTGCTGAGAATGAGCCTTGGGCCACACCACACCAACATGAATGGCAATGACTGGTGACATGCTGACTCAGGGAGGATATGACAAAATATCCACTGGACATTGGGACTGCTGAGTCAGAGGGGAAATGATGAAATCTCTTCTGTGCATTGCAAGCCATGGGGGGAGGGTTTTTGATGTGATGGACAGGTGATGGGGGCGTGTTCTGTATATAAGTTATGTTTGTTCCTGGTGAAGCCAGTTCTGGCTTCAAAGGTATTGATACCTGGAATAAATCTTGTGAGATCGAGCTGCTGCCTGCGCGTCATCTTTACAGATAATCTCAGCGTTCATTACAGAAAGCCAGAACTTTTATAAGCCTATCGTGGAGAAATCTGCTGAGGGCTTATCCTGTTTCGTTTTGGGGATGCCATCCGCAATGTCAAAACCCTTTATGGAGGTGGAATGGGTGAGTCCCGAGGAGTTCTGGGACAGCGACGCGGATGAAGATGGTCCAGTGGAGGTAGGAGTGGTTTTCCCCGTGTGGAAATGGAAGACGGGTGGATGGAGCATACCTTCCCTAGGAGGAGAGGTGGAGGCTTCTGAGATGACTGCCTACAAACTCTGCGGACCGTATGGGAAGGAGAGGGACGAGGGAGAGACCCAAGGAGTCCCAGCCTTCCTGGAAGGAGAGTGATGTGGGAAATGCCCAAGGTGCGCCCAGAGAAGTGGGCTATGTATCCAGAGGAAGGGTCCAGCGAGGGGCTGCCCTTCAGAGGGATGTCCGGGTGGCCGGAGGATCCAGAGAAGCTGTGCCGAAGGACAGGTCAGCTCAGGTGGATCCAGTGATGTGCGGGACCAGGGAAGCTGTGCCGAAGGACAGGCAAGCTCAGGTGGACCCAGCAGAGTGTGGCAGGGGGGCCAAGAGCCGCCGCCGCCGTGGAGGAAGGCGTAGCAGAAGCAAAATTGCCAAGGCTGGTAAGGCCCAGGATGATTCAAGTGGCCCGAGTGAGGTGGAGCAGCAGCAGGCTTGGCTGATCTTGCACCGGCTGTTCCCTCATTGGGTGATGGAGGAATCATCGGATGGAGCCCTTCTTGGGAGAAGAAGGGGGAAAGGTGCTCAGAGAAGCAGAGTTCGCCCAGGTGGGCTATCGAGAGGCCGAGGAGGCCTTGCTCGGAGAAGTGGAACCCAGAGAAGCGGTAGGAGGTGCCTCCGTTCAGGTGGGATCCAGAGAGGCCCAGGAGGGGCTGCCCAGAGAAGCAGAGTGCAAGAGATCTGCTCAGGTGGGCTGTGAAGGGACCAGAGAGGATCCCGGGGAAGTTGGTGCTCGAGTGCGGGCTCAAGATGGACCGGGCTGCAGCGAAGAAGGTGCTGTGCAGTCTTCTGTTGGGTACAGAAGTGAGTGGGTCCAGGAGTGGCAGCAGAGTTGGGTGATGCTGCGGGAGTTGGAGAAAGCTGCTGATTGCGGGCAGCATGATAAGAGGAAGATGGATGCTGTGGAGGAGAAAATCCAAAGGCTCCAAGAGTGGATGGGATGTCTCCCAGCCGAGGAGGAAGGGCGTTATGATGATGCTCCGGAGGCTGAGAGTGTGCTGGGGAGAGAAGAAGACGCCTTTGCCTTGGAGAAAGAGGCCCAGTTGGAGACCGAGCTTCTTGAGATAGGAGCGGCAGAGGAATGTTTGCCCTTTGATGTCCCGACTGGCGGTGGTGTGGAAAGCGAAACTGGTTTGAGCACAAAGGCTGCCTTACTGGAGAGAAATGAAACCGTGTGGGTGGCTGAAGAGTGTTATGCAGAAATGGAGGGGAAGAAGGAGGAAAAGGAAGAGCTGCCGGATCCCTTTTCCCAAACCGTTGGTGTTTCTATAGCATGGGCCGCTGCCTTGTTATGGTTATGTTCTGAGGAGTGTCAGAGAAGTGTGTCTGCAGAGAAAAGGCCCCTTTATGAAGTGTGTATTTCAAAAGTGCTTCAGGAAGAACCTTTGCCAGGAGGGAGGAAGATCATTTTGGCAAAGTTGCTGTGGAGTTAAAGCTGCAAGGAGATAAGGAAGGATTGCAGCTGCCAAGGAGTGAAGGAGGGCAAGTAGCCTTGGAAACCAGCAGGGAGAAGCTGCGAATGGTGTCGGCTGAGAAAATAGATCAGCTTCCCTTCCATGAGTGTGCAGAAGGCTTTTCATTTCGTGGAGAAGAGGGGGGAGCTAGGGCAAACCGTGAACTTGGGGTTGCCCTATTCTTCTTGTGTTTTGAGGATGAACGGGGAAGTGTTGCTGCAGAGAAAGTGGCCCTCGGATGCAAGCAGGCCCCAGATGTTCCCTCGAAGGAAGTTGCTGGGGATCCCCAGGCTTTTCCTGTCGAGGTGGTGAGAGAGAAGAACTTCAGCGATGCCGAGTTCCTGTTTGGGCCCTATCCAGCCAACGTGGAGGGGATGGCGGAGCTTCTGCGGAGCTGTGAGGTGTTGGCTGATCCTGTCTTGAGCAGAGATTTCCAGTGCAGTAAGGTCCTGAGTTCGAGAGGAGAGCTGTTCCAGAAGGGTCCTTTTTGGGCCAAACAAATTATGTCACTCGGGATTGGGTGGTTAATGGGAACCTTTGGAAAAGATTTGGCCAGAATGTTAATGACTGAGTTTTGGGGAAAGAAGATGGCTGAATTGTGGGAGCGAACCCTTGCTGAGTTGAGGAGCGGACTTGGCGATATGCTGAACTTGGGGCTTCCAGAAATTGAACTGTATTCCAGCGTTTTGGTAATAGCTGAGTTGGGTTTGAACTTGGGGGATGGCAGGGTGACGGAAATGTGTATACCTTGCTTTATTGGACTTTCTTGTAATAAGAATGTGTCTTGGGGGTCAGGAGTGACCTAAAACCCCAGACTTAGTTGGGTTCAGGATTGTATGTATTGGATATGACATTGAAATGTTTAAAGTTATGTGCCTTATTGATGTATATAGAACCTTTAAAGTTTACACACTGAGGGATTATAGAAATGTAATAGGTTATGATGCTAGGTGAAGCAGTATTCATGTGTGTTATGCAGTTTGTGGGTTTAGGAATGGTTATTTTCATGTATGTAAAATGTTCCTATAATGCATTCGGGAACTGGGGTTTAGGCTAGATACATGTGTTATTAGGATGTTTAGAAATGTGCATTGAAGTTTCATTGTTTAGATAAGGAATCTTTGTAAATGTATGTTTTATTATGTTTAGAGAAGTGCTAATGGGTTTGCCTTTGAAAGAGGTGTTTTGCTCAGGCCTTGTCCTTTGGCAGAGGATTGAGAGTTATAGTTTTCCAGGCTCTTCTTGCCATGTGAGGAGATGTGTTAGGTTATTCATGGAATAGGGGGTTATAAGATGGTGTGATAGCTTTGGGGTGCATGTGGAGGCTGTTTGCTGCGTAGTGAATTGTAGTTTAGTAAGGGCTTCTTGTTGAGGAGGAAGGAGGGCTGAATTGTTTGAAGTTTGTCTTCCTCCTGAATTGTTTGAAGTTTGTCTTTGTGGGTGCCTGCGGAGCAATGTAGCCTTAAAGTTGGTAGGAGCTGATTGTGGCAGGAAGGTTATTTTAGAATGAGTTAAGTTGAAGTGTGGTCTCCTGTTGAATTGGCCAGGGGGTCAGGTTTGTTATAGTTGTGGTTCCCTGGTTTAGGTTTAGATAGGTAGGTAACGGGATACGCAGTTGAGAGTGACCTGCGTATGGAGTTACTGGTACCTGTTGGCCAAGGTGTGGCATGAAGGGAAGCAAGGGGATTGAGTTAGTGTTATTTAGCTTTGATGTGTGTGATTTGGTATAGGTAGGGTTTCCCTGTGTAGTTAAGGTTTGGACGCGGAGGTGTTTTGTTCCTGCGTCATGAGATTTTGGGGTTGTTAATGATTTATAGTTTTCTTGTGCCTCGTGGCTGGGTGCCAAGAAGGGTAGATTGGTAGGGGAAATTTTGGTGTTATTCATTTTGTATTTAATTGTGTAGGGATTGTAGTTTGGGTAGTATCTCCTGCTATTGCGTGGAGAGAGAGTTGTAGTTTTCCCAAGTGCCTTCTGCCAAGGTAGCAAGGATAGTGGGTTTCTTTTGTGATTTGCTGGACACAGTTGAATTGGTCCTGTGTAGCATGTAGGGGTTGTAGTTTGTTGGGGTCTCCTGGTTTTGCGGGGAGATGGTTAAGGTTAGTTGTTAGCCAGTAGAGTTGTGTGGTGTTCTTTATGTTCCCCCGTGGAGTGACTTGGTTAGAGGTTTAGTTTTAAGGATAGTTTAGAAGAGAATGATGTTATCTCCTATGAGTCTGCTAGGAGAGAGTTGGCTGAGGATTGTATAGGTTCAGGAGTTGATATGTGTAGGGTACTTAGGCACAGATGCTGGTACCTGCGTTTCAGTAGAGGTTTGTTGTTTAGTTGGAATTAATGTGTGGTCTAATAGGATAGATGTAGTTGTATAATTTTGTGCCTGGCGCCTCCTGCTTTTGCAGTGGAAGGTTTTGGGAGTTATGGGGGTTTAGAATTTTGGTTGTATAGGTTTTATTTGTGCTGCAAGGATGCGCAGTTGATTTGTTCCTGTGCAACGAATTGCTAGGGTTTGTAGTGGTTGATAGTTACATGGGAATTGTAGTTCTGTAGGTTGGTCCCTCCTGCCATGGCAGTGAAGGGATGGGGGTGTTTAGGATTTTGGTGGATTTTGGTAGTAGAGAGATTGGGATAGCCTTGAACAAGCTGAACATTTGCGAGAGAGGAATGTTTAGTTATCTGAGTGTGGGGGAGTTCCGGATTGGTCTGAGGAGTAGATGGAACGGCTTTGTCCCAGTGTGTGTGTATTTTAGAAAGGCTGAGGTGGGCTCATTTCGCCTTGTGTATTGTAGAGTTAGTCTCGACTTTTGTTTAGTGTTAGAATAAGATTTAGATATTAGGGTTGAATGGTATTTTTGGATCCTTTTCTCACAGGGGGGAGGGAAGAGGGTATTTTGTAATGATCTGTCGATTAGAGCAAAGAGTGCTCTAATCTTAGACCCTTCCAACAGAAGTAATCCTGAACAGGTGTGACCTTGGAAGCATGTACAGTGCTGAGAATGAGCCTTGGGCCACACCACACCAACATGAATGGCAATGACTGGTGACATGCTGACTCAGGGAGGATATGACAAAATATCCACTGGACATTGGGACTGCTGAGTCAGAGGGGAAATGATGAAATCTCTTCTGTGCATTGCAAGCCATGGGGGAGGGTTTTTGATGTGATGGACAGGTGATGGGGGCGTGTTCTGTATATAAGTTATGTTTGTTCCTGGTGAAGCCAGTTCTGGCTTCAAAGGTATTGATACCTGGAAATAAATCTTGTGAGATCGAGCTGCTGCCTGCACGTCATCTTTACAGATAATCTCAGCGTTCATTACAAAGACTAACCCTTTTGTGATCCAGATGTTTCCCATCTTTCCTTCATTTTCTGCCTCTGAAAGAGAAGAGGAAGGGGAGAAAAAGGCAGGGAGGGATCTGTGAAGAACCCCCTCCCACCCAGCCTACCCGCCCCACTGTGGCCTGCCATGCAGCCCCCAAGTTAAAAAGTTTGCCCATGCTTGGCTTAGAGGGTGCAGTATCTTCCACGTCTAAGGTTAAGAATACTCAGTCAAAGATTAAGGAAACTAATTCAAGATTTCAGAAGCCAAAGGTGGAATAATGGTAGGTTGCATACGTGTGACCATCTTTCTTTGAGTGGAGCTCTGTGAATTCACACTTATGAAGACTTCGCGCCAGAGCAGGCCCCAACGGAAACTTTCCCAGTTTGATTTTTTCAAGTTTTGGCGGTAACCCTGCTCAGCCCTCCCGGAGGGCATATAAGCCGCTCCGAGTGTGCCTCTCACATTCCTTCGTTGCAAAGGCAACAAGAGAAGGGGGAGGTTTGTTGTAGAGGGGATGGCCGGGCGGGTTAGTGTGAATTCACAGAGCTCCACTCGAAGAAAGATGGTCACAAGTATGTAACCTACCATTTTTCCTTGTGGGTTCTGTGAATGCACACTTATGAAGATCTAGCAAGCTAAGGTCCAGGAGGCTGGAAACAAACCGACTGTGTTGTTTCTGTGACATAAGAAATTATATTTAATGGCAACATTGTACAACTGAATTAATAACCAAATGTACAAATGTACACACATCTTCATGCGCCATGCTGCAGCATGGGCAACTTCACTCTCACAAGATTGAACTGTACTAAAATATTCAATACTGGACAAAGTCTCCAAACTATTCAGTACAGACACATATGCATTTGTAAAACACAAATATTATCCTGGCATTTATCTACTGTATATATTGGGGTTTTTTAAATAAAAAAACCTTCCAAAAATGGGTTGATTTAAACATGGGTTGATGCTGCAATATAGACCTAGTACAGGTGTATAGAGACTACAGGCTATATTATTCATACTACTGATCAAGATACATACATAAAGTGGCTGGTCTTATACAAAATATGGAATTTGGGAAATTCTGTTATTTTGGAAAAATGGGGGGGGGAGTAAAGTTGTCATTTCAATTGCATAGATGACTTAACAGTATTTGTATAACACATTCACAGCAACCTTAAGCAGCATTGCAGATAAACAATACAGCAGAAATATTCCCTATAGGGGATTTAGAGTCATAGCTCATTAAATTCCTTGGCACTGCTCACATTATGCTTTTATTGTGCAAAGCACAGGTAACACTTTGTTCCAAATTCCAAATCATGAGACAAATACCATTTACCCCAAGGTACCCAATTGAAAATGCTTAGCCGAAACGATAAGACCTCAATATGACTTTGATGTTATTATTTAAAGTCATGGCTTAACTGAATAATTGCATTCATTTCAAATGCCAGATTTCTCATTAGATGCTTTCTTGTTCATCATATAGACAAATGACATAAATACATTAGTAATGTGAACTTTACATTGTCATACTTTTAAATATTTCTGAGGTTCTATTGCCTTTTCTTTCAGTTGAAAAATATTGTGTTGGATTGTATTATCTGCTATTGGTGAGGACTAGTACTGATAGATGCATCATAAAGCTCATTGAATCATAAATACGGAATCATAGAGTCAGAAGGGACTACAAGGCCATCCAGTCCAACCCCCTGCCATGCAGGAATACATGCTCAAAGCACTCCTCTCAGGTGGCCATTCAGCCTCTGCTTAAAAACCTTCAGAGACATCACCACACTCAAGGCACATATGTCACTGTTGAACAGTCCTTAACATCAAGATGTTCTTCCTAATGTTTAGGTGGGATCTCTTTCCCTGCAGTTTGAATCCACAGCTCTTTGTCCTAGTCTTTAGAGGAGCAGAAAACAAGCTGACTCCCTCCTCAATATGACATCCTTTCAAATGTTTAAACATATTTAAACATACCCACAGGCAGAATTATAAATGGAACACATCCAGGAAAGGGCAACTAAAACTGGACAAAGGTCTGAAAGTCAAGCCCTATGAGGAGAGGCTTAGGGAGTTGGGTATATTTAGCATGGAGAACATAAGGCTAAGAGATGACATAATAACCTTTTTTAATATTAGAAAAGATAACATGTTGAGGATGGAGCAAGATGTTTTTTCTGCTGCTCCAGAGACATGGACACAGAACAATGATTCAAAGTGCTATCCCTAAATGGGAAGGTCTTGTAAGTACATCAAGCAGTGCTTCAGCCAGATAAGTACACCAAATAGGAGATCACATAAGTTTATTTAATGTGCAACAGAATGGTATCTGGGTCTTTTGATCATAGAACAGATACATAAGGCAAGACCAAAGACAAATTTCTGTATGGAAATTTCAAAGCATACCTTAATACATCATTAATTTGTAGTTCACATTTCTTGGCATATCATATTTGCCAGACTACTTAGGAACATCCCACAATGCTCCTTTATTTTATTATTTCTACTTGATTAACATGGCAAACCCATGGCTGGAACAGAAATTACAGAACTGAAAAAAGTTCCTTTGCTTTGCCAACTCCTGATTCCAGTGCGGTTCTATTGGTTTCTTCCATTCCATTCCTGTCACACTACACAAAACCCAAGGACACAGAGTGCATTCATCCTATGTGAGACATAGGGCAAAGCCAGGAGGGAAGGAATCAGCAAACCAACTATTTTGTTTATGTTGGCACTCCTGCCAATGATCCCAGACCCCAGAACCAAAATTGTACCAAAACTAGAGGAAAAGATTAAGATGAACGTCATGATGGTAAGATCCGTTTAAACAGTGGGATATGCTGCCTCATTAGAGGGAAGGATATTAGTACTTTGGCCACATCATGAGAAGACAGGAAAGCGAAGAGAAGACAATGATGCTGGGGGAAATGGAAAGAAAAAGGAAGAGGGGTCAACTAAGGGCAAGATAGATGGATGGCATACTCAAAGATGGCTTGACACTGAAGGAGCTGGGGGTGGTGACAGACAACAGGGAGTTCTGGATTGGGCTGGTTCATGAAGTCACAAAGAGTTGGAAGGGACTAAACAAATAAACAACAAAAAATGCTGCCTCGGTGTATGGTGCAGTCTCCTACTTTGGATCTTTTTAAACAGAGGTGGGATCGGAATGCTTTGAGTATGTATTACTGCCTGGCAGAATGGGGTTGTACTGAATGATCTTTGTGGCCTCTTCCAACTCCTCCTACAGCTCACCCCCAAGTTTGGGCATTTTCTTTTTTTTTTTGTAAACAATCTTTATTGATTTTCACAGCATATGCTGAAGTTTGGGCATTTTCTGGTTACTGGAGAGTCGGTGGATAAGCATGCAGTGATGTTCTTATAGCTATATACGCAGTCAGGGATTATTTATTTATTTGGACTTGTACGCCGCCACTCCCCGAGGGCTCGGAGTGGCTTACAATCAGGTAAAATACACAGAGGTAAAAGCATACATATTAAACTAGCTTAAAAATGATTTCTGGCCTATCAATCTTGTCCCAAGGCTTCTCTAGAGCTCCTGGAAACAATGCCATTGCTATTACTAGGAGGGAAGAAAAGCCCTGAAATTGTTACAAAAGATTATAAGATCTCTGTGTTTTTAATCATTGGTTAGCAAGGAATATTTTAGTGGGTAGGTACATCATGAAGGACTGGGTAAATGTATTTCTTAAGCAGAGCTGGAGCAAGGAATTTTGTTGAGGCAAGAAACACACAATGATTCTGTGTTCTTCCAATCAATATACAGAATGCAAATAGGACTGACAGGTGAATATTAGCTCTCACCAGACCTGAAAGAATACACAGGTCTGTCCCACAGCATCTCTCTGGCATCAGCCACGACTGTGCTTAATGGTAAAGCCATTAGCTGTGTCCTTTACCCAAGTACCTGCCCAAAATTCCTGTTTTAGAAAATTATCCCTCTTTTCACTGCTCTTTCTTGCCTTTCCTCTTGTGCAGGCCACAAGGAAAGGGAATTATTATAAAGTACTTTAAAACATGTTAGAAGCTTCACAAATGAAAGTATCACAGATATAGGAGCCTTTTTCCACCATGGTGTCCAATCACTTTAGACTCAAGGCAGGCAAGTCACCTAACTCATGTTTTCACTGCCCGTGTCTCCCATAAAGAAGCTTTTATGTACCTGACTTTTGTAGCTGTAATTGGCTTGCTAGAAAGAAGTCTTCCCTTAAGGTCTGTGTCCATTAAATGTGATGGTGGAGTTTGTAAGTCTGGATGGAAAGGAGTTTTAACATCTCTTTTAATATATCTGCGACAGGATAATGTTTGGCAGGCCTGGCTCACCTTCCCCTAGATTTTTGCCCCTTGCCATACAACTGGACTCTTATGTGTTAAATCTGGTAGAAAAGGATCAAAATGTAAGATGAAAGAGATAGCTATGGGGAGGGAAAAGAGTGACCAAAATGGAACTCCTAGGAATACCCACTTATGCATATTCAGAGACTACATATCTACTTTTTTAATGACTGATACCATTATGCCAAAAATATTACTGTTACTTCTAAGCATTGTAAAAAAAATTACATCACTAAAGAGGAGAATAAAAAGAGATACAGATTTGGGCAATATTTGTACACACACACACACACACACACACACACACATTTAGAGATAATTACTATAATGTCAAAAGAAATTTAATACATCTCACCAAAGCAGGGAATACTGTGACCAAAGTGACCTCTCTGCGGTAGGCCTTCTGTATCCACAGATTCTGTACCCACAGATTCAACCATCAACGGCTTGAAAATATTTTTTAAAATACATTTCAAAAAGCAACTTGACTGCTATTTTGTATAAGGGACACCATATTGTTTATTTATTTGAGACATTTGTACACCACCTTTCCCTGCAAACGGACCCAAGATAACTTACAACATGAAAACTCACAATACAAATGTTAAAATATAGATAGAAATGTAAAAACAAGTTAAAAGCATATATTCAATAAAATATTTTTTTTTACAATGCCATTGTGTATAATAGAAGTTGAGCATCCATGGATTTTGATATCCTTGTGGATTGCTAGAAATAAAGCCCAGCAGATCTCAAGGGCCCATTGGCTATCTAAGTGATAGGCAACTTCAAAGCCTGTATGTTTCGCTCAACACAAAGGCACATAATAACAAATGCTGTACTGGAATATTGCAAATGGTTGTAACTGTGACAGTGAAATCCAGATGGTTTCTTCTGCTTAGGCTAAAGAGTCAGCAACCGGAAACTTCTCATTGGAGGGATGCTGCCAAACAGTGGAGTCATTAAACAAGGTGCCATTAGCTAATCAAGGAGTGATGGCATTAATTCAGGACATAGTAAAAAGACCAGAAGGATCCCTCAATACAATTTGGTTGGCTTATAACATGGTGAATATGGTAAAATTTCTTGCCATGTGAAAAGAGATCTATTTGTATCACCTGAATGTGTGATAATATACTCATGCATTGTCTAGTGGCAATGAACTAGGCTACCAAGAAGTGGTTAATTTACCATATAAAAAGGCAGAGAATTACATGAAATCAGGGAAGAGACCTTTTTCTAATTAACCTTTGAGTGGGGAAAGAGATTTTAAAAGATCTGAAATCTTTTGAGATCAAGTGTATAAAAGTTTTAAAGCCTTTGTTCTCAGATAACCAATCTATTATTTCAAGCTCTCCTGTTTGGATGCTAACCATGGAAAGGAGGAGGGCTGGAAGAGGATGATCTCAGAAGGAGATTCATGGAGAAACGAGAGAAAGTCTACTTTTCTGTAAGTGCAAGTGATCATTTTAATTAGGAGGTGTCAGCTATTTTTGTTATGTTTCCTTATTTGGTTTTTTATTCTGTATAATCCTGATTATCTATGTATATAATAAAAGTCAGTGTTTGTATGCGGTGGGAGGGAGGGCGGTGTATGTATTTGGCAGCTTTCTGATTGGCTGCCGCTTTCACAGACCACTGCAACGAGCAAGGGTGATGCACCTGGACCAAACCTGGCACACATAACCCCCATGACCCCCTATACATCCTGGTGAGGTTTGGGAGTGGATAGATAATGGATGATGGGATTTGTAGTACCTTGGTTCTCACAGACCACTGTGGCCTCCAACAAAGACCAATGAAGACTAAACTTGATACACAGAGCCCCCATGACCCACTCTACATCCTGTTGCACTTTGGAGAAGCGTGGACCATGGATGATGGGACTTGCAGTACTTAAACTCACTTCCTGAGACCACTGTGACCCTCATCCAATGACCGATCAAGACCAAACTTGGCACACACAGCCCCCATGACCCACTCTACATCCTGGTGCTGTTTGGAGGAGAATGGACCCTGGACGATGGGACTTGCAGTACCTTCACTAACTTCCTGAGACCACTGCAAGCCACATAAATAACTGATAAAGACCAATCTTGGCACACAATGCCTTTCTCAAATAACCCGGGCACCGCCGGGTCCCCAAGCTAGTATAGAATAAAATCTTATTAAGCCTTACAGTGCCTTTTGGCTACTTAGCATAAATAAGTTACTTTCTTCTCAGGTGAAGAGGATAGAAGAGAAAAATTGTTTTAATGTGGTAGGAGTGGGTAACTCCGGTTGACTAGTGCCCACTTCTTTGTAAAAGGGCTTAGGAAAAAGGAAAACATATGACTGCTGGAGCTTTGTTGTTTAGTACCATGTATGGTAAACCCATTATTCAATTAGTGAAAGTTAAGTCAACACACAGCTAAATCCAATTGTTCAATTGGGGTGACTCTAATTAGAAAACTATAGTATTTAGACCTTTAAATCAAAAGTTAAAAAACTTACCACCCCACCACTTTGCCAATCTAATAGCAAACAAACTATTGGTCATGTTTGGCTGAAAATTGTTCATCAATTTCTTCAATGTTTTCTACTCTACAAAAAGATTTGGCTCTTGTGTTCTGTTCTCCAGACACTTTAGAAATCTGCATTTCTCTTGGCGGTATTTTCAGCTTGTCTTTTCACTATGAGATGACCCAGGGTGCTGTCTCTTTCTCCATCACTGTGCAGACCACATCCCCGGCTGCTAGTATTTTCTGGGAATAATAATATAATAATAAACTTTATTTATAACCTGCCCCTATCTCCCCAATGAGGACTCGGGGCGGTTCACATGAGGCTAAGCCCAAACAACAAATAACAATCAAATCAAATCAAAAACATCAGCAATAAACACAACAAAATACATACATATAAATAAAAACAGATGTTTCTGCTGGATTTTGCCTCTTCATCAGCCACAACCTGGAAGAAGTTCCAGCCCCATAGAGCAAACATTCAGATATTGTAGACAATACAGTAGTATCATACCAGCCTAGGTGAAATGATTTTTATATATCTGCTAAGGCTATCATGCTTTTGTTAACATTTAATGGCTGAGGTGTGAAATATATTTCCTGTCATGACATTTGATATCTCATTGAAACATATCTTGATCCATCAAGCTCAATGTTGAATTCATCAAGCCCTTGGTTTGTCATAGGGTAAGATCTGAAAGGTGAGGAGGATTGGGGGAACCAATGGTTTGTTCTTCAGGAAATCCCTCTGAAAATATTAGTTTTGTGTGATATTTCTAATCTCTTAGGGTTAGAATGGCTTTCACCATATGCTTGCTAGCAATTCTGTGGGTTTGTGCCCTTTCTGGATAGTATTGTGTAACATAAAACAGCAAATGGTATACTGTTTTTCCTCCAATATTCATAAGAATGCAAAGCATTATGACACTAATGTAGTTCATAGAAAACACCCCCTCATTCTAGTTCTTTTAGGCTTTGTTAAAATCTGCTTTGTTCTATGTTGGCAATTGACTAACATTTTGTCTTCTCTTAATCACTCACAAAATGTCATTCTGGCTATTTCCCTGTAGAAATCAGATTATTCTTTATAGATTTCCTTAACAGGTTGGGGGCAGGGGAAATCCATTCATTCCCTAATCATGGGGAAAGAAAGAGAATTGCCAAGGATTTTGGGAAAATGCCCAATAGATCAAGCTTCTTGGGAAATGACTACAGAAAGAACAATTGATGTGCAACATTTTGTTAATGAAGGCAGTGTTAACTGATTAGTATCAGAGTATTCTAGGGTCTGTAACCTCAAATGTTAGGTCTGGTAAATAAAAGGAGGAAAAGGAAAAAATGATCAAAACATCAACAGTCAATCCACAAATAGGATTTGGGCTGTAGAACAACAACAAAAAGAGAGATTAATCCAGTTCTCCAGAGAGGATACAATTCCAACATGAGAAAGAACTAAGCAGCTTAGAGCCTTAGGAAAAAAGAAACAAAATTATCAGTGTTCCAATGCCAGCCTGAAACAACTGATACCAAGGCAAGGAAAGAATAATTAACAAGACTTGCAATCACTGCAGAGTTGGCTTGTTCCTACAGACTTTGGCACTGTGTAAGAATAATGACTCAATGAAAGAGAAGCACACACAAAGCAATAGGGTAGGCAGTGGTCTCCACATAAAGGAGGGAGGAATGAATATGCCAGTGAAGTTTTCATAAATGAGCTGCGTGCTTGTACATGTTTCCTGTTTGGTTCTTTTTAATGCACCCTGCCAAAGTGGCTGGCTAAACAATAAAGGAATAAGACCCAAAAATCCAAATGCTAGTCTCAAATTCAATAGACCTATTGAATCCATAAGTTCTGATTTATGATTCAGTAACTGATTCAGTGGGTCTCCTTGAGCTGGAATTTAGGCCATTTTACTAACTTGACTACCTAGGGCCTCATCATATGAGCAAAATTGCCCCTTCTTTGCTGCATACACACCTCTTCAGCCACAGAGCCTGCTGGATCCCATCCCACAACATAGACCTACTTCCAGCAAGGGTCCATGGTGCAAGTGAAGAGGGAACATCATAAACCACTGTAGTAGTTTCCCATTTTGCAAAATGTATTTACTTACTTACTGCATTTATATCCCACCTCTCTCAACCCCATAGGGGACTCAAGGTGGCTTACATATATGCAGCGATTCGATTCCTTGCAAACATACATAGTAAAATAAACATATACATTAAAAAAAATCATTGCAAACATATCAAACCTAAAATCACTTATTTAAAATCATGTTAATCAAAATCCTATCTTGCCCATCCTGCCCAATGGGCAGTTTAAATATGGATCAGTTATAATCCCTTATACAAGGAAAAGAAGTCATATTACTCCTCAGTGTAGTAATTTTTTAGTTAGAGTGTAGTGTTGTTTTTGTGTAGCGTTTATGTATGTAGGTTTTTCTTAATATTGTTTAGATATGTGAAACTATGTGTGTGCATGTGTTAATAAATAATATTACGTTAAAAGTTTAAAAATCAGTAGTTAAGATTTTGCATTGTATTGTGTAGGTGGAATATCCACACAGTTTCACATCTTTTCTGTCTTCTTAAGCGACTTCTATGCATTAAAGTATGCTGTGATAGAGGGTTCCTGACTGCTGTGTGGGATTCTGTCTGTAGCTATGTGGCTGGGAAAAGAGACCTAATGCTGTCCTCCCAGATCTCCAATGAGTAATTGGAGCTATGGAAGTGTTATGTAAGGTCTTTGGACTGGATGCTCCTTCAGCACCTACCAACCGTTCCCATCCCCCAACTCATAAATAGTAATCACAGCAGCATCCCTAGCAGTTAGCAGCTTCCTGGTAAGAGGTTGGAAATTGCACAAGAAGATATTCAATACATTTTTTTAAAGGATATATGCATGTGCATATCTTACTATCTGAATTTCAGTCAATGGTTCCCTGGGGAAAACAATGAAAAGCACAAAATGTATGGTTATTTCAAGACAGTTTAATTAACAGAAAGCAGTTCTTCAGTGGTCGATAGCTGTAACAATAAGAAGAAATTGACAAAATGCAGTTTGTCATTAGAGAACTGGTGTCATACTTCTTCACTTGTTCTACATACAGCAATAATAACAAAGAGTCTTGAGGCATCTTATACTAACAAATTGATTATAGCACCAGCTTCCATAGAAAAGAGACTACTTCATCATGTTCAGGAAGGCAAGAGGTGGTTTAATCAAAATCAAGGAGACACAAATGCCTTTCATGAGACGTGTAGGCAATGATTCACTATTTTTTTATTTGCTAAAGCCAATTAATACCTTGTTTCAAAACAGCAGGGCTTCCACTGCAGGTAGACAAGTATAAAGAATCTGAACCATTATAAGCAGAATATATCATATTTGATCAACATCATGGAGATACATATGCATTCACCATATATTGAACAAGTAAATGCATTTTAGTTTGAGTGAAGTGAATTCCGTTTCTCCGAGGTATAGCAACTTTAGCATTAATAATACATAGCATACAGCAATTGAAATAACTGGGAGCCTAACCACTCTTCTTGGTATTCAATTCAATAGCTTCCAGTCCTTTAAAAGATTAAGTTTATAAATGTATTCTGCAATGATGTGGAAATCATTGCCTTTGGAAATATAACACATTTACAAAAAAAAGCCACTTAGAAGTTTTCATAGCATACTCTTCAGTTAAACATTAGAGTCACTGATCACTGATAATGGATACACATAGGCCAGTCATCATGACAGAAATGCTGTTGAGGAAAGTGAATACAAATTCCTCAAGACTCTATTAATCTAGTAACACCTGTTTATACCTCTTGTGAAAGACAAGATTATTACTTATACCCTTCATTGGACAATAAATTAATCTTAAGTGCTCGGTGCTCCATATTCAGAGGACAAGTATGAAACCAAATTGACAATTATTGTTACAATGTTTGAAATTTCACAACAAAGAAAGCTACATTTTTCTGAGGTTAAAAAAATGTCTTATTCAAATAAGATGTGTTTTTGCAAAGAGATGATCACTGTTCAGCAATACCAAGCTCTCTGATACAAAAGTGATAAAAACTAAAAAATTGAATTGAAGGAATAAGGTAGGAACAAGGTTAAAAAAAGGGGCAGTATCATCATAGTTTAAGAACATAAACTACCTCTGCTAGACTGGACCAAAAACTGGACCAAAACTGGGACCAAAACCTCACCTAGTGAGTCTTGTGTTCCCACATTGGTGCATCTATGATAAGCCTGTAAACAGGACATGAAGACTGAATCTGAATAACAAATCTTACAAACCTGTCACATTCCATAAGGAATATGAGAAACTAATAATAAACAAGATCCATACAATAGCTGAACAACTCTGGAGAACTGTTGAAAGTCCTTAAGAAATTACTCTGACTTTCTAGTTGCTTTTTTCATGCAACAAATTACTATGTGGAAAAGGTGAGAAAGGGAAGGAAAATAAAGAGGAAAAGAAGAAATAGAGAGGAAGATAGGAAGAAACAGCCTTAGATAATTGGGTATAAGTCAAGCTCATGTATAAGTTGAGGATGGGTTTGAGGGTCAAAATTATAAATTTTGATATGACCCATGGATAAGTTGAGTCATTCCCCTCCCTGACCAAAAAAGCCAGAAGTGGCACTGCAGCAGATAAGAGAAACCAGCTCTTCTTTTGAGATCTCCCAGGAAAGAATGGTCTCACCTTTTGCCAGTCTACTCAGATATGGTTATATAAACCCAGATGTTTGGGTTGGTGGTATATACAAGATGTTGTCTTATTCAAAGTTATTCAGAGATTTCATACTGCCTCCACTCACAATTCCCAATGTTGCACATCTCTATTCCTTTAGTAATATTACGAAGTGTGCTCTGGTTTGAATAGAACACCTGACAACCACAGTAGGTCATCAGGCTAAGGACCTCATCACATCAATGAGGTCCCCTGTGCTGATTCACCAGCCTCTATGGCAAATTGGTGGGGCAGCGGGACAATCTCGATACCTCATCCAGCCAGCAGTGACGTTTCCCATCACATGTGGGGAAGAGTCGCCACTCAGCATTTCCCTGCAATAGCCCTGTTGTGGATGGCACAGCATGCTACTATGCTGCTGTCCCAGTTGAGTAATGGAGCCCTGCTGGAAGTGATGGCCGGTGTGGGGATTCATCACTCAACTGGGCGGCAACATTCTGAGATGTTAAACATTCATTGTGTGACAGAGAATAAGTTTCAGAATATTTAATAATAATAATAATAACACTTTATTTATATTCCTCCCTTCTCATCCCGAAGGGGACTTGGGGTGAATCACAAGTACACATACATGGCAAATATTCAATGATGTTTGTATAGACGTACACAGAACACCGACAGAAGGAGGTTTTTGTGTCATGCCACAGGGGGTGCTGTCATTCCATCCTCTATGATGAAGAGCTGTCAGAACTTCCTCTTTCCAGCATTTTCTGATCCTTTTCTTTTATGGCATTGTAAAACACCTCCCCCGCTTTCTTAGCGGTACCTAATTTCTCTAATTACAGCTAAATCTGTTTTTTAAAAAAATAGATTTTTATTGCATTTTTTCATCTATACAACAGAGGTACAAGGGGTGGCAGGTCAAAAGAGGCGGGGAGGGGGTGCTGATTGGAGGGAGAGCTGTGTGGAGCAGGATAGCTTCCCAAGAGTGGTGTGAGGATTCTGTTTTTTGTTACAAAGATGTAAAATAATACATATAGTAAATCATAAAGAGATAGATTTAAAGTTGTACATTGTTATCTAGGTTGTTCTTATAAGTCATTTAGCTCTATTGAAAATTTATGATATCTGTTTTGAATATATGTTTTAAAGTCCGACCAGTTCGTATTTTCCTTCTTGTTGTTTATTCTCTGGGTAAGTAAGTCCATCTGGATCATGTCCAGTGCTCTTAGAGTCCATTCTTCCAAGTCTGGAATTGTATCTTTCTTCCAGTGTCTTGCCAAGACTATTCGGCTGCATGCACTCAGTAAGAAGAATACTTTTTCTTGGTTTTCATTAAAACTTGGGTTGGAGAGTCCTAGTAGGTAGTGTTGAGGGTCCATGCTGAACCTAACTCTTAATATTTTTTGTATTTCTTTGTATATGTTTCCCCAATACTTGTGGGTTTTTTTTCCATTTCCACCATTGGTGGAAGTAGGTTCCTAGTTCTTTATCACATTTCCAACACTTGGAAATGTTTCTGTTATATTTGGCTAACTTCGTCGGATACAGATGCCACCTGAATTGCATCTTAATCCAGTTTTCTGTTATTTCCGTTGTAGTATTGTATTTTAGTTTTCCTAGCCATACTTCCTCCCATTGGTGTGTTAGGATTGAGTGTCCTAAATCTTTAGCCCACTTTATGTGGCACTCCTTAATTTGTCCATCTACTGTTTCCCATACTAATAGCTGCTTATAAAAACGACTTTTAAAAAATGATTTTTCATGACTGACTCCCAAGTGTCTTCCTCCATTTTTTGATCTTCTTTCTATCTTTGGGATAATTGGTGGTATTGGAACCACGATAGTTTGTAGCCCTCTTTTTCTAACTCTTCTCTTGTTTTTATCATCGGCTTTTTGTCTATCTTTTTTATAATTTGTTTATACGTTAGCCAATTTGTTTCTGCCAATTCTTTTGAACTGCTTAGATAAACAGTGGGCAGGGCTGATAGTTGGATACCCATGCCAACCCGGGGTTTGAACTTGCAACCTTTTGGTTGATAAATCTTTTAGCTGTTGATGATTTAATAGCTGGGCTAAACCTCTGGCCCTATTTCCTTTTAAATAACAATAAATAAAACACCAATAATTGATATCTTACCCTGTCTGGGATTCGAGGACAGTTTACAACAATTAAAATGTACATAATAAGTGATGATCAGCACACAAAGGTTAAAAAGCAATTAAATCCTCATAAAATTGGAAACTAATTAAAATAAAGCAGCAGCAACAAATAAAATTATAGCACATTATACGGAGTCTATTTACCCTGAGGCACCACTGCAAATGCAGATATACTTTCCTGTTTTTATTTTTAATAACATGAGCATCAGTAGTATTGGATAGTGCCCCTTTATCTTATATCATCTTAAAATTTTCAGACAGTATTTTTTCGACTCTCATTGAAACATAAAAGTGATGTAGACCAATAGTTATTGCTGTGTGCCTTCAAGCCATTTACAACATGTGGCTAACCCAAGGTGACACTATCATGGCAAGATTTGTCACTAAGTGGGTCACTAAGTAGTAAGCTTGGTTTAGAACCCAAAAATCGCGATTCTTAAATCAAATTGGGGGGGGGGGGAGACTTTTTTTGATTACTAATAGACTTACAAAAAAATTTTCTAAAATTTCTAAAATGTAACGTAATTACTAACGAAATTCGTTAGTAGTTCGTATGCCAGCGCATGCTCATTCCAGATGGTTTTGGCCTACAACTCCCAGAAATCCTAACAGCTGGTAAACTGGCTGGGATTTCTGGGAGTTGTAGGCCAAAACTGGAATAAATCACACTGAATTCTAGATGGGACTCTCCAAATAGGAAGGAGGGAGGGAAGGAGGGAGGGGGGTATTCTATTCTTGGAAGCAGCAAAAAAAAGGAGGAGGCCCCCCTCACTCCTCGCTGCCTCTCTCTTGCCCCGATCCTGAGGGAGTGAGGGCCCAAGTTTGCCCAGGCCGAGGGGAAAAGGAAGAGGCCCGAGGCTGTGAGGAATGGTGGGAATTGAAGTACAAAACACCAGAGGGAGCAAGGGCCCAAATTTGCCCAGCCCTAAGCTCTTCCGTTCGGCTGGAAGCCTGGAAAAGTGCCCTCCTTTGTGGATTTACTTTTGAGTAAACCTCTCTGTTTACATTTTTCCAGGCTTCCAGCCTAGAGGCTGCCTGTGTGCACTGCACATACATATTCTGTGGGGGAGCATTTGCTGCCTGAGATGGAATACTTCGGTTTGAATTTTATGTTAACCCCTACCTCTTCTTATACCCAGGTTCTCATAATCTCTACTATTTAGTTGTTATATATACTCTAGAACATTGGGTTTATACAGGAATATATGCAAAACCAGGGACCCGGGCACAGCGTTGTAGTGTGCGTCCATTGTTATTACTGCTGTTTAATACTTATAATATTTAGGGACTTACTCTATAAGTTAGCATTCGTTCTATTATACGTTAGGTTGGTTTCTCACCTGTTGTGTGCAACTACCCCGAATACTCTTTGACGCTTTAGATCCTGGCAGGCAGGAGGGACAGGAGGGGCCCAAGTTTGCCCAGGCTGAGGGGAAAAGGAAGAGGCCTGGGGCTGTGAGGAATGCTGGGAGTTGAAGTCCAAAACACCAGAGCGAGGAGGCGAGGCCCAAGTTTTCCCAGGCTGAGGGAAAGGAAGAGGCCTGGGGCTGAGGAATGCTGGGAGTTGAAGTCCAAAACACCAGAGCGAGGGAGTGAGGGCCCAAGTTTGCCCAGCCCTAAGCTCCTCTGTTAGGCTGGAAGCCTGAAAAAATGTAAACAGAGGTTTGCTCAAAGTAAATCCACAAGGGGGCACTTCGTCCAAAGTGCCCTCCTTTGGATTTACTTTTGAGTAAAACCTCTCTGTTTACATTTTTCCAGGCTTCCAGCCAAAAGGAGGAGAGCTTAGGGCTTGCCTTGCCAATACTTCAGTTTATTGGCAAGGGCAGGAGGGAGGGTGGTGAGAGAGGAGGAGGATGCCCCCCCCCCATTCGACCTAATTATGATACTTAAGAAAATCCTGGCCCCGAAGTTCGATAAACAAATTCCACTTCCTGGTTGGCCGTCGAGATGCGGTAAAACTCAAAAGTAGCATTTCTTACGAATTTCTTCCGATATCATTTAATTTTAATTACTC
This sequence comes from Anolis apletophallus, assembly GCA_030556195.1. NCBI lineage: Eukaryota > Metazoa > Chordata > Lepidosauria > Squamata > Anolidae > Anolis > Anolis apletophallus. The sequence continues at coordinate 27,438,402 of JARBWK010000001.1, forward strand.
AGAGACCAAGCCTACTAAGTAGGTAACTAGAATAGGTATTTAATTCTACCCCACAGAAGTATTTTAGCATCTAAATATGCTATTTTGTGAAGCAAACAAAAAGCAAAGATTTTAAAGGATGAATGAGTTTGGATTTTTCAAATATATATAACATGATGCAGGCAAGCCAGCAGTCTGAATGATCATCAGAACTTCAAATATTCTGAATCGGTCAGGGTCCATTTGTACCACGCACAGCCACATATCACACAAAGAGAATGTTGGGACATTCAGCACCATTGCACACTGGTCTCTGAAACCACAAAGGAAGCAACATATACACAATTCCATTTACAATGTGCAGAGAAACAGCAGTTTTCATTTATCTGCTGAATGGAATAATATCTATTGCAACACTTGTAGTTTTTCTTCAGTGACCTGTTGATTTTAGCAGCAATTTCCCAAAGGCTTTGGAATCTAATAATTTCAGCCAGATCTGTATAGAGTTTTAAACTATTTTAAATAGTAGAAATTATGTAACATGCTCTTTAGCTAAGGATAGCATGTCTCCTCTAAATGAGTGTCTGAAGAAGGTAATGAACTGAATGAGAAAAACAGATTTAAATCCATACAAGACAGAGGTGCTTGCCAAGGACCCTAACCTAGAAATGGATCACTCCTGGATCCATCTCTCCATCTCTCCAAATGTCAGCCCAGGTAGATATGACAATCAGGTGTGTTTACTACCAGCTTTGGCCCTTCCTTGATTTGGAGGACCTAAAGATGATAGAGCAATGTGCTGGTAACCTCAAAGTTGGAATTCTGTAATATGCTTACATTGGGCTACCTCTGTACCCAGTTTGAAAACTTCAATTAGTTCAAAATATAGTATTCAGGCTAGTTACAGCAGGCATTGGCAGACTAAGACCCTTGGGCCCTCTCCCTTGACCACATACCCTCCTCTAGACAGAGGCATGTGGTAGCCCACTGGAGGGATTCAGGGGAGGAGGCAATGAAAAGAGCAGTCCTTTGCCTCACCCACTTTGGACAGCTGCTTTCCTAGTGACTGATGCATTTGGCAGACAAAGGAGGTAGTAGTGGCAGTGGAGAGGTGGATGACAGGGCTGCACTGGGGCTCCCCCTTGGCATCCAGGCCTGGCCACCTCTCTTCCTGAGGGAAAAGGGGCAGGGAAAGCAGAGTTTTGTCTAGGACCTATTCATTTTTCTGTTTGATAAATCCATGGTATTCATTGAAGTCTCCTCCAACATCACATTTCAGCTGAATTTATGTTCTTCCTATTAACTTTTTTTACTGTCAGTTTTCCCAACCATACATTGAGATCAAAAATATGTGGCAACTACAATTCTGACTTCAGTATTCAACCATACAACTTTTTATATAAGGAATTTGTCTAGTTCCTTCATGGCTGCCTTTCCAAGTTCTCATTTTCAGGATTCTTAACTGCATGGTGACTGAGCCAAGGTATGGAAAATCTTTTACTATTTCAATGTTTTCATCATCTAATTTAAAGTTATTATTATTTTTATCTGTGATCATACTTTTTTCTTAATATTCAACTGTAAACCTCCCATTCACACCTTCTTCCTTGACTTTCTTCAGTAGTCATTTCAAATCTTTGTTATATTCTGTAACTACAGTGGGCCTGCCATATCTTTGGGTTCATAATATGTGGATTCAACAGTACATTTTGCTTTTTTAATAACTGTATTTTCATTTTCTAAATGGAAAGCAGTTCCAAGAGAAGGGTGATTGTGTAGAAACATGCAAAGGAATTTTTATTTCCTTTCCTTTCCCCATTTTTCATGTAAGAATTTGATTTGAGAAGTACACTTGCAATTATTTGAATTCTGCAGTAAACTGCAAAGCATTTTTTCAGTCTAGGGGAGGGAGCTTTTATCTGTCCAGTTCAGTGCAATAATAATAATAATAATAATAATGTTTCTTACCCACCTCTCCTCATTGCTCAAGGTAGATTACAGAATAATTAAAACACATAAACATTGTAAAAATTCCATGAATACACATATTAAAACTATTTCTATAAAAACATATGAAAATACACAAAACAGAAACAAGATTTTTTTTCAGGGTGGTGGTAATGAGGAAGATATATAGTAGGCATGACATCCAAATGCTTCTGTGACTTCCTATTCCAGAGCAAGAGAGACTTGGTCTCTGATTTCACAATGGACAGTACACATATTTATTTCCCTGCACATGATATAGATGCTATTGAATAATGTAGTTTTATCAAGTATTCTGATCTGTTTTTCATCTATTTAGGCTGAACCTCCTCATTATAATGAGACACAACATTTCTGAGTTGAGTACAGCTGTTTTGTGCAAAGTCAAAGGGAGTTAAATGTGGACATCTATTCTGTATATTGCTTTGTAATTTGAAAAGAAGTTAGTCTTATCTCAAAACAAAAATATATGGACCCAGAAAACTATTTTGAAGCATGTAGCATAGTTGGAAACAATGTCATCTTTCTGCAACATAAATGCACAAAAATTAGAAAAGTGTATAATTTCTGACAGAGATATTATGTCCCATTCTCTTCATTTTGTACATTAATGTTGATGATGGATTACATGATTTCCAACTTGGATGAATTTCTTGAATCACATTTTTCATGCCCAATATTTAGAGTTTTAGGACTTTCTTTGAAAATAAACATTCAACTTCAGCAGGTAAACAAAATGAAAAAGATTCTCCATCAGGTGCTACAACGTGTAATGATGATAAGAGTCACATTGCTGACATGATTCACAACCAGTTTAGTGAATTGTGATGATGCCCAATAGGGTACCACACAAGAAGTACTACTGTGTAACTGGAATTCCCATTGCACAATATATCCTGATGTGCAATGTGTCCTGTGTGTTGAGTATTGGGAGATAATGTGCATTGGGACCATTGCACAATGGTCCCAGAGTATATCTGAGAATACGAGCATATTTTTTGATAATTTTCAGTTAGTTTACAATGAAATACATACGTAACGGGATGCCAAGTCAATATAACTACTGTTAGGGAATAGTATAAACAGTTGATTAACAGTCAACAACAACTACAATCACACCAACACTTTATTTCTAGACCACCCTCTCTCACCAAAGGGACTCAGGGTGGTTTACAGACACAAAACAAAAGGCAAACATTCAGTGCCTCAAATCAATACAAACACATTAAAATAGTACAAGATAATGCACAGAAAAACAGTAAACTTACAACAAAGATTTAAGCACCAAGATAAAAATAAAAAAAACAATCCGATAAGACAAAATAAACTAAAACTTCAGTAAAATATTACTTCATATATCTTAAAAGCAATTTTGATACAATTACATTAAAATGGCTTTAAAATGGCTAACAGCAGTATTCATTTAATACGTATCACAGGAGCCATAAAATACAAGTGGGTTAGCCGGCGTACCAATAGGTCAAAATGTTCTAATCCTCTTCCTTTCCATAAGTGAATAAGTGCATTTTCAGAAGTTTCTTAAAGGAGAAGACGGTGGGGGCCATTTTTATTTCTTTAAGGAGGGAGTTCCAGAGATGGGGAGCAATCATGGAGAAGGCCCTCTCTCTTGTTCCTACCAACCGAGTTTGTGATGGGGTTGGGACTGAGAGGAGAGCAACCTCCACTGACTACAGTACGCGGGGTGGTCTGTATTGGGAGATGCAATTAGACAAATAGCCTGGACCCATAGGGCTTTGTAGATAATGACCAGCACTTTGTATTTATCCCGGAAGTGGACTGGTAAACAGTGGAGCTGCTGCAGCATGATACGATCATCTCATGATACAGTGCTCCAGTTAGGAATCTAGCCATTGATCTCTACACCAATTGCAGCTTCCAAACTATCTTCAATGGCAGCCCCACATAGAAAGCACTGCAGTAGTCCAAACGGGAATGTGACTAAGGCGTGGACTATCATGGCCGATTCTGATGTCTCAAGGTACAGGTGCAGCTGGCACACAAGTATTAACTGTACAAAGGCACTCCTGGTCACCACCTGGGGTTCCAGGGTTAGTGATGAGTCCAGGATCACCCCCAGACTGCGAACCTGTGCCTTCAAGGGGGGGGGTGTGACCCTAAAACTTGTTGAAATCCCACACACAGATCCACCTTATGACTGACCAGAAGTACCTCTGTCTTGTCTGGATTTAGATTCAGTTAACCCATTACTGATGACAAGCATTGGTTCAGGACCAGAACGGCATCCTTGGCATTTGGTGGAAATGAGTAATGGAGTTGGGCGCCATCCACATAAATTTGACTCCAAGACTACAGATGATATCTCTCAGTGGTATCATGTAAATGTTAAATGTTAAATTGAGCCCTGAGGGACCCCATAGGCCACTGGCCAGAGAGTCGAACAGGAGTCCCCCAGCTCCACCATCTGGGTCTGCTCTTCCAAGAAGGACTGCCGCCACTGCAAAATAGTGCCCCCAAGCCCCATCCCAGAGAGACAGCCTAGAAGGATACCATTGTCGATGGAATCAAAAGCCACTGAGAGGTCAAGGACACACTTGCCCTGTCTAGCTCCCGCCGTAGATCATCCATCAAGGTGACCAATGACATTTCAATTCCATAATTGGGCCTGAAATAGATTGAATTTGATCCAGAAAATCAGTCATCCAAGAAAAAAATCAGTCATCCAAGTTGTGAGGCCACTGCCTTCTCTAGAACCTTGCCCAGAAAGAGGAGATTTGACACTGGCCTGTAGTTATTCAGTTGAGTGGGATCTAGTGCTGGTTTTTTAAATAGATATCTTACTATTGCCTCCTTGAATCTAATTGGCATTATGCCTTGGGTCAAGGATGCATTCACCAGCACTTTCACCCACTCCACCAGTAATCCCCTGACAGATAAGCTAGGATGGACAAGGATCCAGAGAACAAGTGGTTAGCCTCATTTCTCCTAAGATCTTGTCTGCATTTCAGACTGAACAAGCTGAAAAGAATCCATTAAAGTTAATATGTAGTGTTAAGAACATTTAGTATAAAATGAAGTTTCAAAATGCTAGGTATTCAAAGCTGTTAAGAACCAACTTAACAGTATTATTCAAGAGCAACCTTGGAATGGCTAAGATCCCACCTACTCCTGTCAATCTGGAGTGACCAGAAGGCCAATTTCTATTTTAGCCTTACTTTATAATTCTGATTTTAAATCTACACTTCCTCCCAATAAATGAAGATCAGACTTCCCAGAACATGATTCTTCATATTTTAACAAAAAGACCTTCCACTGCCCCATCCCCCACTCCGATATGGAATCAGGTTTGTTAATAGGAATATAGGGATGCTGAATAAAGATTAAATCAGAGCTGGGGGGAAATGAGAGGGATGATTGCAGTCCTTAAACTGTGCACCATCCTATCTTATATCAGAGTGTCTTTGTTAAGAAAATAATTATTTGTTAATTTTGTTAACGTATAATTATTTGTTAACTTTAACAAATTTCCTCCCCCAAGAAGGAAACTGTGCAGTCTTTGAAGGCTAGTATCTACAATTCAGAATGTATTGCATACAGAATTCATATGCTGTTTTGGAGCAGGACATAGCACTTTCTCGGCATGTAAATAGCTTTTTCTGCACAGAAATATCATGTGTGGTTTTCACACAGAATGAGACCCAACTGTAAAGATTTGTATCAGTTCAGGTTTCTTCTTGTCAAGGTTTCACAATATTTGGGAAATATATCTTGAGGAATACTTTTGCATATTTGCCCATCCCTAGTAGGCATATACAGTAGGGTGGTAGACTATGCTTCCAACTTTTTACTAGCTTGGAGGTGAATGACTGTCACCAGCAGAGTGACTGGCCTAAGTCTAAGGCTCATCTGTTTACTGGAATCGACACATGGGATCCATGCAACAAAAATGATCATAAACCTGAAGTTGCATTCCATGCTACAAGTATACAACTGGTAAGTTTTCTCATTTATGCAGAATGATAGGATTGAAACAGACTTACAAGGAAAGTTGTTTAATATCAGACTTCCATATCTAATGCCAACTTTTCTCTGTTTTCTTTCAGTAGCTCTCCGTGGTGCTGAAAACCTGCTTAATAGAGTTTCTCAATTATGTGAAGCAGATTTTAAAGTGACTGCCCTTGTTTCCATTTGCAGAAACTGCTTGTTCTGTTTGACACTGACCACTGGATTCTGGCCCTATAAATACATCATTTCTCACTCCCTTTGACTTACAACTGGCACAGTCCATCCCCAAAAGAACTCTTGTGTGCAGCCAAATTTCAGATCAATCTGTGGAGGCGTTTTTTGAGGATAAGCCGTGTAACCTACTGCAACGTCCACTTTTTGGTTGTCAGAATGTGATTACTCTAACTTGCCATTATCACAGAGCCGTGACAATGGAATGGCAGCTGTGTTACCATGCTTGCTCAGGACATATGTCTGTAAAAACATTTACAGAGGGCTCCCTTCTTTTCAGGGAAAAGACCTTCAGGAAAAGAAATCTCAGATGCTAGCTTTGAGGAACTGCTTCCCTCTATGATTATGGTACACCACTGCAGGAGTGAGACAACAGCAGAATTCAAATGCCGCTTATTTGCACTGTAATTCTACACCTTCCCCACATCCTGCTGCTGAAATGCAATAGTATAATATGGCATAACTGGGGTAAAGCATTGTTGGTATGTTTGCCTCTTCAACAGGACACATGCTCCTTCTCCCTCTATGAACATTTATCTTATTGCCAAGTGTTTTTGTATTCTTTTCACAGGGTATGGTAAAACATTGTGGGGAAAAGTACTTTGTCATGGCTGATTTGTAAAGCATTTTTGAACAATCACATGTTTTGTTTAGCCAGTTCATTAGCACTTCTTTCCCCTCCCCCTTGGAAGCCAATAGTGTAGGAAAGACTTAGCCAACTGGCCTAGCTTCATGGTGGGATTATCATCATGTACTGCCCAGTTGGTACGAGCATTACTCAATGGTGAAACAGCTTAGATTATGCCAACGGCATGTGTGAACGAAGCCTAGCAACCAGTTAAAACTGATTATTGGAATGTTTGAAAGCTTTAAATTCCCCATGCAATAAGATTTTAATCTCTTGGTATGATAACCAAACATTTGATTATATGAATATATTTAAAATCTGGGTAATGAAGCCACAGGAAGTACTTTATAGTATGACTCTTACCCATCTTCCTTTCTTCTGTTTATCATCCCCATCTGTTTAAGCTTCAGCGACACATTATAGCTTGTATTAGAAATAAAAGGCGTTATTTTCCTGTTGAGCAAACAATGCAGTTTGCCCATTGTTTTTAATAAGCCGCATGCAGGGTTAGTGAAGCATCACTCCAGTTGAAGATAACCAATTTGTGTCTCCTTTTTGGGAAAATAAGAAACATTCTGTGCAAAGTGGACTGAATGTCACTGACATTTGTAATGGTGTTTTGAATCCTAGGCAGAGAGAGTGGAGAGAGAAATTCCTTCTAGTTACAATACTCTCCAGAAGCTGTACTTTTCTGCCATTCTGTCATGGTGTTCCTCAAGGAATAGGCGATAACAAGCTCAGCATAGTTCAGTATTTCAGCATATTGGCTGAAGGGATTAGGAATAACTGATGATAGTTTCCAAAGCAATTTGTAAAAGGGCTGGCTTGTCTAACATAACAAGAATCTAAGGAGAGTCCTGGTGAATGTGTCAAAAAGATGTTCTAACCCAGAAATTCTGGATCCAGTGACAAACCAGATACCAATAAGAAGTAACAAACCTGATATGAGAAAAATGTCCCATCCATGGTTTCTGGAAACTCTCATTCAAAGCAGAAGTAACCAACACAAGATAGAGTGAAGCCACCAATGTGATTTACAAAATGAACAAATAAAATCTCTACTAGCAGTTATTATGACTGTTAATGGGCACATGATGTCTTTATACTACATCTAGAATAAAAACTGGCAATATATGTGGCAATAATCACATATTACAACATTACATATGGATTATACTTAAGCTTTCTATCACCCTACTAAATTTTGTGTGCAGAAGTACTTTCTTTATCTGTGTCGCATTCCAGAGCAAAATCACCTCTGACTTTAAACATAACGCCAACTGGGTAAAATCAGCAAGCAGTTTATTGCAGCCAAAGCAGTAAAAAAATAATACACAGAAAAATAACCCAATACAGTTCATCAGATACAAAGGAAGACAGGAGCAAAGAGTCAAAGGAAATCCATGAAACTAGGCACTTGAATCCATGAATAATACAGAAAGCATATCCCATAGGCAAAACATGAGCTTGGCAGTTCTTGGTACATGAACTTGGCCATATCCTGATGTTGCCTCAACTGAAGCAATGAGCTAAGCATCTTACTTGCTGCCCAAATTGTCTCTGTTTACTAAAACTTCTTTTTCTGTTCAAGGTCTCACTCTCATTATTAACTCATGCTCCTGGAATATCAAAATCAGCTTCATTCTCAGATAACTGCTCAGGGAACCATGGCAAAAGGCCTTTCCCAATCCCGGGACCTTGAGAATCCTCTTGCAGCAACTCAGGCCTCCCTTTTAAACTCAATTTAGGCCCAAGCAACCCCTCATCCCCAAATCCACCAGACCCTGGCCCAGGAACTGAATTAACCTCCCCATTCCTTTCATGAACATCATTCCCATTCTCATCATAAATATCAACATGAACATCAGATGCAATTACAGGCTGACCAAGCTGATGTACAACAATCTGCCCTGAATTACCCATCATCTATCTTCAGTGAATGACTTTAGACTTGAGTTTTGAGGGGGGGAAACTTCACCTATTGACTTTCTCTCTTCCTAGTTTATCAATTGCCCTCTTGCTAGGCTCTGATAATGTTTATAAATACTTCATGTGGCCTCAACACTTAACAATTAAAATTTCCTGAACAAATTGTAGTCCATAGGTCACATACAATCCTTGGACTACACTTTTTGAGCCTGAAATTCTCCAGTCTCTTTATTTTTTAAGTCATGATTTTGATGCAGTTTTGCCCTCAAACAATTAATCCCCTGCCCCTCCGTATGTCCATGCAGCAATTTTCTCCCTCAGTTACTCTCAAAATTGACACAATATCACTCCCTGTCACCATTTTAAGAGAAGCTGAAGGAAATATGGTGATATTTGGATTTGTTCTGTTTGTGTGTCCATTTGCAGCTTGCAGAGGAATATGGGAGGGGAATTTGTCCCTGGCCCTCATGGAATTATGTACTGCTGGTCTAGGAAGAGCCCCCTTCAATAATTCATTACCACAATTAATGTTAGAGTTTTAAAAGCAACCTGCTACTATTATGTGCTACATTGCTATGTTGGCATAGTGCTTCGACTTCAGGCCCCTCTATTAAAATGAGGGGTGGCAGGTGAACTTTTAATGCCATGCCAGAGAAGTGTCCCTAGTCTGCATAGACCTCATTGGGTTAGACTTCAGCAGGAATCATGTGATTTTCTGAAAGTTGCTTCACTCCTGACTGTTCAACAGTTTCAGTCCAGCATCTGGAAGGCAACATGATTCCTATGAGTTAGATGGAGCTATAGTGTGAATTGGTATAAAAAGCTCCTTCCTATGTGAGACAGCTCTGTTTCTCCTTTCCATCCAGTGGAAACTTATTTGCGTCTAGATGTCTTTTCCAGACAATTGATGACCTTGTCATTCTTTCTTTCTTAAGTGGAGTGTCGGGAGCAGTACATGATAATTATACAGTGGCGTCATTCATCTGCCATTTGGCTCTGTTTCAAAAATGGCAAATTAAATGTATTAAAAACATGGCCAGCAGTCTTGCCTCCCTGATGAGCCATGATATTTGCCAGAGAGCAAGCAACATGTTTTAATGTCTGCATGCAGAAGAACAGAGACATGTTTTTGTATTTCATAGAGAGGTACAATGAATACATAACATAGAGGCTAAAGCTGAGGAATACCAATAAGGTTGGAGGTAATGAGATTATATGTCTTATAAACGTTAGCAATTATATTCCCATTACTAAAATACACCATGTTAATGAGGACAATTATACTGTAGCCACACTGGAAGCAGAACATATTACCAAGTATATACTAGAATCTTTTTTATTTGTTTTTTATTTGAAGTTTTCTGTTGTCACACTGGCACAAATTGATATGTCTCCATGGGAACTGGTGGAAGTATGAGCAAGCGTATTGTTACTTGTGTTGTGGATGGGTCACAGTTTGCATAACACTGAGCTGGCTGATGTTTCAGACAAAAATGTACAATTTCATATAAACTGTATTTGACATTTTTGATCATGAAGTATTTTCCACAGCTCAATGATGGAGGCCTGCTGTCCTTGTCAAATGCGTCACTTTTAATTCTAGATATGTCCAAATAAAATTTACCAAGTCAGCTTGGATTCCACATGGGGATATAGGTGAGATGGAAAATACATAAATGAATAATGTGATATCTGCCTGAAATGCTGAAGAGGCATTGTTTTACAGGGTGGATTGGGATTGGGATTATAGAAGTGTGAAGTTGGACTGGATTCACTGGAGGCTCCACCACTGGAAAAAAATGGAGACTATCACCTAGGTTATCACTGCTGAAGATAGTGACATCTCTCTATGATGCAGGAGCATGCCCAGAACTCCTCTTCAATCATAAATTGGATTGGATGGACCTTGTGGTCTCTTCCAGCTCTATGTTTTTATGAGAACTCATCTGTTCTGTATGATGATGTCCTCTTCCATTTCAGAAGGGAAGGAAAAACTGAATTGTTGCCTATACGTAAAGCCGTCTTGAGTCCCCTTTGGGGTAAAAAAGGTGAGATATAAATATGGTAAATAAATGAATAAATAAAAACAAAAGTACACTACACCCCGTATGTCTCTAGAACCAGTAACTGCAGGTTCATTTAGTCACATCCATCAAAAAGAAGATCACTGTGCTCAGAGGGGCTTAATCTACTAGAGGTCCCTAGTATTAAGATCTGTAGGCTGTCGAGCACCCGGCAGAGAGCATTTACAGTGGCACCCTCTGGAATTCTCTGCCAGAGGAGATACGAGCACTACGGGGTTTGTTGGCCTTCCGCAAGTCTGTGAAGACTTGGCTATATAGGCAGGCATTTGGTCCCAGATGCCTCCTTACCAGTAACATACCGCCTGCCATGGTTCATTTATCATTTGTGGGGAGGGGGGCTTTGGGTACATCTGTTTATTGATGTTTTATTGATTTTATGCTGTAAACCGCTCTGGGCTCCAGAGAGAGCGGTCTACCAAATCGAATTTATAAATAAATAAATAAAAATGTGTCATTTTCTAGGGTGCAATTCTATGCTATTCAGAAGTCCTTCATTTCAATAGGGTTCACTGTTTTCTGCAGTTCTGTATATCCACCCAGGGCACAGGAATGCATCTGCTGCAAATATAAGGTTTGCACTGAATTTTAGCGAGGTTGCAAAAATATCCTTGAAAAAGTCTTCTTACTTATCCCCCATATGAACCCCATCAACACTAATGGGCCTGGACTAACTGTGATCAGCACTGAGCTTTGTCCTTTTAGGTTTGATTTTAAAACACACTTTTGTATTACTGGAAATCTTGGGTTCCTGAGAGCATGCCAAATCTCCCTCGCTTAGTGACACCTTTTTGACTGGAAGGCTGTTGGCATTGCAGGAACAGTTTCATTATGAGGAGGAGCATTAGATGTGTGAAAACTAACTGGCAGCAAATTGAAGTCTGCTCACCTTTTGCTCACTGCAACACATTAATCCTATGTAATGTTGTAAGTTTACAAGATAGCACGCTGGAAAAATATATTGCTAAAGAACACCCAGCAATGAGTGGTACTTTCATCAGACCATTCTGTCACTTAAAACTTGAAGAGAAAGTTTTGAGCTCCATTGTATTTGCTGGTATGTCCCTTTGGGCTGGTGAAACAAATTTCAGAGATGCAGCACAGGAGGCCGTATTTGGTATTGTGTGGGGAATGTGAAGATTAATTTCAGTGCACACTGGAAACGTGCATTTTCTGCTCCTGACAGAAGAAAGAGGTCTGAAGCGAGCACTTGTCACAGCTTGTTTTCAGTCTCCTTTTAGCTCCAAGTGGCTGCCCCCTCCCTCTGTCACCCTGCAGTTTATGCAATGAGACTGCTAGAGGGAGCTGCAAATGAAATTGCTTCCTACACCCAGACTATTGGTGTGTGTCAGATGAAATCACATCCAAGCAAACTTCTATTCTCTGTGGTGTTGATTTAAATCAAATCAATATATTTGTTAGTTGGGACATGATTGGAAGTATATTTACTTTGCTACATCTCCTAACAGCCCTGTCATTTAACGGAGGCTCCAGCAAAGAGTGCAAAGAAGAGTCACTGAATGACAATTGCTTTCTACATGATATAGTTTCATTTTGCTCCTGCATAGAGCTGCTCTTAACCAATGTGGAGTAATCTCAGCTCCTTCCCAAATCTGCAGGGACATATATGTGGATGTTGTTGGCTAGTTTTTCTTTCCTATTATTAGTCTATACACAACAACAATTTGTTTCATTCAGATTCTAACCTCAATTAGATTTTATTTATGGCATGTGGCCAAATGTTTTGCTAATATTTATGTTCCTGATATCTTGTTCTTGTTTTTAATGAGAAATGGAAGCACACTCTGGCTCTACTGAATTGATAAGCCTTGATTAATAATAAAAAATCACTGCTTTAAAAAAATTAATCTCTTAACTTTGTCATCCTATAGTCTCTGATGTGGCCAGGACTATGACCTCATTGCAGGAGATCTAATATTTCATCATCCTTCCTTGCCTTCTTGTATTTCTTTCAGTGATTTGTTCTAAAATCAGAGTCCCAATATTAGAAAGTGGATTGACCAAATTTTTTAAAGGGGCTTTGTACTAGTACAATTCCAAGAGACTACTATGTCTCCAGCCAGAGATCTAAGACTTACCTAGGCACCTTGCAGATATAGATATATTTATGCTAGCACAAATAACATGTATTATGCTATATGTTTTTGATGTTTATTTTTGATTTTTAGTAGATGAAAGATTCTCTAGGATGGCAGGATGTAACATATTGGCCTACCGTAAAGGGATGTGTGAAAGACATAAAATAGGCCCAGAGGCAAAGCGAAGGAACTGAGGTAGCCATTTTAGGTTCAGTTAGGAGTTTGGTGTGGGGAGAAGAGTGAGGAGTTTTGAAGGGGAAGGAAGGAAGGGAGTTGGGAACTGTTATATGGAAGATACCTCTTTGAGGATAATAGTTAATAGGCCTCTATAGAGATTAGAGTGCTATGTGAGGAAGGGAGATTCAAAGGTTTAAAAGATCCTGTTTGGATTCCTGTGTGTGAAACTTTGCTTTAAGAAACTCAAGATAAATGTAACATCCTCAGTAAAAAGTAAAGCCTGACAAGTTATTTGAAACCATTACGCATTTTGACTGTTCAAAATAAACAACATATTCCTGTTTCATTTCCACTGAAGACTTGTGTGGCTTTTTAAACATTTCATTGAATAAGGTGGCAGCAAATGAATCCTTAATAAATAATTGGTGGCAACAAAGGCTCCATCTTGTGTGTGGTGTGACTGTTGCACAGGAGAACTTGATTACACCTGAATTGACACAAAGGGTACAAATCTATGAAAAGTTCAGAACAATTTAATTTGTCTGAGTGTCTATCTGTAAATAAAATGATAGATTTGAGCATTTGTACTAGGAAGAAGCAGCAGGTGTTATTTTTTTCCAGACAGCTACAGATCTTTATATCATCAGGAATCAATGTAGGAAACAACATGTTTCAGAGTCAAAACAATTAACCGTTACATCAAAATTTCCCATACATAACTTAAATCTGATTTTGCTTCTGTTATTTTTGATCATAGTAAAAGAATGTGGATATACTGGCTTCTCTGACTTGGATGCCTTGGCTACAGAACAGTAGATTATGTTCACCTTACAGTCATAATTATATGCTTATAATTATTCTAATATGCATGGCTTATCCAAAGGCTGGCTTGACTTGTATTAAATAATGACCCTCAATTTGCAATTGGGCTATATTTGTGGAAATCTGTTTTAATGAATGTGACTCCATGCATTGAGAATACGGAACTGCTCTCCATTGTCCTTCCATCTGTTGAGTGCTGTCAGAAATTGACTATTTACTCTGCTGCTTTTTTGGGATCAATTCCAGGATGGTAGCTCTGTCAGTTTTTCCCCTTTCATAAATAACATACATTCTTCTAGCATCTTAAGGACTACCAATTGTAACATAGCTTCCCATGGGCTAGAATCTCTAGTATAATTTAACTGAGACAAAAAGGTAGAAGTGTTTATTCATCTGATCCTGTTTAATGTGCAAAGAGGGAAAGGGTATAGTTGCTAGCTCTCAAAAAATGCTTCTTCTGCCAAGCAGGACAGTGTAGAGAAGAGACGAGGTAACAGCCCCATTTACGCTGACTGTGGTTCGAAACTAGCTTTAAATGTTGGCAACTTCCACAAAAGAGCTGAAAGGAAAGCCCATATTGCCTATCAATGCTCTGTGGTTTGTTTAATCACTATCCAGTCCACAAACATGTTCTAGGATTTCTGATGTAATCACATTTTTCAATGCTGGTTTAAAACTGCATTACATGGTTAGTAGGCTTGTTTGATTAAAAATGGTTCAAAACTCATTTTGGATGTAGGAGGCACTGGTGGTTCAGATCTAAAGTCAATTCTAATTTTCACAGGAAAAAAAAGTTCAAAACTTCTGAGACTTCCAAATTCTTCCAGCAGGAGATGCTGAACTTCCTGCAGGAAGTTCCAGCAGGAGATGCTGAAGGAGAGACCCTGAGGGAGAGCTTCTGGAGAGCCTTTTCTCTGAGGAGACCTATGAACAAAGGCTTGGCTCTTGGGAACAATTTGGAGAAGCTACTCTATAGGAAGCTATGTTATAATAGCATTTACTTCAGGTTTATTTTGCTATCTCTCATTTGCTGTAAAGATGAAGATGCCTTATTTTATGTTCCATGCAAAGATTGTGTAAGTTTGTTGCACTGCTTATTTTTGTATGCATCATTGCCAGTTTTGTTTTCAACTCTGCAAAGTAAATAGTAAAGATGTTTCTGTTCACTTTTACTCCAGTCTGTGAGTCTTTTGTGTTTGGACTTTGGGCACTGGGATGTCTGGCTAAAACAAGCGCTGCGTAACAAGTTATGGGTGGGCCACCTTGGTAGCCTCCACTATATTGGCTATTGCAGTCAGAATTTGCTAGTGATAGTACTTGCAGTTCTGGAGGGACTAATTTAATTTTTACTTCTCACAGACTTAGCATGGGGATTTGGTTAAACAATTTAAATTCATGAGTAAACCAGGGTATTATTTTAACCTGAAAGATTTCAGGGGTGGGGGTTGAACCTCTAACCCTCCCCCCCTTGGCTACACCTCTAACAGACACAATTAATGTAATGTAATTTTCAAAATAAGCCAGATTAGCCATCTCAGATGCGTATCTGGGTAGAGGGATGGGGGTTTTGCACCCACAAATAAGAATTGTTTGGAGAAGTATGAACTATGCAGATGCATATTAATATTTAAACTAGCACCTCCCTGTTCCATAATATTTTACCAGAAACATTTTGTTCTTAACTAATGAGCAGTTTTCTGTGCATAAAAATCAATCGCTCTTTTTGGATCATTCAAAAACTAATTCATTTACTTATTGAATTTATTTTCTTTCTGTCTTTTCTCCCAATATAGGGACTAAGGTGGTTAACATCAAACATGATATGATACAAATTAAAAACAGAGCAAATGCGTGTAAATATGGATATAAAAACTACAAAAGAATTCCATCTCTTTTTTTTGTGTTGTAGGAGCGACTTGAGATACTGCAAGTAGTTTCTGGTATGAGACAATTGGTGGTCTGTAAGAAAGTTGCCTAGGGGACGCCCAGATGTTTTAGCATCCTGTGGGAAGCTTCACTCATGTCCTTACATGAGAAGCCAGAGCTGACAGACGGGAACTCTTCCTATTCCCCAGATTCATTGTCCTGCTGGCACAAGGGTTAACCCACTGCACCATTGGGGGCTCCTTTTGTGTCATGAAGCATAAACATTTAAATACAATTAAAACTACATTTAAAAACTGCTTGGCTCCACAATTGGACAGTGTGCATATACACATATATTAATAGCCTTATTCTCCTCAAGGCATTTATGGAAAAGAAAACAAGCTCCTCTAGATGTCATTTGTTGAATTTCTACTTATTTGCTTAGTTCAGGAAAAGACCTCCTGGAAAAATATACCTTCTTTTTCTTGTTTTTTTTTCTCCTCCTAAATAGCTGACTTTCTTCTCATTATTATTACTAGAAAGCTTTGTGTTGTGTATCCATTTCTTGTAGAATTTACTGCCTTTCTCTTCCCAGGGTGTAGCCCATTATATTCTTCATTTGCCTTAAACCTGGCAGTTTTGATTGTCTTCCCTGGCTGCCATCTGGTACTTTGGAATTTGGTGGCCTTGGGCTCTTGAGTCCACATGCCACAGCCAGGTGTGACAGATGGCCTGGATGGCTACAAGGTGGAAAGGCAAGATCAGCCTGCTCGTCTGGAAAGGAATCATGCTGTGGACCAGTGTGTTTGGGGGAAGGGGGGGTGAGACCTAGCTGTGGCAATGACCATAACTGATCATGAGAGGGGTGATATTGTAGAATATGTCATTCTGTATTACAAGCAGAATTGCTCATTTTCAGTCTGTTCTACTGTGGGTGAACTAAGCCAACTAGTTGAAATGAAGTAACAGAAACCCACGGGGTATTCACTTGTGGACAAGAAATTGGAGTGACCTGGAGACATTGTGATAATGGACTGGGGTTTTTTTTTGCTTCGATCTCTTCTTCTTTTCTGACCATATGCAGTCTATGCACTTGTCTGAGAGTCTTCTCATTTTTTAAATCCCTCTTAAAGTAGGTTGAAATGGGATGGTGACTGAGTGACAATTGTGGTAATAGTGACAAAATAATGAGTATGTAGTGATTGTGAATCCAGAATAGTTATTGTAATAAAAACAACTGGCCAGCGCTGCCACCTATTGCAATAAAAGGGCTTCTTACTACTACTACTACTACTACTACTACTACTACTACTACTTAACAAAGGAAGGGTATGGCCTGCCAAGGCATTGAAGGACAATAGGCACACAAAGCCTCACACCCACAAGGCAGGACAATGAGATGCTACCACTGTCTAATATATTTTACTTTGCTGCCACCAAATATTTAATAAGATTTCTTTTGCTGCCACCTTCTACTGTTTCATAGGCCACCTCTTTGCCTGAATGTTGAAGAAGGCATACAAACTCTTCAGGTGAAACAAAACAAGAATGTGGCGCAGCTGGCTGGGAGTCAGCTGCATAAGGTCTGTACTGACCAGAAGGTCATGGGTTTGAGGCCTGCCCAGGTCAGGGTGAGCTCTTGATCAATTGTGTAGCTCGTTGTCTGTCTATATATGTTGTATGTCTATGGCATTGAATGTTTGTCTGTATATGTGCATTGTGATCCGCCCTGAGTCCCCTGCGGGGTGAGAAGGGAGGAATATTATAAATGATGTAAATAATAAATAAAAAATAAGAATATGTTGTTTATTTTGTTCTTAAACAGGAAAGAATGAGTAATAGTTTCAATCAAATGTCAAGCTTAACTTTGCAGAGAATGGTCTTTAACTAGAGTTCCTTAAAAGCAATGTTCCACACAAAGGAATACAAACAGGTTATGCTGAACCTTTTCCCACACCAGCTCTCTAACAATATAGAGGCCTAACTATTTTCCTTAAAGAGGTATCTCATAACAACAGTTCCCAAAACTCTCTCTCCTTTCCTTCATTCCTTCTTCAAAATTCCTAACCAAACCTTCTAATTCCAAACTCACCATAATGGCTGCTTTACCTTCCTTTCCCCTTTGGCTTGACCCATCTCCAGTTGCTAAGCATTTCCCTCCAATTTCTTCCACCAATCAGGCTGCACTTCCAACTATGGAGCTGCCTGATAGTTCCACCCCTCTGCTCTACTTAGCGTTTCCAAGACAGGCCTGTTTACTGTTTTCACACCAACCCTTTAAGGTAGGCCAATCCATTACAGTTATTTAATAGAATTGTTGCATATTTATGTTCAATGCTTAGTCACAATATTGATTCTGTTGACATGACTGCGAAGTGCTCCTCTCCCCAACTTACTGTACCCAGGCATCAGCTGCATGGGCAGAAGGAGCGCCATTCTTTAGATGATCACTGCATGTTTCTAGGAGGTCTGGTAGGGTTCCCATATTTTGATATAAGAATAAGGGACAAGTCCCTAAAAATAGGGATTTTTTCACAAAAATAAGGGACACTTCATAAAAACTGGAAAATCAATTGATAGATTTTCAAGTTTTTATGAAGTGTTCCTTATTTTTGTGAAAAAATCCTTATTTTTAGGGACCTGTCCCTTATTCATATGGGAACCCTAGGTCTGGAGTGGGTGGGCCTGGAGAAATCACTTAGTTAAGTACTTTGTTATGTATAAACTGATACAGGATTCCAGCCATTGTTTCCAGAGCAGGATAATTTGCTGATCTGGAAACAAATATCTGTGAACATTAATTCTATCTCTATTTGGCAGAAACTATTGGAGGTAGCCCACATTGGTAGCGAGGTAGCAGCGATTCTGGTATATCACAACCTTTAGTAGATTTTTTCTGGTAGCATCAACATTGGACATGCTATACCAGGGCTGTCCAACTTCTACCGGACCTGTGGCCGGAATTCCAGTTACTGATGACCTGGGGGGCCGAAGGGTCTGCCTCCGCTCCCGGCTCCGCCCCCTCCCCGGCTCCACCCCAGCTCCGCCCCCTCCCCGGCACCACCCAGGCTCCGCCCCCTCCCTGGCTCCACCCCTGCCCCGCCCCCTCCCCGGCTCCACCCTCTCCCCGCCTTGGAGGTGTCTGTGGAGGACACCGAGGCCTTGACTTGGAGATAGAGATGAACACCAAAATCCCAGTCTCAAGTCCCAGTCCCTGCTTTGAACTGGATTATATTGCAGTGTGGACTCAGGGCCCTTCACACAGCCATATAACTCAGAATATCCAGGAAGGAAACCCCACAAAACCTGCTTTGAACTGGATTATATTGTAGTGTGGACTCAGGGCCCTTCACACAGCCATATAACGCAGAATATCCAGGCAGGAAACCCCACAAAACCTGCTTTGAACTGGATTATATTGCAGTGTGGACTCAGGGCCCTTCACACAACCATATAACGCAGAATATCCAGGCAGGAAACCCCACAAAACCAGCTTTGAACTGGATTATATTGTAGTGTGGACTCAGGGCCCTTCACACAGCCATATAACGCAGAATATCCAGGCAGGAAACCCCACAAAACCAGCTTTGAACTGGATTATATTGTAGTGTGGACTCAGGGCCCTTCACACAGCCATATAACGCAGAATATCCAGGCAGGAAACCCCACAAAACCTGCTTTGAACTGGATTATATTGCAGTGTGGACTCAGGACCCTTCACACAGCCATATAACGCAGAATATCCAGGCAGGAAACCCCACAAAACCTGCTTTGAACTGGATTATATTGCAGTGTGGACTCAGGGCCCTTCACACAGCCATATAATGCAGAATATCCAGGCAGGAAACCCCACAAAACCTGCTTTGAACTGGATTATATTGCAGTGTGGATTCAGGGCCCTTCCACACAGCCATATAACCCGAATACCTGCTTTGAACTGTATTATCGGAGTCCACACTCATATAATCTGGTTTAAAGCAAATAACATGGGATTTTATTCAGATGTGTGGAAAGGAAGGCAAATAAGAAGCCAGGGCCCTTCCACACAGGCCTATAACCCTGAATGATAAGGCATAATATTCATTCTGCCTCTGCTAATAATAATAACAACAACAACAACAACAGGTTCCTGGAGTAGGAGACCTCCAAGGGCCATCCAGGGCCATCCAGTCCAATCTCCTCCTGCCATAAGGGGAAAACACAATCAAAGCATTCCTCACAGATGGCCATTCAGCCTCTGATGATAATAATAATAATAATATAATAATAATAATAATAATTACAATGGGTTCCTAGAATAGGAGACCTCCAAGGGCCATCCAGTCCAATCTCCTTCTGCCATAAGGGGAAAACACAATCAAAGCATTCCTCACAGATGGCCATTCAGCCTCTATGATGATAATAATAATAATAATATTATTATTATTATTACAATGGGTTCCTAGAATAGGAGACCTCCAAGGACCATCCAGTCCAATCTCCTTCTGCCATAAGGGGAAAAACAATCAAAGCATTCCTCACAGATGGCCATTCAGCCTCTAATGATAATAATAATAATAATAATAATAATAATAATAATTACAATGGGTTCCTAGAATAGGAGACCTCCAAGGGCCATCCAGTCCAATCTCCTTCTGCCATAAGGGGAAAACACAATCAAAGCATTCCTCACAGATGGCCATTCAGCCTCTCATAATAATAATAATAGAATAGGAGACCTCCAAGGGCCATCCAGTCCAATCTCCTGCCATAAGGGGAAAACACAATCAAAGCATTCCTCACAGATGGCCATTCAGCCTCTAATAATAATAATAATAATAATAATAATTACAATGGGTTCCTAGAATAGGAAAGCATTCCTCACAGATGGCCATTCAGCCTCTGAATGATAATAATAATAATAATAATTATTATTATTATTACAATGAGTTCCTAGAATAGGGAGACCTCCAAGGGCCATCCAGTCCAACCTCCTTCTGCCATAAGGGGAAAACACAATCAAAGCATTCCTCACAGATGGCCATTCAGCCTCTAATGATAATAAATAATAATAATAATAATAATTACAATGGGTTCCTAGAATAGGAGACATCCAAGGGCCATCCAATGATCAGTCAAACACCATTCAGCCTCTAAGATGGCCATTCAGCCTAATAATAATAATAATAATAATAATAATAATTACAATGGGTTCCTAGAATAGAGACCTCCAAGGGCCATCCAGTCCAATCTCCTTCTGCCATAAGGGAAAACACACAAAGCATTCCTCACAGATGGCCATTCAGCCTCTAAATGATAATAATAATAATAATAATAATTACAATGGGTTCCTAGAATAGAGACCTCCAAGGGCCATCCAGTCCAATCTCCTTCTGCCATAAGGGGAAAACACAATCAAAGCATTCCTCACAGATGGCCATTCAGCCTCTACAGATGATAATAATAATAATAATAATAATAATAATAATTACAATGGGTTCCTAGAATAGAGACCCTCCAAGGACCATCCAGTCCAATCTCCTGCCATAAAAGCATTCCTCACAGGGCCATTCAGCCTCTAAACACAATCAAATAGCATTCCTCATAAGGGAAAACAGATGGCCATTCAGCCTCTGATGATAATAATAATAATAATAATAATAATAATAATAATTACAATGGGTTCCTAGAATAGGAGACCTCCAAGGGCCATCCAGTCCAATCTCCTCTGCCATAAGGGGAAAACACAATCAAAGCATCCTCACAGATGGCCATTCAGCCTCTGATGATAATAATAATAATAATAATAATAATTACAATGGGTTCCTAGAATAGGAGACCTCCAAGGGCCATCCAGTCCAATCTCCTTCTGCCATAAGGGGAAAACACAATCAAAGCATTCCTCACAGATGGCCATTCAGCCTATGATAATAATAATAATAATAATAATAATAATAATAATAACGGGTTCCTTGAATAGGAGACCCCCAAGGGCCATCCAGTCCAATCTCCTTCTGCCATAAGGGGAAAACACAATCAAAGCATTCCTCTACAGATGGCCATTCAGCCTCTAATGATAATAATAATAATAATAATAATAATTACAATGGGTTCCTAGAATAGAGACTTCCAAGGACCATCCAGTCCAATCTCCTCATGCCATATGGGTAAACACAATCAAAGCATTCCTCACAGATGGCCATTCAGCCTCTAATGATAATAATAATAATAATAATAATAATTACAATGGTCTCTAGAATAGAGACCTCCAAGGGCCAAGTGCCATAAGGGGAAAACACAATCAAAAGCATTCCTCACAGATGGAAGCCTAGATAATAATAATAATAATTACAATGGGTTCCTAGACCTCCAAGGGCCATCCAGTCCAATCTCCTTCTGCCATAAGGGGAAAACACAATCAAAGCATTCCTCACAGATGGCCATTCAGCCTCTAATGATAATAATAATAATAATAATAATAATTTACAATGGGTTCCTAGAATAGAGACCTCCAAGGGCCATCCAGTCCAATCTCCTTCTGCCATAAGGGGAAAACACAATCAAAGCATTCTCACAGATGGCCATTCAGCCTCTAATGATAAATAATAATAATAATAATAATTACAATGGGTTCCTAGAATAGAGACCTCCAAGGACCATCCAGTCCAATCTCCTTCTGCCATAAGGGGAAAACACAATCAAAGCATTCCACAGATGGCCATTCATGTTAATGATAATAAACTTAAACACTTACAATGGGTTCCCAGAATAGAGACAAGGGCCATCCAGTCCAATCTACCATAAGGAAAACACAATGAAAGTTTCACAGGGCCATTCAGCCTCTAATGATAATAATAATAATAATAATAATAATTAAATGGGAGTCCAGAGAGCACTGCCATGTTGAATCAAACCTAAACTAATACTGAGGGAGTCTCCTCCAAGGATCACGACCAAATCTTGGCACGAAGCCTCAGAGAGGAGGGAATGAATGAGCACCCCCATGTTCGAACTCAACCCCGCCCCTTTTCCTGGCCACGCCCCTCTCACTGTGCACTCTCTCTCTCCTTCCCTCTTTCCTTCAGGTGGTGGAAGGGGGAAGGAAATGAAAGGGGAAAGAGAGAAAGAAGGAGGGAGGGGGGGAGGGAGGGGGGGGAGGGGGGAGGGAAGTAGGAGGAGGAGGAAGAGAGCCTGCTCCTCCTCCCTGCCCCGCCCCTCACCCCCCGTGGGGAAGGGGCTAGGGGGCCGTATACGGCCCGGGGGCCGCCAGTTGGACAGCCCTGTGCTATACCATTTGCCTTGTTTGTGGGAGAGGAAATACAAACTACACCCTCACCAATAACAGTATTTAACGCCGTTTAGCTCACCACTGCTGTAGTCTTTGGTCATAGCAACATGAAATCATACAGATGTACTACAAAAATGTTTTTATAATGCTACATTGGGTTGGATCTGGATAATATCAAGTTTAGAGAAGACTCTTTGAAATCAGTAGGACTTTAGTTATGCGCAACTAAATTCTCATTCATATCAATGCTTCTTACTATGACTGGATCAAAATGATTGTGTACAGGAAATATACTATCTTGTCGAGCATTGTCTATGGAGGAGACCATTTATATCATAATTCCTGTGAGCCACATTTAGGAGTGTACTACAAGTAAAGTGTATTTCTATTCCAAACGTTTCACCACAGCCACCTACCACATGGTCTACTGCATATGTAAAATACAGTCGACATAGCACAAGCTAGAGTTCAAACAAATTCAAACAGCTATAAAGAAGGTTACAGGGAAGGCGATGTTCCCATATTTTGAACTATAATATATGAAAGTGCATTATAGATCTGGCCTTTGGCCCGCCAATTCTTTTGGACATCAATTCTCACAGTCTCTTACCAATGACCTTGCAATTTTTGGCAACTTCTGGGAACTGAACATCCAAAATGTGTTGATTGAAGGTTAAAGGTTCCCCATTCCTGCTCTAATTGCTTCTGACCTATATCCTATTTCTCATCCCAAACAAAACGGAACCACTGAATCGATAATACAGTTATGTGTTGTTGTTGTTGTTGTTGTTACCACCCACTTTTCCTCAGGATTGAGACCCAAATCACTTCACACTTAAAAAAGAACAGAATTGAAAATGTACAGGAGGTAAATATTAAAATTGAATCAAACTTGTGCAATTACGAAAACAAATGAAATACAATAAAATTAAAAATACTATTTTAAAAACCATTCACTAATCCAACACAGGACTTTCTGCTACATTCTTTAAAATCTCTCTGTTTTAAGAGCCTGCAATAATAATAATAATCATCATCATCATCTTCTTCTTCTTAATGCAGGAAGGATAACAGAAATTGAGCCATTTTCTCCTCCTTCAGAAAAGAGTCCAGTTGCAGCCTCTGAGAATGGCTTTTCCTGTGTGCCCATCAAATGTGCTTGTGATAGGAGTGAGAGAAGCGCCATTACTTCAATAGGTTTACTCTAGTTGGGGCTGTCAACAGGATCTAAGTCTCTAATATCTTGATTCTGCCTCTTCACATAATTTCACCTAACATCCTTCTCTAAATTAATAATGAATCATTATACAAATAGAATGTGCAAATGTGAATACTCAACATGCAGTCCATGTCCATCTGAATGACACAACTAAGAGGCACCTGTTACTTTTTGCTTTTGTGTATATGAAAAACTCCATTAAAGCTTGTAGGTTCTCATGAATCATTCCCAGTTCAATTCAATCAGATGACAGTTTGTGTGTCAACCCAGGGAAATGACTAATGGTAATTCATCTTCAATATGTGTTATGGTTTATAAAACATATACTTGTCACTTAAACAAACAGAAGTGGGTCTGATTGGGCACTAGTGAGCTTAGTTAACATGTACAACATATAACAAAGCACTATATGGCACCTAAATGTCTAAAATGTTTATTAGTCAGAGGTTTTGATGGTTAGAGCTCAATTAATCTAATGCCTGAGAGCTTAGATACACCAATATGTGTGCATGCACACACACACATATGCAGATAGAAACAACATGGGTGAGATTAGTGTCAGCATACAGAATTTTTGACAGTGACAGTTCCCTTATTGCCATTGGGTTTTCACAGAATTGTTGCTGATGACTCAAACATTTTGACATCAGGTTAGCCAATCAACACATATATTGTGATAAAAAGCTTTTTTCAAACTCAAGTAGAGGACTAGAACTTCGTTATGAATTGCAACTCTTTCTCTTTTTCATCTCACTTTCTAGGGTGGTTTTTTTTGGCATTACAGTGACATTTTTCACATCTTATTTTTTCTCAAACCTGACTGTCAACAATCCTGCCTTTGATTTTGCATTCTAGAAATCCAAATGTTCAGGTTATATGTCACAAAAGCTCATGCTACAAAACATTTTTTCCAGTTTTTAAGCTTTATCAGGACTCTTTGTTGCTTTTGCTGCAATAGAACATAACTAACCCTCTGGATTCCCCCCTCCCCCCATATTGGCACCACCATTCTTTTCCTTGTAAGAAGTTCTCTAATCCATTGCAGTTGTTGCTTCCATCCCAGTGAGGTAGTTACTGTCAATGGAGCAGCTTCAATTTTAGTCTGAACTTTAAAGGCATTTTCTAGAGTGCCCAAAGGATAGCTCCTTCAAAGTCCAGAAGGGGTGCGGCCGTATTGGTTCATTTCAACAACATTTGAGTTATGGGATAGGAATACAATTACATTGAGTCTCTGTAGCTGTCATGCATTATAGCATTAGGAAATATCTCGAGCTATGAAAGGACTAGCCTAAACCAATTTCATTTAATGAATGATGTAGTTTACCTTCTGTGCTTCAAAGCACAAACAAAAATTTTAATGAGAGAAGAATGGACCATTTCTGTGTTCACCTTAAGCTGAATTAAATAAATACTATGTATCACTAACATGTGCTTGTTTGGGCCTCTGTGTGTCTTGTCAAAGGATTTTAAAAAGCAAACAAATATTTGGTTGTTTCGAAACTTTAATTAGCTCTAAACAAGAAAGCACCAGTGTAACCAATTAGAGATCTAAGAAGTAACATGTGCACGGACTGCCATTTTTCAAGCAATTAATTGATAACTAGCTTACTCTGGGCTATCTAATAATTAAATAGGAAAACATCCAGAGCAAAATGAAATGCAGTGAAGCAAATGAGCTCGGCATTTCTTTCCTTTTCAGATTCAATGGCTACAATATTTAATCTGCTGGGAACAGACCCCACTTCCTCCTCCACTCCACATGCCTGAGACAAGTTACACCATACAGAGACTTAAACTGAAGTTCCTAAAATCCTAAAGGTACACCATACAGAGACTTAAACTAAATATCCTAAAGTCCTAAAGGTACATTTCGGTACACTTTAATGTGTTTTGGTGAATAAAAATGCTATTACAATGTATTAATTGGCTGATATATGGAAAGTAATTTGTCTATTGCCTGATCTGCCCTCTCCTTGGCCCATTTCAATTTGGGTCACTTGTTTGCCAAAGCACTTTCTGTTCCTGAGGTTTATTTTGGAAGGAGTTAGACTTCCAGGTTGATAATGCTGCTATGAACTCTTCGGTCTCCCAAGAAGAAAAATCTCTCCCCATTTGAAAAAAATAGGTATTCTTTTTGAAACTGTCTTTGCATTGTCCAAAGACTTTAGTTCCCTACATTCTGCAGGACTGGTGTAACAAATGAAACATCTGACAAAGAAGGATATGGGATGGCTAAATTGCTCAATCTATTCTTTGCAGGCAGAAATTGAAGCTATTTTTCTACTGGATGTAGCTGTGATCATTGGGAATAGCCCCTTATAGCCCAGGAACATACCTATCATCTTCACTTTGAAGTACAGCAATCTCACACCTTCTGCAAGAAAGAAGTACGTGAGTCTTGCTTATTTTATGATATCTTTCGCATCTGGACAGACAGCAAAGTACAATTGCATGAGCTCTATTAAAGCATTAAATGTTTCCCATCCATCCAAATGGAGGTCTTCCTTTTAAAGATACTACCTATAACTTGAACAAAATCATTTTTTTTTCTGTCCCTAGGAAAGCAGTGGGCCATGGTAAATATACCTTCTACTCAGAGCACCTTTCTGAAACTGAATGAGTGACTGGTAGGATATTGCCATGTTTTTAAATCAACTTCCACACCAAGACATCTTGAGCAGTTTGAAGAGATTGCTTTTAGGAAGCCATTTGTATATTTGTTTGTAGCCATTCAATTCCCCTGAAAAGTCTGGGTCATCAGCCTAAAGTATGGGCAGACAATGGGAAAGCAGTGTTAATACTTTGAATTTGTTTTAATGGTTTTTAACTGGGATTTTAAAAAATACTGTTTTAATGATTGTATATTTGTATATTTTAAATGGTTATGCTGATGCTTTTATGTTAAGCCGCTTTGTGTCCCCTTCAGGGAAGAGAAAGTGGGGTATTATTACTGATGATGATTATGTGGTCAGGTGTCAACTTTTTTTTGGAGAAATGCCTGATCTCAAGGGCAGACAATACTATAGGCTGCTTCAACTCCCACAATTCCTAACAACCAGTAGGCTGTTAGTAATTGTAGGAGCTGAAGTTCAAAACATCTGGAGGGACCAAGTTTTCCCATGCCTGCCCTAGCTGGTCACTTTCTGGAAGGCAAACTCGGGGCACGCCCTCTTAAATCCCAAGACTTTATAAGAAAGAGCAAACCCCCAGGTTAGCGCTGAAGACAGATTCATTTACAACCCAGGTCCCAGGAACTAAAGAGGCTGATCTGAAACCAAACTCTTGTAATCTCCCCACAATACCTGCTAGAAAAGATCTATTAATTGATACCACCTGAACCAATTTTTATTTTTTGTAAATTTCTTCGCATTTGTCTACCCCCCCTCCCCCCAGTGGCTAGGGGCAGCTCACAACAATTGTCAAATTCCCATATATAAAGTACAGGGTAGGCAAAAAAACCATATGAAGGGAGGAAAAATTCTACCCAGTCCTAAAGCTTACTCTACAGCTGATAATGGGAAGATGGGGGAAACTAGCCTTAAATAATCTATGGCTCAATCCACTACAAATGTCAAGACTTGGCTTTTCATGCCAAGCTATTATACCTCTGTTTTCTAACCATGAAGGCCATCAAATTGTTCCCTCACACATTGCATCATTCACTGTGCATAATGTATTGTATATACAATTGTATGAGATGAAATACCAATGCATACACGTATTTCGCCTGTGTTCAGGATAACTGATGTCACCAATCTCCCTTTGTCCCATTCTTCTCTGTCCCATACATCTCAAGAACAATATTCCAGAGGGCACATATAGTAATGTTGGAGAGGAAAGGAGGAATGTATGAAGATGTTCTCTCCTTGGCTTCTTCAGAGAGAGTCGAGTGAGTAGAATTCCCAAACTCTGGATCTAAGCCATTACAATGAAATGAAAAATTAAATATGTGAACTTGAAGTCTGAGCCAAAGAAGGGGTTTCATCTCTCATTCATGAGATAGGCACTGTGTGCTCTTCTACATTGTGTGGATTGAAACATGAAAATGAAACATGAGATGGAACTGGCTGGGAATAGTCCACTAGCAAAGCCTCTCGATGTATTAAAAAGGGAGGCTCTTCATTATCTCTTTGAGCTACTCATTACAAAGTCTGGAAATGCAGCAATTCACAGTGCCAAAAAAACATCATCCCCACTGTTCTCAGAGTGAATTCTGCAGTGTTTTCCTTTATATATTTCTATTTTTCCTTGCTTGGTTCCCAAAGGTTTGCAACACTTCTCAGCAAGAATTGCCATGTGGCATATATCTTTTTGGTAACAGCTGTTTCTGTCTCAGAGAGAGGATGCTAGATTTTTTTCCTAATGTATCATTTAGAAGGGATTTTTTAAATTACTATTGGTTGAAATTGTATCATTTTTGGGTCTTTTTAAATGGAACTTCCTGTGATATTATTTGTAAACTGAACTGTAATTAAAAGGTCTTAAGGGGCACATATTCTAAGGCAATTCTAATGAAATATACATTTATGGGGACTCGATACATATATATTTAGAGAGAAAGCAAATCCCTAAAATTGTACCAAACCAACCTTAGCCTATGTAGCACACATTTTAATTGCAGTTGATGCTGGATCTCAAATATCCTTATAACCCTACTCTTCCACTGGGCATAGTGACGAAAAAGGGGTGATTTGATCTGCAGAACCTTCTGGAGGTTAAATCTGATACCGTTATTTTCTTCGAAATTGTGCCTGCATTTACAGGGTAGATTCTGAGATGACCAACCTGCCAAAAGCATATAAAATTGCCTGTGAATCAAGACATCATGGTGTTAGTTATTTATCTAGCTCTATGCTAATCACAGTCAGAAAGCTTTTTACCAAATTAAAAATCCCAGGATGCTGTAGGAT
Organism: Anolis apletophallus; assembly: GCA_030556195.1. NCBI lineage: Eukaryota > Metazoa > Chordata > Lepidosauria > Squamata > Anolidae > Anolis > Anolis apletophallus. The sequence goes on from JARBWK010000001.1 coordinate 27,467,580, forward strand.
ACATCTATGGCAATTCAAGTGGCATCAAACTGATACAGCTGTGTATGAAATGGGCTTTTAACTCTACTGTGGCATCCTGCAATGCAGTGTGTATCTGCATTACTCTATCATAACCTTTGATTAATAAATGGACACTTCTCTGGGTGGAAAGAGGTGAGAAGTGGCATACCCCAAGGTTCAGTTTTAGGACCGTTACTTTTTAATTTATTCATAAACGATCTGGATGTAGATGTAAATTGTGAGGTAGCAAAGTTTGCAGATGACACTAAACTGTTCAGGGTAGTTAAAAATGAAACTGACTGTAAAGAGCTCAGAAAGATCTCTCGAAATTGAGTGAATGGGCAACAAAGTGGCAAATGCATTTTAACCTAAACAAGTGTAAAGTCATGCACATCGGGAAAAGAACCCCAAATACACTTATCAACTGATGGGATCAAAGCTTTCTGAGACAAACCAGGAAAGGGATCTTGGGGTTTTGGTGGACAGCTCAATGAAGGTGTCAACCCAGTGCGCTGCAGCAGTGAAAAAAAGCAAATTCTATGCTTGGCATGATCAGGAAGGGAATCGAAAATAGGTCGGCAAATGTTGTATTGCCTCTCTACAAATCTATGGTGAGGCCACATCTGGAGTACTGTGTACAATTCTGGTCACCGCACCTCAAGAAGGATATAACGGAACTGGAAAAGGTACAAAGAAGGGCAACAAATATGATCCAAGGGATGGAGCAGCTCCCTATGAAATCAGGTTGCAACGCCTTGGTCTTTTCAGCCTTGAAAGACGGCGTTTAAGAGGTGACTTGATCGAAGTGTATAAAATCATGCATGGGATAGAAAAGGTGAATAAAGAAAAATTATTTTCTCTGTCACACAATACTAGGACTAGGGGCACTCCCTAAAGCTCCAAGGTAGGAAAGTTAGGACTAATAAAGGGAAATATTTCTTCACCCAGAGGGTCATTGGGTTATGGAACTCACTTCCAGAGGAGGTTGTGACAGCTGTCAGCCTGGACAGCTTCAAGGCAGGATTAGACAGATTCATGGATACCAAGGGAATCAGTAGCTACTGAAATGGACATCCAAGTGCCACCTCTGTGTTGATGGAGGCAGGCAGGATTTTCCCCGGGTACTGGTTGTGGGGGGCATTCTATAGATACCTGCGATTTGTAGTTTGAGGAAGAACTTAGATTTTCTGTTGCACTCCCCATGAAGCATAGTAGTTGAGTTCACTAGCACAAAACGTATGTGTTTTTCCTGAAACTGTTATTCTCGGGATTCCTTAGAATGAAATCATCATAGTTATGTTGGATTACATTGCTTTGACTATGCAGTATGGATACATATTTAAATTCCGATTTTTCTCTTATTCCTGCACTTTAACTTTAAACCTGGCAACTGGCAGCAAATTATATGCTCAGTTAACCAATTCAGTTTATGGTTCTTTAAAGAGTACAAGACAAGTTGAATTGAAGCTGAAATATATATGCTTCATCCAGGTTTGTTTCTCAACCTGTTATTATGGCAGAGAAGAACTTAAGAGCCATTAGTGTTTGCATTGGTCTTTGGTTCACTTTGAGGATATTGTTTCTTCTGCGTTCTAGGCATATCATGTAGCTGCTCTCACATAGATAGTTAGGGGTCACATAGTAAGGACCTCTTAAGACAGGTCACTGGAATCACTATGCTGGGCGGGGGTGTGTGCGGGGACTCACTAGTTGCCTCATCCCACTGGGGGAAGCACTGGCCACCCAGCTTCCCCCATTGATCACCATTGAACAGGGGACTCCGCCTGTGTTGCTGTGGTGATGGCATACACTGCTTCCTCTACAGTTTTACAACACAGTCCCATCAGAAGTAGTTAAATGCAATGGGATAGGAGCCAGTGGACTCAGTGTGCATGCTGCCAAAAGCAACAAAATCTGCCAAAAGCAACAAAATCTATTCACACCACGCAACTTAATTTTTATGAATATATGCAACAAGAACAACAGCTATTATCATTTACTTATGGATTTGGGACAACTGGGGGGGGGGATTCTCACAAATATGAAAACTGACTTAAGACTAAAAACAATATAACCCCATCTTATAGGTGAATGGAAATATTTTACAATTTTATAGTTGCATTGGGAAATGAGGCATGGAAAGGTTCATCTACTAAGTCACTGATGCTGTCACTGAAGGGAAGGTCACTTTCATGTTATACAATTACAGTTAAAGCTACCATAGTTTTATCTTAGGCAATGCTGGGATCTGTAACTTCATGAGGCATTAGGAACCTATTCAGTTGAGGATGATAAGTGCCCTTATCAAAATTGTAGATCCCAGGTTTCTAAAACATGGAATCATGGATGTTAAACCGGAATCATAGAATTATAATTATCTAAATCTCACTTGCTAAATCCCAAATTTTCATATTTTTTTGTAATTTGTGTCATTTCACTAGTTATGGAATCTGACTTCTCAAGGTCAGCCTAGACCACTGCTTCTTAAACTGGGGTGCCAACATCAAATGGGATCCCCTTAGCTCAGGGTTGAGGTCCCAAAAACTTTAGTAACAATAAAAGGCTTCCAAACACCACTCATTTACAAAAATCTATTAGCAAGAAACTGCATAGTTTACTGTTTATTTAATTATTTTAATTATAGTACTTATATTCCACCCTTCTCACCCCGAAGGGGACACAGGACAGATCACAGAACACATACAGGGCAAACATTCAATGCTGATTATAGAATGACAAGACAGACAACAGCTAGAAGTGTATTTAGATTTTTTCTAACTATTCTGCACCTTTTTGAAGGCTGTGCTCGGCTCTGGCCACTGGGGGGGGGGGGGCTATTGCTCCAACTCCTTGCTGATGAGATTTCTTTGTTTTTAAACTTTCCTCTGAAATGGTGTGCCTAAAATACCTCCTCGCTTAATGCAATTCATCTACTCACATTGCTGTTTTTGATCTGCTAGGTGGGTAGGGGAACTGGGCTGAAGATCAAGGGCTTATGCTGATCCACCTTCAAATTGTCAACCTTTCTGTTGGCAAGATTTACTGCAGCTGGTGATTGAAAATGCTTCAGCTGGAGGAGGGAACTGTGAAGCCCCAAGGGCTCCACAGTGCAGACTTTGAGAACCACTGATATAGTATGAAAGGGCCCCAAGTGAAGTCATTTTGCAATGTGGCCAAAACCGGGCATTTTAAAGGTACAACATCATTTGAAGTCTTCAAAATGCTGAAAATATTATAAGATAATTGTTTATTGAAAATAGACATATACACACTGTGATTGTAGCTCACACAACCTCTGTTGGTTTGTCCTCGCATCTCTTCTTGTCTTTTCACCACCAGCTAATATAATATTAAAGCTCTGTCTGCATTTCCCCTTTTACCCCCTGCATTTACAGTCTCCCAACTTGCCAATTGCTGTATTCACAAATATATCTGAGTTTTGCATTTTAATGCAGGGGATTTTTATAAGTTGTATACCTGATTTATAGCACTTTCAAGTATTTTCCTATGCCTATTCATCTCATCCACTCTGTGATGAAACTGTGTATATAGCCGCAACAAGAATAATCAAATATTAAATATGCCAGTCAAATAGCAGAGCTTTAGCTTTTGCTACTATATGATGCAACTGTTTTCTCCACTACCACCTTCTTATGAAATGCCTTCTGAAGTTTGCCTTTTTTTCCTTCCAGCAGGGTGCATTGTGGTAGTATTCTTTGGCACATTCCTTACATCAGCTCTGCAGAAGGGAGATTGTCTATGTGACTCTGTGTGTTGTCTGTGTCTGATGGAATGTGGTGGTGTGTTGCTTTCAGGGAAATCATTACCAAACATTAAAGAGAAAACAGCCTGCCATTTCTGTGTGATATGCAAAAAGGAGGACTTCCAACTGAGAGAAGCCTGGGATCAGGTTTCTAATGCTCTGACACACACACACACACACACACACAGAGCGCACTGCTCCTGTGGCAGTCACTTGTGGGATTTATGTTGTGCATAGTAAAGGCAGAGGAACAAGAGGCCAAATTGCCAATATCCGCTGGATAATGGGAAAAGGCAGGGAGTTTAAGAAAAACATCTATTTCTGTTTTATTGACTATTCTAAAGCCTTTGACTGTGTGGATGATAATAAATTGTGGCAAGTTCTTGGTGGTATGGGCATACCAAATCACCTTGTCTCTCTCCTGAAGAATCTGTATGATGACCAAGTAGCAACAGTAAGAACTGACCATGGAACAACAGACTGTTTCAGAATTGGGAAAGATGTATGGCAGGGTTGTATACTCTCATCCAACCTATTCAATTTGTATAAAGAACACATCATGTGATGTGCAGGGCTTGATGAATGCAACGCTGGGGTTAAATTTGCTGGAAGAAACATTAACAACCTTAGATATGCAGATGATACCACTTTGATGGCCGAAAATGAGGAGGAGCTGAGGAGTCTTCTAATCAAGGTGAAAGAGAAAAGTGCAAAAGCTGGATTGCAGCTAAACATCAAAAAACCAAATTATGATTGCTAACTGGCAAATAGAGAAAGAAAACATGGAGGCAGTGACAGACTTTGTATTTCTAGGTGCAAAGATTACTGCAGACGCAGACTGTAGTCAGGAAATTAGAAGACGTTTACTTCTTGGGAGGAGAGCAATGACCAATCTCGATAAAATAGTGAAGAGTAGAGACATCACACTGGCAATGAAGATCCGCATAGTAAAAGCAATGGTATTCCCAGTAGTAACCTACAGACTTGAGAGCTGGACCATAGGGAAGGCTGAGCAAAGGAAAATAGATGCTTTTGAACTGTGGTGTTGGAGGAAAGTTTTGAGAGTGCCTTGGATCGCGAGAAGATCCAACCAGTCCATACTTCAGGAAATAAAGCCCGACTGCTCATTGGAGGGAAGGATAGTAGAGGCAAAGATGAAGTACTTTGGCCATGTAATGAGAAGACAGGAAAGCTTAGAGAAGACAATGATGCTGGGGAAAATGAAGGAAAAAGGTAGAGGGGCCGACCAAGGGCAGGATGGATGGATTTTATCCTCAAAGTGACTGGCTTGACCCTGATGAGCTGGGGGAGGTGACGGTCCACAGGGAGCTCTGGCATGGGCTGGTCTATGAGGTCACAAAGATTCGGAAGTGACTGAACGAATAAACAACAACATGCCATGGGATTGCCATGGGGGGGGGATTAGAATCTAGACTGGTAATTTGACACAGTGATATTCTGCAAAGAGAAAGGAATAGGAAAGAGAAATGTTCAAGACACAAAGAGCGTCCACTCCTTTTCTTATCTTCCAGGTGATAAACCCTGTAAGCCTTATTTATAATGAAAAGGCTGTATCTCAATATAAGCCACACTGTTATAACTTTATTGGCTTGACCTTAAGCACACACAACACACATATTTCTATCAGGAACCTTTGCTTCCAAAGACACTTTTTCAGACAAACTGAGTATGTTTCACCCGAGGCAATAAACATAATAACATCCTCCTCCACCCCCACTATAGTCAAAGCTATATGTTCTGGATGCCACGAAGGATTCACAGGTTGTTTTCTTAAGGCCCTACTTTCATTATGACATCAGAAGGTAGCCAACCAATTTTGGCTACTTCCCACAGTCAACAAATATACGAAGAAGAACTGTATACACATCAGTTTAGAGGTGAACCTATCAGTCAATTTATGTTGTCTTTGAACATAGTTCTTTTGCTTCTCTGAGTCTTTATGTAGGCAAAAGCAAACATAAAAAACAAGTACAGGCAGTCTCCAAGTTAGAAACAAGATATATTCTGTAGGTTTGTTACTAAATTGAATTTGTATGTAAACCAGAACAGATACATTTTTACGTGAACTCAAGCCAGAATATATACGAGGATAGCTGTCTGTGCAAAAGATTTTGAAAACAATTGGCTTGTGGAAACAAGGATTCGTGAGAAATCTTTTTTCCCATGAGAACTCTTTCAATAGTGAATTTCACTTCCTGTTGTCTCACCCTCATTCTTCACTATAAATTATTTAAACAACATCAACAGCGCAATGCTGTTCCTAAAGAGGCCATGCATACCAAAGGGCAATCATGAACCACTCTTTACTTTGAAAAAACTATGATGAGAGAATCCAAAATGAAACAAGAGAGAAAGCCAAAAGCTGAGACTCCCAAGTCAAAAGGCACTCAGGGGCCTCCCACACAGCCCTATATCACAGAATATCAAGACAGAAAATCCCACATTATCTGAGTGTGGACTCAGATAATGCAGTTTAAAGCAGATATTGTGGGATTGTCTGCCTTGATATTCTGGGATATAGGGCTGTGTGAAAGAGCCCTCAATCAGCTCCGGAGAAGAGCAGATGGCAAGTACAAGCAGCAATGTGTCTTATGATACAAATTAATTAAACCCAAATGTCTGTTCAAAAGCAACTTTCTCGCTCTCCCCCCCCCCCCCCCTTCTTCCTCCTTCAAGACACTGGGTGTAGGCTCTATTGATCTGCTCCTTTTCTTGAAAGTTTCCAATACTTAACTAGGTCCTAAGCTCTGCATGCACCTTTTAATTTAATTAGTGAAAATTTTAGATATCAAACTGGCAGACTGCTTGTTTGCCTTACCTTGCTCAAACTAGGACTTACCCAGACAGGCCCAAAACCTAAGACCTGTTTTTCACCTCTTAGTTTCACCTCCAGTAAAAATGAAGTTCCGCTTGGTTTGTTCTCAATTAATTGGATACCTCATTAGATCCAGGTCTTTCTAAAAGGCTCAGGTCTAATGGGATATTGGCCCTGTGGAGACTCACTCCTGGGTAGTTCCGGGACTACCTGGGGGTTAGTCTCCACTGCCATTTTGCTTCTTCTGACTTTGAAAAGCCTGGAGGAGTGGGGTGGCACCCAACCTTCCCCCCAAGCTCCAAATTTAGACCCTAGGAGTTAATTTTGCCACCGTAAAGGTTCTCACATCCTCCTGGTGCAAAAAAATGATACGTGAGGAAATTTGGGGGGGGCGTGAGGAGGGATCTTCCTTCTCGACTCTCTGTGTTCTTAATGTCATTTCCTCATATCAATAGGATGTGAGGAGAACCTTTATGGCAGTGAGGTACCTTTTAATTAACTTCTGGGGGGAAATTGGGGGTCTTTGGCGTGGCTTTATGTCATCCTGATTTCAATTGGGAAAAGTCTGGGGCTTGGGTGGGCATATGGGGACTGAAACCCTTGCCAAAGTGGCTTATTTAAACTTGCTTCAATATAGATTTTAGTTCTGAGTGGAAGCATTCAATGCCTCATAGAAACCCAAGAGATTCGGCACATCTATATGTGAATTATATCAAAGGGAAGCTGAGTCTTAATGGAACTAGTCTTCATCTTTCCCAGAATATGGATTAACATCCTGGGAATCTATTTTTAATCCAACAGTTCTGAATTAAACTCCTAGCAAATAATGTATCATTGGTCTCTTTGCTTTCTCTCCCCCCACCCCTTTATGATAATGCCTTAGATCTGCAGCTACATATAGCAATGAGTCAGGAACATAGTGAATGCAATCTGGAATGAGAGAATTGGGTTTGAATGAATTGTAAGCTGTACTGTAAGCTAAAAGAACCTTGGCTTTAAAAAGTCCAGGGTGAAATATTACTTATTATAGCCACTAAATCAAAGATGCTTGACAGGCTAGTAATGGAGCATTCTGCTCTTAGTGACACAACCAGATTGCTGTGACAGCTTTTTAACTTTTTCTTCCACCATCACTGCTGTCTATGGTTGAATTAAGGTTTATATACAAAATTCTTTGAACAGGAGGCTTTGGAGAAACATAAAAAACCCTGATGAAATAAATATTACTGGAAATGTGCAGGTTAATATTTTGAGGTAGAGGAACCTTGAACTCAGAGGCTTAAGAGCTATGACTTACTGCAACGTTGCAAAGCAAAAACTGAATCCACAATTTGGGAATATAAAAATAGCACCACCACCAGACTTTCTCATCCTTATGATTAATTCTTGAAGTGTTTTTAAGAAATGCCTTTTGCTAGGCTTGGGCACGGATATATGTTGGTGGTGACTATCAATTTTTGGAACAGACCAGAAATCTTTTGTTGTCAAGGTTTCCTTGTGAAAGGTGTGGTATATTCTGGGAAGTTTTAATCTAGTTGCTCATGTCAATGAAGTTCAGTAGACAATTCCCTTTGGATTTTCTGGAACTCCCTAGGCTCAGGCTGAATGTTAGTATGAATGTTGTGCTAAGTACATATCTTTAATTTCAATAAGAAAAAACCAACTAGATATGCCTAGAAATCTCCATTTGGTATTAGTAGAACATTATGGTAACACCATTCTAAAATGTGCATGCTGCTTCAAAAACTGTAAGTAATTCTGTAACTTTAGATTGGTTAATTCAGTGGGTCAACTGATTGAGGCCACAATTTTTCATCCACTACTGTGGGAATCTTGGTGAAGGCACCAATCCAAAACCTAAGAGAGATGGAGGGCCCTTCCAGACAGGCTTTTAATTTGTGACCTGTCTCATCTTTACTGGAGGTATCCAAGCGATGCCTCTGGTAAAACTGAGTTAATGCTGAATAAACCAGGTTTCCCTGGTTTACTCCAAGTTTAATTCAATACCTTATTAGATCTGGGTCTTAATGAAATATCCTGGTCTAATGAGGTATTGGGCCTGTGTGGATTGACTCTCAGGACATGTCACAGATTTCCCAGGGATCAATCCACATAGCCATCTCAAACTTTTGGGCTCCTGGAGCCCAAAGGTGCAAGAGTGTGCCCACCCATTCCCTCCAAACCCCAAATTTTCCCCTAAGACTTATTCAAAAGGGTCACTGGCAGCCTTGGAGTCTCTCTCTCTCTCTCTCTCTCTCTCTCTCTCTCTCTCTCTCTCTCTCTCTCTCTCAATCATCTTTATTGCATGAATGTTAGATAGATATACATAAAAGTTAGGTTTGGAACGTTGGGATGGGGATTTAAATAGGAAAAGAGAGGGGGGAAGGGGTAAGACCAGGGGTTGGGGGGTCGTTTGTCTCTGAAAAAGTTATATGTAACCTGGGCTGGATTCTTGTATATTTATAGACAACAGGTTGACAGAGTGGAAAACTGAACCTTGCCTCCTTATGCTTGGGCTATGATTGGTACATTTGGTTATTTTACTGAAATGAACAGCTGAATGATAACAAAGGTAGAATCAGGCACTGTATTTCTGTGCCATCAGTGGCATATTTAATGTCATACATTTCATGTGAAGTGTCATTAAACACCCATTGAGTCAAAAAGCATGCAGAGTTTTATTGTCAAGGAGGCATACTTTACTTTAAACCTGACAGTGTTATGATTGCAATTTCCAGTACCATCTGGTTTTAATCAAATAATCAGATTTTCAGATGCTCAGCCTGACTTTCAGAGAAAACAACTGCCACATTCTCCCCTGTTTACCTACAGCTTTGTGGCAGAACAGATGTTTTGTAAGCTGAACATCCTAGGGTCACCCCTGAGAAAATTGTAGAGCAGCTCCAGTGACAACACAGCACTGGAGGACTAATAGTCTGACTCAGTAATACGCATTTCCTATGTACTTTCACAAGACATTATTAGGTATCAGGTGGAGCGATACCTGTTAAACCATAACTATGTAGTATTTCTTTTTTTAAGAGGCCAGACAAATCAGTGGCATTATAATAGTGATGAGCATTAGTTTCAGGGAAATCTTATCCTTATTTAGCCAATCTTGATTCCTTCTGAAGCTTCCTAATGAAATGACCAGCTCAAAGCCTGACTTGCACAGAAACATTGCGAAGCCAACAAATCCTTTTTTGGCAGGAAGGGAACTTCATTTTTTCTTTCTTTTCCTTTCTTTTTAATACATCACTCTCTGCCGCCGATAAACCTGTATGTATACGTATGCACCAGGTAATAATGCCCAATAATGGGGGAGAGAGAAGAATAAACATTGCAGCAACTCAGCAACTTGTGGTTCACACCATGAAATATGCGATCTTTATCTTTGTGTCACCTTTCTTATATGTTTGTAACATGATTTAATTTTAAATGTCTGTACATGTCTCTTTGATGTGTATCCCAATACTGTAGTCAGTATGTAGCTTCCAACTTCTACTCACATGTTACATCAATATATGATCTCCAGTCAACTTTCATACTGAACTTGACAGCAACTTTAATATATTAGTTGAAAGAAAGAAATGTTTATTTATGAATTCTTGTGCACATAAAGCATATTTGTTACACAATACTTTACTTCAGTTCCACCTGGATATTGTTACATTTGCCTTTTACTCTTGAAAATACATAAAACTGATATATACTTTTCAGAACAGTTTAACTTATGCCTTCCGTCTGAATAGCTTATATCTCATAGTCACTTTTTCATCAATAGTCTGTAAACTTAGTCTCAAATGACTCTCTGTCTCTCAGTTCCACCTGACTGAGGACTTAGACTCAAAATAGTCTCTTATTTCTTCAGTACCACAACTGGAGGTGCAATCCTATACAAGGATCTTTTTCCCAGACTAGAGACTGACTCAAAGTGGTCCCTTTATTACTTCAGTATCACAACTGAAGACTCAAACTTAAACTAGGAACCTCTTCACTCTAGCTCCCCTGGCTACAGAATTCATGGATAGGGAAGGCCAGCTGTATCTCCATTACTTTAACTCTTAGGGCATTCAGTCTAGTATCACAGTAGTAAGATAGTACTGTTAGTATTGTTGAGGCATCAGAGATCTTTGGTCATGGTGTGGCAGGCATTTGCATCATACATAGTGTTTGGATAGTTGTCAAATTTGTGTCATTACTTAGCTACAAGCATGATCTAGATATTTTTAATAATTAAAAAAGTACAGACAGCAAATCAAAGCTAAACAGATTTACTTTGAGCAAAGGCATATTGCATATTTGAAACAGCCCTTCTAGCAGCTTTCAATTTTGATTCACCAAAGCTGTAACATAATACATATTCAAAGCTGAAGACATGAAACCATTCGCACTGAATTAGTAGCAAGAGCTCAGAAATAGATTCACATTTTGTAGGTGAGCATACCCGCTAGGCTTGTTTGATTTAAAAAATGGTTCAAAACTCGTTTCGGATGTAGAGGGCACTGGTGGTTCGGATCTAAAGTCAATTCCAATTTTCACAGAAAAAAAAGTTTCAAAACTTTTCAAAATTTAGGAGACTTCCAAATTCTTCATTAATGGTTTCAAAGTGTTATTTCATGTTTCATTGGGCGGTCTTTACTTTGAAAGTAGTTGTTTTACTCCAGAAAAGGGGGGGGGGGAGAAAAGGGAAGAATCCATCCACTCTGGTTAAAACCACTGGGAAAGGAAATGAATCCATCCACACTGGTTTAAACTGACACAGATCCATCTCATCCACACTGGTTTAAACTGATGTGGGAGAGAAAGGAAAGGAATCCATCCAAACTGGTTTAAACTGACATTTTTCCTGTTTTTCTCCCTTCCCTTCTCCTCTTTCCTTATCTCTCTCTTCCTTTCCCCTTTCCTTTCTCCTCCAATTCCCAGTCCATTCAGGAAAACGGGGGGAGGGGGGATTTTACTAGGTTCCCCGGGTATGTTGTTCCCTTGCTGTCACGATGCAGGGTCTCGGCCCAGCCCCTTAATCACACACACAGAGACGGTAATCAGCTAACTATTTATTGAATAATAAAAAACAGGTGAAAAGGATAATTGTCCAAAAAAGTATCAAAAAGAGCAATCAAAAAGGTAAAGAGTTGTCACGATCACGGACGTAGCGGGCCCCTTAATCACACACACAGAGACGTACTGAAGGCTAACTACTTTATTGAGTATAAAAACAGTTCCAAAGAGTAAATAGTCCAATAATATGCAAGTGTCCAAAAGGTAATAAGCAAAGTAGTCCAAAGTAACGTAGCAAATAAGCTGGAAGCGTGGCAAGGCTCCGCAAACCAATGCGGATCAGGAAACAGGGCAAGGCTCCGCAAACCACTGCGGCTCAAGAAACAAGGCAAATGCAAGGCAAGGCTTGATGACCACTGCTGGCTTGTGGTCCCACTCCGCTTCACGCCTATTCAGGAAAGACGTGGCCGGAGAACTGAGGATGCGTTCCCACGGACCCTATACTTAATCCGTCGGCCGAGGTCCGCGACGCTCTAGGCTCCTTCGTCTCCAATCTCTGCTCATGGACCTCGGTCGGTCTAGGACCCTCGACCAAGCCCTCCTGCTAGACTCGATGTCTCATCTCCTATCGAAGGAGCGACCTTGCCTCTCGGCAGCTGTGTCGCTATCTTCCTGAGAACTTTCCTCCCTGGCACTTTCCCACTCGGGTTCGTCCATGTTTACATTCTCGGGCTCCTGGGAATTCCTCCCCCCCCGGGTGTTCATAACTCCCTTCGCTGCTTCCCATCTCCACCTGGTGATCGGAATCTAAGCTGGGCCCAAACAACATTTCATCCCATGCCAAGCTCTCTGTGGGAGACTGCGGCCCATCCGAAGGGCCCTGTGCTTCACCCCAGTCATCTAGCTCATCCTCCGAATCCACCTCTGCTGCTGCAGGCCCTAATGCTAATGGAACCCCAGGACCTATTCCTTGCCCTCCAGGCACGAACGAGAACTGCTGTGCTACAAGAGTCCATAAGTAAATCCAAATGCAATCTTGGCAAGGGCTCCACAAAACACTGCGGATCAAGAACTTGGTCCGTGGCAAAGGAACAAAGCAAAGTTCAATACAAGGCCCAAGAAACTTCTTGGCAAGGCACAAGCCGACAACCTGGCTCTGTGGATCTTCGCTCGCTTCACTCCCTTCAGATCAGAAGTGGCCGAGCTACTGAGGATCCGTTCCCACTGATCCTATACTTAATTCCCTTGGTGAGACCCCCAACGCTCTAGGCTATGGCGCCAATCTGTGCTACGGGATCTAGCGCTCCTCTGGCACTCTAGGCTCCGGTGCCATTCCCTCCTGCTGGACTCGATGCTCTGTCTCCTATCAAAGCTCCGTCCTTGCCTCCCAGCACCTGGGTCGCTATCTTCATGAGAGCCAGACTCCCTTTCAGCTTCCATGGACTCATCCTCCGCTATCTCCCTGACCCTTTCCTGCAACCCGAAACCACCTGGTTTCTCATACAGATTATCTGAATCAGCACTTTCAGTGTCGGCCTGACTTTCCCAGCTATCAGAGCCACCTGGCCAGCCATCATCCCATTCTAAGCTTTCTGTAGGAGAGGAAGGCCCAGCTACCTCATCATCCCCTTCCTCCATGTCCTCATCAGCTGCAATTGGCCCTAATGCAAGTGGGACCCCCGGGGCTGCCCCCTGCCCCCCAGGCACGAAAGGGAACTGGGTTGCTACACTTGCAAAGCGGTGGCGTGGCACCTTTCCCACCCAAACTACTAGTCTCTTCCCGTTCACATTCCCCATCTGCCATGCCGAAACCCCGCCCCTCTTCACATGGTTTCCCCTCATTTGCTGGCGGCAAGATGGCGACAGTGGCTTCAAAAGAGCAAGGATACTTCTGGGTTTCCAAATTGCTTCGAAATCACTTCAAAAAGGAATTTTATCCGAATTTAGTCCTAATTACGAAGATTCCAACGGGACCTAACCATGCCTAATTCCCACAAAGCATTATACTTTATTTTAAATTCATCTTTAACTAGCAGTGATATAAAAACAATGTTTGAACATCAGGTGTTCCATAATGATAATGATAATAATATATTTATATATATCCTGCCACCATCTCCCAGCAGGTACTCGGGGTTGTTCATAAAGAGCACTCAAGGTGCAAACACATAAAATACAATAGGGCATGACCAATATCACTATAACAACAACAATAACAAACCACATAAAATCCTAAAATCCCACTAGTTAAAAAATCAATCAAGTGCAACAGTACCTGCAGGTATAAACAAATTACAATCAGTATTTGTCCATAAAGTGAAAGGTGAAATAATTATTAGTTATTATAAAAATTGCTAAATGGTTATTTGTGTAAAATGGTTATGGTAGTCATTTACTGAGACTCTGTCCAGGAGGTTAGTGGGGATGGGTGGAGTCATCACCACAGTACCAAGGAAAACAAAAAAAGATATTACATAAAGGGACAAGCATCTGGAATCCACAGGTTAGTTGATGTGGCAGTGGTGCACATGGCCAGCTCCTTCTCTTCTTTCCCCTGGAACCACATCAGTGGTGCCCAAATTCTTCCTCAAGATGTTTTCTCACCTTTATGAGGAAGGCTGCACCCCTAACTCTTGCAAAAGTGGAGACCCAATTGAGAGTAAATCCTACTGGAATCAATGGATCTTAATTTGAAGTAGCTGTGTAGGATTGCACTGGCATTCTAGCATGGTATACTGTAAGACTCCTGGACTTTTGCACATCTGAGCTAGTCTTGTCTGGTTTTTTTTTCAGGCTTAACCCTCCAGTCACAATTTTAGTGTAGCTAACAATAGCATAGTGAAAACACACACACACACACACACACAGACAAATAAGGAATATGAAAATTATTAGCAACTTTGTCCCTCTGTAACTGAGGAGAAGACACATTGCAGAAAGGAGTGGTTTATATTCTGATACATAAATAAGGTCCTGTCTTTCCAGAAGTCTAATCCATGATAAGAAACTGCTTAACCAGACACATAGCAAACATGTATTGATTTTAGCAGGTCTTACTGTCAGATTTTTAAGAGCAGACTTATTGTTCGATTTTAGTACTGGACTAATAGTGACTAAATTTACTGAAGAACTTCAGTAGAAAAGTTGCTGATTTAATATGCTCTTTGAGAAGCTACTTTTTTAGAGGGCTAACTGGAAAAAAGTCAACTTAAGCTTCTTATCCTTAGAAGAGGAATTCTTCACATTGAGTATGAAATCACTGCTACGATTTCGGTTCTTTCTATTTCTTTAAGCTCTTATGACAAATGGGGCATATCTTGAACTCCAAAACTTATTACTTTGGAGTAAACCAAAGCAGAATGTACAAGCAGTTAAATGGTGTATGTTATAGTCCAGCAACATTCAGGTGTGTGCTGAATTTAAAAAATAGAGGGGTGGATAAAATAAAATAAAGTTAGATAGTAGCTGACAAATAAGGTACAGAGCTTAAAAAATTAACAGGAAGATATAATGACGTTGCTGTGATTTGTGACGGGGGAGTGGCAAATTGAAAAGGATCAAGCATTTTTAATAGAGGGACATGGCATTAGGGCTTGTTGCTGGTGCAGGGGTGCTGATTGTTTAGGAATATATCTTCTGTGATTTGCATGGTGCCACTCAGTTGTGGAAACCCATTGGATGACTTTGTGAAAGTCACACTCTCTCAGGACAGTTCAAAGCCAGCCAACAACAGGGTGTCCACAAAATGTATACCCCCAATGTGCACTGCAGCACACATCAAGAATGATAATGTGTTTTTATTTTTAAAGCCCAAAGAAAGTCTGAACTCCATCAGAAATGCACTGCAGCTGATTCCTGTGTAGACAGGATCTAGAGTGAAATCAACTGCACAAAATGTGGAGTGCATTGTAGACACCATTCCCTGCTGAAGTGTAGTAAAACATCCAAAATGGGGGCTGCCAAAAATGCCCTCAGGCATGGACTAGAACCTCAGGGCTAATGGACCCCCTGGGAGGATTAACTGATTATCTCAATTTCTACCTATCACTTAATGATAATAATAATAATATCACACATTCCTAGACACTTAGGAAGTGCTTGACTTGTGATTTTTTTGATATGAAATCCAGCATATAGATTTAGTTTGCTATGACATACTGTGTTTTTGTGTCAGTAAAATAATAATAAACATAAATAATAATAATTTATTATTACTAATAAATAACAATGTGGTGCAGCTGGCTGGGTGTCAGCTGCATAAGATCTCTACTGACCAGAAGGTCATGAGTTTGAGGCCTGCCCAGGTCAGGGTGAGCTCTCGACCAATTGTGTAACTCGTTGTCGACCTTTGCAACCCGAAAGACAGTTGCATCTGTCAAGTAGGAAATTTAGGGACCACTTTATGTGGGGAGGCTAAATTTAACTGATTTATAAGGCCATAAAAATCTCCAGGAAATACACAAAAAAAGAATGAAGGAATGCAACAGATCCTCCTGGTGGCCAGAAACTGAAAATGTTAAATTGCCTCTATGTCTGTATATATGTTGTATGTCAAATGGCATTGAATGTTTGCCTGTATATGTGCATTGTGATCTGCCCTGAGTCCCCTGCGGGGTGAGAAGGGCGGAATATAAATGATGTAAATAAATAAATAAATAAACTTTATTTATACCTCATCACCATCTTTCCCAAGGGGACTCAGGGCAGCTAACATGAGGCCGGACCCAAAATTACAATACAGCAAAATAAAATACTAACAAGCAAATAATAACATCAAAATAAAATACATGAAATAACAGAATATAGAATAAACAAACATAAAATAACATGGTGGATGAATAAAAGCACAGTGGGCGGGCCACATGCAAAGGATAAAATTCCTTTTAAAATTCACTTCCAAACTGGGTTATAGTATCTTTTGCTTATTCAGTGTAGAATATCCTTTAGACTGAGGTAGGCAATAGCAACCCCTTCTGAATAAATCATGCCAAGAAAACCATGTGATCGTTTCTCCTTATGGTCACCCTAAGTCAGAAAAGATTTGAAAACACACAACAGCAAACCTCACTCATCTTTGGTTTATAAGGCATCTCACATGTTCCTTTGGTGACAATGGACCTCTTCACATGGTGCAAAATCTGGTGGCGGTGATGGGTTTTTTTGGTCTTCAATGGCTCTAATCACACTCCAGAAAAGTACTTCTGAACTGCTGCTAAATTGTCGGTGGAGGTTGACGAATGAATCTCCATCTTTCCATTAGGAAAGATGGGTCGAGCCAGCTCAAGAAAGCTTCTCATGTGATGAGGCAGGGGGAATGTGGTGTAGGGCACAGGGTGACAGCCCTGCATGAGCATCTCCGAAATTGCATGATGCCCAGCAAGACAGAATCATTCCAGTGGTGCATGTGAAGAAGTCCAATGTCAAACCACCCTCTACCACACATATTGCCTCTACCAGCCGAACATCACACCAGTTGCCACTGGCAATAACAATACAGCAGCTTTTATTACAGTGGGTCCTTGACATCTGCTGGAGTTTGCTTAGAAATACCTCCATAGATACCAAAATCAGTGGGTGGTCAAGTCCCATTATTTACAGTGACATAGTATAGGTAGCCCTTATATAAAATAGCAAAATCAATTTTTTACTTTTTGGATTTCCCCCCGAAATATCTACACACACAGAGGGTCAACGGTCTTATCTTTATTTTTAAACCTTTATTTAAACATGTCTCTAGGAATCACTATGTCCTCTAGTATAATTCTATGGCATGCTTCTGCCAGAAGCCCAAAATATTCTTCATTTCAGATAAGAAGAGATTCAGATTATATATGAAAATTGTACTAAGCAAGGGCCTCTGGAACCATTTGTAATAGCTGAGTTTTTAAAACTACCTTTTCTGCTTTACTATCTCATTCCATCCTTCTACCTTACACTTTCAAATGAGAACCATTGGTTTCAATTTACTTCCCAGTTTGTTCTGCGAAGAAAAATAATCACCCTTCCTTTTCCATGACAGCTTGTTTGTGGCATTCCATTCCACAGTCATTAATTTTGGGCACATATACTACTGTAACAACAGGGAAGTGCCTAATCTCATAAGAAGCTAGCTATGTTGGACTAGATGGATTCATACCTGGAGAAAGGCCATCAGAGATGCTAGGATCCTTTAAGTAGCATGAGGAAATTCAGCCTGTCTGTGGCTACCATTTGATGATAGTGGACTGCAGGTGGAGCAATGGTCTGATTCAGTATAAAACAGCCTCTCATGTTTCTATGTCCTACATATTGGCCAGTCCTCCATGAGGGTAGAGTGTGAATCTCTGGTGACACCCCTTTGCTTCTCTAATTCCTCAGGGACACACAGCTCACACTTCTTGCTGCTTCAGTTAAGCTGGTCTCTGCTTGTTTAGTGTCCAGAAAGGGAGATTGTCAAAAAATCCCACATTAGTTGATTTGTGATTCCTAAAGGAAATGGGGAATTACAGAAAAGTTGTATAAAGCAAATAGCATGGGAAGAAATATTCTGTCAGATCAAAGGACAAGGAAGGCAAGAGGGTCAGAAAGGCTTAACATGTCTTTTAAAGTTCATATGAGAAACATCCAGATGATGGATGTTAGAAAATTAGATTGGAAATAGGTTGCACCTACACTGAATCCTAATAGGGGTGTACAGATTCCTTTGTTTTACTGATGGGCAGCAGACAGAGAATAACTTTCAAGATGTCAATTTCTTTTAAAAACTTATTTTAATGGTAAGATGCTGAAAATATAATAGAAAAGTTCACAGAAATATAACAAATAAGAATCAAAGAAATGATAAGAGTCTCATGAGCCATGAAGTCCAATGCCTCTGTTCTGTGCAGAATTTAAAGATAAGTATCCCCAGCAGATAGCTGTCCCTCATACAGTAAAAGTGCAAGCAACCTGCAATGGAAACAATGCCCTTTAATGAATGGCAACATTGAGCAAAAATGACTTATGTGTGGCTGGAGACTGGGCAGCTGTCAAGCTGTTATGTTAAAGCGGTGTTTTTCAACCTTTTTTGAGCCGCGGCACATTTTTTACATTTACAAAATCCTGGGGTACACCACGAACCAAAATGACACAAAATGACACTCTAACACAGTAATACATATAGTTAATATGTTTTTAAATATATTTATACACTCAGTGTGAAACCTGGGCCTGTTTCGATGAACACAACATAGATATCCTGGCAGGAATGGCAGAAAGACACACACGAAGGTCTTGCTCAATTTATAGTTAACACACAATCAAAGAGCATCCTGAACTCTTTCAACGATGGAATTGAACCAAACTTGGCATATTGAACTCTCCTTACCAACAGAAAGTTTGCTTGGGAATTGACCTTGTGTGTGGAAGTTGCAGTTCACCTACACCCAGAGAGCACTGTGGACTCAAACAATGTTATGTTATGTTGTTGTTTGTTTTCTATCCAGAATCACAATGTTGAAATGAGGCTCACCACTTTAAGGTCCCTAAAACAGGCATGGGAAAACTTTGGCCTTCTGGGTGCTTTGGACTTCAACTCCCACCATTCCTAACAGCCTGAGGCCCTTTCTTGCTGAAGTGGCTAAGGAGGAAAAGGGAAAGGGCCTGAGGCTGCTAGGAATGGTGGGAGTTGGAGTCCAAAACACCTGGAAGGTCCAAGTTTGCCCATGCCACCTTTCGACAGAGACCTCTATCTCCCCCTTCGCGCCATTAACAAAGCAATTCAGAAATTTCGGAAACTTCGGATATTTCTGACTTTTCCTCCGAAAAATTTTGGAAATCATTTCTGATCCAAATCGCCAGCGCTTCCTACATTCGAAATGAATTTTGAACCATTTCTTTTGGATCAAACAAGCCTAGTAAACACACATCAGGATAGTTGCTGTCATCCTGACAAACATGAGCAGCTGGTGTTGTTATCACTTTCATTGGGGCACCAGGCTGCATATCACAGACTGCTTGACACCTTGCAATGCTTTGGATGTCAGAACATATTTTTTTGAGAAGCCTGACATATTTGTTGAATATTTTCCCCATCCCTGAGACTACTTTTTCATCAGCTATATTTGACAATATCTCTGTCGATCTTATTTTCTTTGGGATGAGCCAGATGGAATAGAACATTGTAGAAGAGAGAACAAACAATGATCATTATTTTGATTAGATGAAATAAGCACCATGCGAATGTTTCAATAAACTGAAATACCTAACTGTCCTTTAATAATAACATGTGAGATCACCAACTGCTTCTTCAGCTATCTTTGCAGCATAAAAAGCAAGCACTTGGTTGTATTTTGTCCTATTCAGGATGGTTGGTTTTCTTTCTTTCTTGGTGCCATATTTTCCATGGCTGTTTGATTTGCTACTAATAGACTCTCGGACCAGAACATTCATTATTTATTTGCCATTTGTGTATTTGCAGTATTTGTATACTGTCCTTCTTAACCTCGAATAGGACTCAGGGTAGTTCACAGTGATTCATTACTTCGCTCTTTCCGTTTCTGGATATACGTGTTTCTAATTTTCATATTAGGCCTCATGAACATTGCCTTATAAAGCAGTTTAACTACATTGAACTGAATTATATTGCAGTGTAGAGGCATACTTGTCCGAACGGATTCTCTGCTATGAGCCATCAAGAGTGTTAAGATCGTCTGGAGAGGCCCTGCTCTCAGTCCCATCACCTTTGCAGGTGCATGTGGTGGGGACGAGAGACAGGGCCTTTTATGTGGTGGCCCCCCAGCTGTGGAGCTCCCTCCCAAATGAAATTGGATCTGCCCCATCCCTCCTGACCTTTAGGAAGCTAGTGAAAACGTGGCTGTGGAATGAGGGCGTAGATCGCTAATCGACTAAGTTATTGACCACAATATATGGACTGAATACATGGACTGAGTTGGACATGATTTTATCTTGGCGAATGGCTTTTTATGTAATTTATTTTATATGTATTGGTAATTTTATTGTTATTTATGATGTTTTAGATTTTAATGCTAGCATTGAATTCTTGCTGTCTGCCGGTCTGAGTCCCTCTACGGAGGTGAAAAGATTGGGATACAAAAGTTTTAAATAAATAAATGAATAAATATAATTCAGTTCAATGCAGTATACCTGCATTATATGGCCGTGTAGACATATCATTCAGTTCAATGCAGAGAATCTTCATTATATGGAAGTGTAGATGGGGTCTCAATGGCTCAGGTTTTTCAGAATGTACTTACCATGTAAATAAAATGAGGAGGGCTTTCATTCCCCCGATGAACTATTCTCCTTTGATATTCAACACAACTTTGATTTTATGTGTAAAGGACGTCTTTTTTTCCTGATCAATGAAGAAATTCTCAGTTATGGGACTTTAAAAAATTGACTCCTGGATCTTATGGATCCTAACTGAAAATTGTGATATCTGCAGATGGTGTTGTATTTGGATTCTTACGTTTCAGAAGTAACTATATATGCTATCCAGTGACTCTAAAAACACAGACTTCCAAACCTTAGTCCTCCAGATTTGACCAAAGTTTGATTGTGGACCATCTTCACCCGCTGTTCATTCCCGGAGTGATCAAACAAATCAACAAAAAGATTGCAAAATGAGCTGATCTTCTGGTGCCTACTAGCTAGGATAATCACAAGCAGAAAACAGTTAAAATCAGCCTCAATGCCTAGGCTTTTTCTTCCTTCATTGTAAACACTGATGTTATTCTTGAGCCCTTGTGTGAATGAAATAATGATCCAGGCACTTTGAGTGCAAACCCCCAGGCACTGAGCAGGTTGGCATTTATCTTCCTTGAGTGGTTTGTTGGAGCTGGGAGATTAGGTCCATGGAGGTTGCTATTATGCACTAGTGTTCCATTTTGAAAGCTGTATGTTTATATACTATAATGCAACAACGATGAAACACACAACACATCATGAATGTATGGAAGGAAGTAGAATCCAATTGTGAATGAATCAGAAGTAATTTTCTTTTTATACATATTCAACAAAAAAGGAAACGGGCTTTGAGTTTTCTGATATTTCCTTCTATTTAGATTGTTTTTTGTTGGCGTGTTCAACAAATTGTAAAGCAATAACGAAATGGCAATAATATTCTTCATCCTGCTGTTTGTCCCTGTGGGTGCTTGTTGCTTCCTCTGAATGAATGTCATGCCAGGTCAAGCTTTCTTTCAACAAAGTACTGTTTTTCTTTAAAATAAACACCCATTACTTTTGTGTTGGTAAGGAAGAAAAATATCCCAAAGATTGAAAGACTATTTCTGCATTCTCTTATGAAAAACAACAACAAATTGTTGTGCTGTCCCTGGAGTCTTACATTATTTGTTTTGCAAGTTTAATTGAGATATGTTTTGGATTGCAGAAATGGCCCTTGAGAAGTTTGTTTTGCTGAAGAGCAAGTTAATTGGGAAATGGCAAGAGATGGTTGACCTAGAGGCATTTGAAAAGCAGCAGGATGTCAACGGAATTTTGTCCATTTTTATGGTCAGGGATGACTAACAGATACATGTCCAGAATAGGAATGTTGTAGTAATGCAAAACAAGGAATCATGAAAACAACAAGGAACACTCAGTAATGGAGGCCCTGTTCCTTGTGTGGGAAAAAAACTTTTTTCTCTGATGGTGTTTATGTTGGAGGAAGATTTTAAAATGTATTTTAATATTTTATTTTATTATTTTTTTATTGTTTCGATTTGTATACTGTCCTTCTGGTTTGGCTCAGGGCGGTTTACAGTATATCAACCAATAGCAATTAAAACAATAAAACCATACAATATCAACATGGATTTGATTTTTTTTTACAGATTTTATGGTGCCTCTTCCCAATTCCAGTTATTGTGAAAAGGTCAGAGGAGACCATAAAGTCTAAATAAGACAGAACCATGCTAAAGGCAAACTTTTCTCCAATCAGCAATTGTTAAGAAACTTCATAGCCATTAAGTTGTTAGGAATCTGAAGGAAAATCTGGTTAAACAGTTCCATCTCTTTTTATCCCTATTGCTGACTAAAAGGTGCTTTTTCCTAATAACACTAACAATGTGAAATATCAGGAGAAGATCGAACACAAATAGTTTTAATTGGAGCTCCTGTGATTTATGTGCTTTTGTGGGGCAGATTTTCCAAAATGCTAGAAATAATAAGACATTCAATGGACCCTTGGTATCCACTAGGGGTTAGTTCTGGGACCCACTATGAATAACAAAATCTGTGGATGCTCAGGTTTTGTTCTTTAAAATGGCATAGTAAAATGGTGTCCCTCAGATAAAATGAAAAAAATATATCAAGATTTGCCTTTTGGATTTTTTTTTTAAAAAATTGAGCTGTGCATGGTTGGATCTGTGAATGCAGAATCCATGGATACAGAGGACTAGCTGTATGTTTACCTTGGTGCCAAATTGCTCATTGTAAACACTGACAGCTGAACTGCCATGTAATTCAATCTGCTGTCTTTCATTCACTAATGTCCTTAATCTTGAACCTAAATAGAAACACAAGAAAGGAGATTCCTCTCTATATGGTTTGAATCTAGTTAGCCAGAAGTGAGAATTATGTAGACCCTCAGATGAAGTCTGGGGGCCTAATCCACAAAGCCAATGATAAAGAATAATAATAATAATAATAAACTTTATTTGTAACCTGCTCCCTCTCCCCAATGGGGACTCGGGGCGGTTAACATGAGGCCAAACCCAAATAACAACAAATAACAATTAAAAAATCAAACATCAACAAGGATGCAGGAAGATCAATAATATTTGTAGGCCACATGACTCACATCACTATTGTTGGTCTTGGAGCACACAAATGGAAGAAAGTAGTCTGAGCATAAATCCTATGGGTAATTCCAACCAAAACAGACGTATTGAATTCTTTATTAAATCATTTGCACTCATATAAATCTCATTGATTCAATGAGATTAACAATAGGATTCATGCCCAGATTTGAAAAGCTATCCACTCCAATTGAAAAGTAAGTTAAAGAACAAGTACAAAGGAGAATAGAGGCTATGCATTTACAGATCAGTAGTGAGAATCCGATAGCTTAAATACCCTAAAGTCATCAGATCCCATCTGATTTTGGAAGCTAAGTAGGGTCAGCCAAATTGCATTAATTCTATTGTATACACTATTGGAATGTATTTAGAGAGAGAAAAAACAGTGATGTATAACACTGAAACCCTATTAGTCTTAATATTAAATTGTTAAAGGTCTAATCTGTAAGTTCTTCACCACACTAAAAGGAAGCAAAGAAGTTTTGTTACAGACTGAAACATGTGCTGCAAAAAACAAGGTACCAGCTATTATGAATACACCCTAGTGACCAGTTCCGCTCTGACTGCATGAGAAAAAGTTTGGTAGCAAAATCGGTCTTTTCCATTTCTAACTTCTATCATTTTGCAGTATTACTTCCTCAATGCTGTTTGCTTTATTACTTTATTTCAGGATCACCTCCTGTCTCCCAATGCTGCTGGTGATCATTGAAGTGGTATAGTTTTCAAGGGAAGGAGCTTTGTGAAAACTTTTCTGACTGTCCCTTTTAGCCTTTAAATGAACTTGCCTTTTTAAATGAGATACTGAAGACAACAAGGAGGAAAAAAATAGACAGAAGTTTTGTAACAAGCAATAAGTCCACTGCTTCACGGGAGATATTGCAAAATATTTGGTCACTAGGTTGTACTACCCGAATTTCAGTTTTTATTATTCTGGTAGTTTAATTTAACTCTATTACTCTTTGGTGATGGGACTGTCCCACTTAATTCCTCCAAAGGAAATCTGCCAAAGTGAGAACATATATTTATTTATATTCTGCTCCTCCCCCTCCCCCACGAAGTTTGGGAATCAAAGCAACTAATAACAGTTTTTTTTAAAAAAAATTAAAAGTTCACTAAACACAAGAGTTAAAAATGATTAAACCAACAACATTAATTAGAAAGTCTGGCATACTGTTTAGAAGTCTTCAGAAGTCTGTTGAAACAATAAGATTTTCCTTCACCTGTCTATGCAGAGGGAGTTAGGAAGGTATGAGGCTAATCTAGGCATGGGCAACCTTTGGCCCTCCAGGTTTTTTGGACTTCAACTTCCACAATTCCTAACAGCTGGTAAGCTGGCTGGGATTTCTGGGAATTGAAGTCCAAAACATCTGGAGGGCTAAAGTTTGCCTAAGGTTGGGCTAACCTGTTTATAAAGGTAGTTTCAGAGCTCGGGATGACCACTGAAAAGGCTTTCTTCCTTGTTTCACTAGATGGGATGGAAGAGAGAAGTACCTCACAGAAGATTCTCAAAACATGGACAGGTTCATAAGGGAGAATATGATCCTTGAGATAGTCCAGTCATGAACAGAGTAATATGTATTCAACCTCCCATAGTATGACATCAGAGGACAAGATGCAAGTTACAAAGACCTAATATAATGGTGCTTTGAATTTCTTTTTACACCAGAAAGTCTTAGAAAGGTAATTTCTTTTCAGTTGTTTCCAAATATGCAAATGAATGAAGGAATTTTATTTCCTGTTGTTGCTAGCCCAGTTATGTACTTTCCTTCCATCAGAGATTCAATTTTCTTTTTGGTACCAGTTTTAAAAAATCATACCTATTTACACAGACTTTGAGATAGTGAACACTTAAAGTGTCAAACAGTGATATTTGTGCTTAAAATAGAAACACAAACCAGAGACAGTCTTGTGATTCTATTCAAAAACAATGATTGAATCTCTTTGTGGAGAGAAAAAACAGGGTATAAATAAACATTATAATAATCATCATTATGTTGTCAAAGGCTTTCATGACCGGAATCACTGGGTTGCTGTATGTTTTTCTGGCTATATGGCCATGTCCCGGACACACTCTGGAGATAATGCTCCTGGAACATGGCCATACAGACCGGAAAACTCACAGTAACCCAATCATCTGACATCATTATGTGGATATGGGATTTGATCCTGTACATTCCTATAGCATCAAGGAAAATAAACAGGCAGCTATAGATCTATGGAACAACTGGACAACATGAACTGGAAAATGATTTTAGTAAGGAGACACTGAGAATTTATGTTTTTATTGGTTTTGTATGGTTTTTATAATAATTGCTAAATGTTTTTATGTTGTTGAGGGCATTTAATTGTGCTGACTGTAAATAAAAAAAATAAACAGTGTGAAATCCCTGCACAACAGAATATTAAAATGTCAACATGTTTCTGTCAGGCCAAAGTAGAATGGTCCTAACAGAGTGAAGTTTGAGCCAGCTGTATCCATAAAATGAGCAGTTTTTTTTCCAGAGAAGAACAGTTCTGAAAACAAGGTTAGAAGGCAGCAAACAGATTAGCCTAGCAGTCCTACCAGTGAATAGATAAATCAAGAGATGGTGATTCAGAGTGCCTCTCCTCAAGGTGGGGTACAGCATAGACAAAATGCAATAAATAAATAAAAATGACAATTAAAAACACATTTTAAAAGACATAGACCTAAGATAAAACACATTGAATTATTCATGCTCATTAAATGTTTCTGCTGGGGGGGGGGGGGTCTCCCTCCCCCAAAGTTGGTATAATATAGAAGAAACTGTAATAGCCATTTTGAAAACTTCAAATATAGTTATTACTGATGATTATTTCATAGGCAATTCCCTTAGTGTTGATTGGTGCCCTGGAGGAATCCTATTCAAAAGTGTAAGCATTAGCAATGAACCATATCACTGCCCAATTATATGTTGGTTAATTAAATTCACCTGAATGATAAATCCTTTCAACTGGCTAAAGGGCCGAAGTCAATACATTTGTTGTATGCTTGCTATTTAGAGTCAGTATTTCTAGAATCTGAGTGGGAAAAATGAGAGCTCCTCAGAAATGTAAAAGGGTTTATGATGTCCATGGACACTATCTTATTTTATGGTACGTCAGTGGAGCAACATGACAGAATGCTTACTACATCTCAGAATGTTAGCACATTCTGATCCCATGAATCAGGACTTAAAGGAAACAATGAGACAGTTGTTTTACTGGGGAGAAAATGAGCTATGATATAACCCAACTCAGTTCTTAATGGAAAAATGATTGAGTACATCTATTTCAAAGGAACCTACATGGGGGCAAAGGCCTCTTTAAATTACAAAGAAAAAAAGAGGAAAAAAGAAAAGGCTGTGAGCTACTTAGAGAACTACTACTGCTACAGCAAAGTTAGTCAACTTTCTGTATGTTTGTTTTTGAAATTGCACCTTTTCAAATTGGATTCCACCACCACTGTGCTGCTTTTATTACATCATTGATGATGTTGATGTGATAATAATGGGAAATACATGCCAGCCAAACGCTAGACTCTGCTGTCTTTAAAAAAACAGGGATGGACAAAATGTTGGCTCCAAGGATGTTTTGGTGGCTCTCAGCCTCTCCAGTTGGATCGAGTAAATCAAGGCATTTGCAGCTCTCTGTTTGTATGACCTAGACAGGTGATTGGGGTAGAAAATAGCAACACAGATAACCTGTCCTGACATTCTAGACTGTCTGTTATGACCACACACACACACACACACAAAGGATGGGAGAATTGCCTTTTCCGGAAGCGCTCGTTAAAAATATTAGAATGGTCCTCTGCAGATTTATAGTTACTTCTGAATATATACGCACATGCAGTCTGTAGTCAAGTGAAAATCCAATTCATGCTGAATATTTGACATTGTTAATAAGCTTGTCATGGTTCTGGTTGAATCACATTAAAGGCACTGTAAGTAAGAGAAGACAAAACCAATCTAGATGTCAGCTGCTGGCAGACTTTGGAATAAAAGCATGCTCCCAAGGAAGGTTCCTTGGATACAAGTTTATTATTCGTTCTTGCCAAGGCAAAGTGAAAACTAGTTCTAACACTTTCCCGCCAAAACTGTGTTATTTCACCTATCCACCCCATGACCCCCCTTCTTATCTATTCTACAATTACATTACATTCCCACAGAACATGCAGCATCTCCTTCTTAGTCCAGATGGCCTTTATCGGCCTCTAGTATTTCACTCCCAGTCATGGAGTGGATGGGCAGCTTCTTGTTTTCTTAAGCTGGAACGGACATCTGACACTAGAGGCAGCTTGTGGCAGGGGTGGCAAATCTGCACTGTGTTGTGGCACACACATTTGAAGAGCTATTCCAGGTGCTAAATCATATTCATCATCTGGTGTAACATGGGAGCCACCTTCTTACAAGCAAACTAGTCAAATGTGGGCTAGGCAATGCTACTATTAGGTGAATCTGTAATTGGTTAAGCAACCAAGCCCGAAGGGTGCTCACCAATGGTTCCACATTATCTTGAAAAAAATGACTAGTGGAGTTCTGCCAGGTTTGGTCCTGGGCTCAGTACTGTTCAACATCTTTATTAATGACTTGGATGAAGGTGTAGAGCAGGGGTGCCCACACTTTTTCATCATGGGAGCTGCTATATGAACAATCAAGTTGAAAAGATCACCTGTTGTGCATGTGAGTGTGTGCGCGCGCGCACGTGCACATGCTCCTACTGCAGCCTTCTACCCGCGCGAGGCTTCTTTCTTGCCTGCCCACGAACTCGCCGCCGCGCGCACCCAGAAAGGGGATCCTCCTTGTCTGCTCGCATGCTCTCTCTTAATGTCTTCGTTGCCTTCCTCCTTCCTGTTGCGTGCTTTCGCGAAGCAGGAAGTCCCCATCCCGTTCTGCTTCTTGCGTGCACAGCAGGCCCCTCCCACGCACGCAGCAGGAGGGTATTTATAGGTGCACCCGCCAGCGCTCCAGCCAGATATGGCTTCGGCGGCAGCTCGCAAGGCGCAGGGCTGGGAAGAGGGGCCGCCTGGCTGCTGCCTGGGCCGGGAAACTCAACCGAGAGAGGGACCCACGTGAGGCTGGAGCCTCCCCACGGCAGCCCCCCCCCCCCTACTTCCTCCCTCGAGGCTTCCTTACCTGGGCAGGAGAAGGAAGAGTGGAAGAGGTGCTCCCCCAAAGTGACAGATGCAGCGGGTGGGGGGGGGTGCCCTTCCTTCCTTCCTTTCGAGGGTGTCACTCAGAAAGGACGCCCAAGTGGACGGCTGGCAGGAAGGAGGACCCCTCCCACTGGTGGCAGTCCATGCCCACGGGAGAGAGGGGGGGTGGCTCTTCCTAGCCAGCTCTGTAGAGCCACCCCCTCTCTCTCTCTCTCTCTCTCTCTCTCTCTCGTGGGCCCTCGCCGCCTTTCCCCTTCGAGGGTGAGGGAGGGCGAGGCGGAGAAAGGCGGCGAGGGCACAAGCAGCAGCAGCAAGTGGAGTCTCCATCCCCACAGCCCCCCTCCTCCTCGGGTTCAGCCCCAGGAACACGGCGGAACCCTCCCTCCTGGCCCCCAACCCAGGAAAGAAAGCAGCCCCACACAGCTCGCTTGCCCAGGTCTCGGCTTGGAATGGGAGTCCCGAGGGCAGCAGCAGGGTTTGCGGCGAGGCTTGCTTGGCTCACTTTGCCCGGCCTCCTTCGCCTCTTTCTCTCTCTCTCTCTCCCTCTCTCCTTCCAGCGCCCGCCTGCCTGCCTGCCTGCCAAAAGGATCCGAAAAAGTTCTCCGGATTTCTTTCTTCTATCCTTTGCTCTCTCTTTCTCTCTCACACACACACATTCCCTCCATCCCTCCCACAGCCTCGCATCCTATCCATGCGTGTGCCTTCGCCTTGCTCCCCCCCCCCCCCGGCAGCAACCAATGGGCGGTCATGTCACCACACCGTGCGTGGCAAGACGAGGGCCAGGGCCCGCCCACTAAAGCCTCATTTTGGCAAAAGAAGCCCTGCAAAGGCGGTGGTGTAGAGGATGTGCTTATCAAGTTTGCAAAATGCCAGCAGCACAGAAAAATGGAGCCTGAAAGAGTTGGGTATATACCTCTTCAGTTGCTAAAGTGTTGCCTACTCTTTTATTTGTGTTTTTGTTTTAATGGATTGTTTTGCTTTTATGTTTTGTGGGCATTTTAACCCATATGTAAGCCACCTCGAGTCCCTTTAGGGGAGATGGTGGCAGGGTATAAGAATAATGTTGTTGTTATTGTTATTGTTGTTGTTGTCCAAATGATGCACAAATTTGAAATATCCATCAATGGTGAGCAAATATTTGGAGGACAATTATTTTTGTCTCTGTCCTCTTCAAAGACCTGCAAATTCTGTCAAAAATTCAAAACAAAACACACAAACAACATCCTAATCAAACAACATACACTTCCATGCAAGAAGTGGGCAGAAACCACCTTTTTCTTTAGGAAAAATGATATTTTGTTATTGTATATCAAAGAGGATTCCTTTGGCAGGGGAGCAAAACAGCCCACAAGCCACTCTTTCCCTACTCATTCCCTACTCATTCCCTACTTCTCAAATGCGAATGTATTGTCCAGTGAAATCTTCTGAAACTCAATAAAATGTGTATTATATTTAATAGCCAGGAAATTAATCCATGATATTGTGAATACATAACAGTTTTAAACTTCCATAAGCTTCTGTCCTTCTAAATTCCTCAGGGGAGGAAGTGCAAGAAAAGTATTTCAAGATGCTGTGACAATGAACATTGCCTTTGAAGCAGACATGAAGACTTTTAAAGGATGAACCAATCCCCACCAATAAAAATAAGAACACCCAGAAATAATTGTAGGTATTCCAGAGTGAGACAGATGGAGAGAGAGGGAGAGAGAATGAGAGAGAGAAAAATCCTTTACTCAGCAAAATTAAAACGATTCTCTCCTGACAGAGGCTTCTTTGGGAGTTGCAAAAGCCATTGTTATGTTCTCAACCATTGGCTTTGAACCAAAGCTCAGAAGCTAAGAGACAGCAAAGAAAATGAAAACAAAGCTCTGTAATTTACAGAGAACTCTGAAGTTGCCAGAAAGGTCAAAAACATAATAAGAACAGCTATCTACAAGGGCATCTGGGATATAACTCATTATTAACCATTTTTCACCCTGATCAATCCAAGGCACACAGGTTTTTGGAGCAATGACACATTGTTGAGTTGATGGCCATTACTTTTTGTCATGGGAACGTTTTTCAGAAAGAAGACTTGATTCTCTGCAAGGAAAATGGAAGCTTTTGACTGTGCTGTCAATAGCAGCAAGACTGGCAACCTGACAGATGATTACTAAGAGCTAATATCAGATGGGGATCTGTTTGTGTGAGCTGGTTCACCATGATGTTTGACGTATTTGTGCCATGTTAGCATAGTGCTCTTTGCTTTTCTTGGATAAAAGTTTTCCTAGAATAATTGGTACATGTCAGTAAGTAAAATAGGTGGTAGTTCCTATCACACAACAGTGTGCATTCCACTACCCATTTGTCTCTCCACCCCCACCTTTGTGATTCTCCTATCCCCCGCAACTAATGTTGTAAAACCCACAAATAGCTCCCAATCCCACCTTGGTGCAATGGGTTCCTTTTGCTTCTGGGCTGGCATGCCAGCAGTAATGTGAGATTAATGAGATCAAAGGATGTGACTCTCCCCCTTTCCTCTATCCTCCTCACTATTCAGCAGTTTTCTTTTAATTTTATAGGGGATTTTGCCTTTTTATTTTTGATTCTGTAATTATAAGATTGTACTAACCATAAAAACCGAGAACATGCAGTAGTGCCAGAAAGGCACTGTTACAAAGATATGTGGGAATCTGATCACACGATTGTGGAATGGCAAATGCACTACTGAAGAGAGATAGGACATCGAAAGTGTTCAGCTTGGCATGCATTATCCATGTTAATGTGACTCCAATTGAATAGCAGGTCCCTGTGTTAAAGCCAACTATGTGGTGTGTGAAAAAGTGCTACTTCTCATCCATTTTTACCCTCATAACATTCTGCTTCAAAGGATGAACCTGGGTTCTTGTATCATGAGAGTGAAAGTCTATACCATTTACTTTTTAGGTCTATCCCATTTATTTTTAAACCTAAGAATTTTTTTTGACACAGCAAACTCTGTGGGTTTCTAATTTGTTGTTTAAAGGCTTTCCTAGATCTAGTAAATGTAGCATAAATCCAACTTTTGCTGTATATTATTATTCACAAGCTGAAAATCTCTGTAAGCAGATATGAAAGTGAGAATTATTTTAAAATTCAAGCTTTTCTGTTTCACATACTTGGAAATGGCCAAACCTTTTGCTTCTGACATTACAAAAGAACTATACTTTATAGAATGTATTATGGCTTAATATGCCCACAATCTGCAGATAAATATTCCCCGAAGAATACATTTGTGATAAGGTAGGTTTCCAGGCTGAAGTGACAACACTAAACAGATACCAAAACCCTGATATTGTGCTTCAGTATGACAGAGCATCTATCTCCCAAGTGAGCTGGGGCTGTCAGCTAAGTTTTATACATCTGTTGTGGAAACAATATTCATTTAACAATATGTATGCCTCAGATAGCTTTCAAATATACACTGTTTTAATGGCCCTGTATAAATCATACAAAATAAAGACATTCTAGAGCGTGTATCTTCCTTTATTGTATATGATACATAAAATATTGCAAGTGTGAAATTCCTAGGCACCTTGAAAACATCAATTGAGGAGGAATGTGATATGTCTCGAATCTCAATCCTAAACTCATGGCTTTTAGGATTAAAAGCACATGTTCCTTATATTTGCACTGATGTTTCTTTTTTTAAAAAAGTTCTTTATTAAATTTCAAGTTATATAAAAGAAAAGATACATTATAACACCTCTCACATGTTGTTTCTGTCCTTCTACATGAAGGTTATCGTTAGAGGTTTACATATATGAAAGAAGGGAAACGGGTAAAGAGTTCGGTTGGGGAAAGGATGGGGGGGAAGAGGGTGGACGGTGGAAAGAAGGGGTAAGGGTAAAAGAAGTGCACAGATTTAAACCAAATAAGGCATAACGTATCATTCATTTTCAACTTAGGTTTGTTTACATTTCCAATTCTTCAGTGAATACCTCCAATATTCCTAAAGTGAAGGAAAACAAAAATAGAACATATTTTAAACTATTTAGATTATTATTATTTTACCATATTATTTTTCCTACCTCCCTCGCGGGTTTCTTTACATTTTTAAATCTATTTCTATGTTAAGTTCTTTTTTACAATAATTTATAAACCGCTCGTACTTATTTGGGTGTAGGGTTCCTTTATTTATATTTTCTCTTAATCTATCCATTAATCTTTCCATCTGGATTGTGTCTATAATTTTTAAAATCCATTCCTCTTTTTCCAGATCCTTGTCAGACTTCCAGTACTTTGTAAATATCATCTTTGCCGCCGTTGTTGACAGTATGAATAAACGACGGATCAGGGAAAATCAAGAGGAGGCTAGCGGCAACAACAACGAGACAGCATAGAGGTCACAAGCATAAAAGCCAGCACAAGCCAAGCAAAGAAGAGAAGAGGAACTATACGAAGATACTCTACCCTAAATATAGAAGGCTATAAAGAAATAACTGATAGCCCCTAAACCTTCTAGACCCGCTAAAATCCTATAAAATCTACTAAAATCCATCAAAAAAACCTCTGTCAAAACCCCACAGTCTTCAGTAAGGAGATCCTAACAAGTCTACAGTAAGGAGACTGAGGTAAATACAAGTGTACAAGGACACAAAGCAAGAAAGAAAGAGAAAGAAGAGTGGAAAGAGACTGAAACAGATCCACTAGGATAAATGATTGTAATGTCTACAAGAGGACGACAGGATAAAGATAAAAAAATCAAACCACCCCGAAGGAACTCAGGAGCCGGAATGGGAGGACCAGGAGAAAGTATCTTAAAAGAACTATTGGCTGAAATGAAAGATATTAGGAAAATTATACAAAAAGGAGACGAAGATAGGAAAAAATGAAAGATGAACTAAAGGGCGACCTGAGAGATATTAAAGGGGAAATGAAAGTGGGCTTAATTTTTCGAACTTCGGGGGTCAGGATTTTCTGAAGTGTCGTTATTAGGTCGTGGGGGGCATAAGGGGGCACCCTCCTTCTCTCACCACCCCTCCCACCTCCCTTGCCAATATTATGGCAAGGCAAGCCCTAAACTCGCTCCTTCGCTCGGCTGGAAGGAAGCCTGGAAAAAATGTAAACAGAGAGGATTACTCAGAAGTAAATCTGCAAAGGAGGGCACTTTGGATTAAGGGCCCTCCTTTGTGGATTTACTTCTGAGTAATCCTCTCTGTTTACATTTTTCCAGGCTTCCTGCCTCCCTGCCTGCCAGCCAGGATCTAAGGCATCAAAGAGTATTGAGGTGAGAAACCAACCTAATGTATAATACAATGAATGCTACTGTAAGTGCCACTGCCTAATATTATAAGTAATCCAACTGGTCATACCTACATTCCATGCACATGCAATAATACACCAGTAATAACAATGGGTATAAGAAGAGGTAAAATTCAAACCAAGTATTCTGACTGGTCTCTCCTCATGCGGTGCAAACGGGGCTCGGGAATTAGCCCGGGGAAAAGCCAGCATTTTCTGCTTGGGAGCACACACATACATATTCTTGGGAGGGGATTGGCTGCAGAATCTTCTCTATTAGGCCGGGATTCTGCAGCAAATCCCCCCCCAAAGAATATGTATGTGTGTGCACCCAAGCAGAAAACGCTGTCTTTTCCCGGGCTAATTTCCCGGGCTCACAGAGAAGAGCCCGTTTGCACCGCATGAGGCAGGGACCAGTCAGAATACTTCGGTTTGAATTTTACCTCTTCTTATACCCATTGTTATTACTGCTGTATTATTGCATGTGCATAGAATGTAGGTATATGACCAGCCTGGGCAAACTTGGGCCCTCGCTCCCTGGGGATCGGGGTGAGAGAGAGGCAGCGAGGAGCCGGGGCTCCTACTCCTTTTCTTTGCTGCTTCAAGAATAGAATACCCCTCCCTCCCTCCTTCCCTCCCTCCTTCCTATTTGGAGAGTCCCATCTAGAATTCAGTGTGATTTATTCAAGTTTTGGCCTACAACTCCCAGAAATCCCAGCCAATTTACCAGCTGTTAGGATTTCTGGGAGTTGTAGCCCAAAACCATCTGAATGCGCATGCTCTGGCATACAATTACTAACGAATTTCGTTAGTAATTAAGTTACATTTTAGAACTTTTTTGGAAAATTTTTTTTAAGTCTTCCTATTACTAATAAAAAAAAATCCCCCCATTAGATTTACGATTTGCTATTTTTGGGTTCTAAACCATGCCTAGAGGACAGATACCTCCAGATGGAATACACCCAGAAAGAACATCAAGTTCGCTTTAGAGGGATAGTAGAAGAAGATCAGGAGAAGGTCAAGGACATCATAACAGCAATTACAGCAAAAATAATAGATGTCCCGGAATCCTACATAGATGGGTAGATAGGGTCTACCGTATTAATTCAATATATTCTAGACAAAACAAAACCCCTAGAGATGTGATTGCTTCCTATACCTTAAAAAGTATAAGGGATGAACTGCTTAGGTGGAAAAAAAATAGAAATGGTCAATACAAAGGAAAAGAGATCTTGATCCTAAAAGAAATACCTTCAGAAATCCTAGAAAGAAGGAGGAAGTATTACTTCCTCACTGACATCCTTAAGAGAAAAAAGTTAGATTCCGTTGGGACAAACTAGAAGGTATTATGGTCACTTATAAGAACAGACAATATTGGTTAACAACAGAGGAAAAGGCGAATCACTTTTTGAAAAAATTTAACGACGACCTGGAAAATAATACCATTGAGAAGGAAGTAAAAGGCTATGCCGGAGAGGATGAGCAGCGGAGATTCCCTGAGAAAAAGAGATCAATACTAGACGAGGACATGCTGGAACTTTGAACAGACGTTCCACGAGAGGGCTCCAGATGAAACCTTTGAAAAAGTGCCGGTGAAACCTTCAATCCCCCACCCCTCCTCTTGAGACTGGGAATATCTGATGGAGAAATTAGTGCTGATCAAAAAGAGGTAAAGATTGGTATCTTTGAAAGAAAAGAGGAGGGGATGGGAGCGGATTTAAAAATAGACTGAGAAAGTCAGGAAGGAGATAAAGATGGTGGACTCTGCAAATGCTCTCGGGGCAAAAATGGACAGCCTGGAAGGGAAAATGGATAACATTCTGGACTTCTTGAAATGTAAATTTGATGAGGTGGATAAGAAACTGGAGGGAGTGGAAAGATGCGTGGGCGAACTCAGTAAAGAAGTGAATGAGGTCAAGAAAGCATCTAAACAGTTGGAAGAGAAAGTAGAAAAATGAAAAAGGAATGCAATCTCAGTTTAAAGCGATGGAGGAGTCGCTACAGAAGCATAGTCTGAGAATGGCCAATTTGGAGGATCGCCAGAGGAGAGACGGAATGTGCGTCTGAGAGGTTTCGCTCCAGATTTTGGCCAAGCAGGCGGGCTGAAAGAAGCTTTAAGGAGGTGGCTGGCACAGAATGGTGTGGACATCCAGGAGGCACAAATGGAGAGAGCACACTGGATTTTCCCAGGTGGGAGAGCCTTGCCGAGACAAAAGGACATCATTGTGGAGTTCGCATCGGAGAGCCTGGCAGAGACTGTGTTCAGAAGCCTGAGAAAAATCCCTGATCTTAAGGTTGGTGTGAACAAGATCATTTGTCTCCGTGATTTATCTAAACAAACTTTGGACGACCGTGCTGCTCTGAGGCCGATAACATCTTGTTTACACAAGAATGGAGTGAGATTCATGTGGGTGTTTCCGGCTGCAATTTTGGTATTCAAAGATGGAGAAACTTTGAGAGCGAGGAGTCTGGAGGAGGGGCAGAAGCTCCTCGCCCGTCTTGGAATAAGTGGGGAAGGATCGCAGCAACCGGAAGGAGCAGCAGGTGGCGGAGAGCCGAGGCCCCCCCAGCAGGAGTGTGACGCCGGAAGAGCTCGCTCTGCAAGAGGAAATTGAACGTGACCACAGAATGCAGCAACTGCAAGATTTAGCTGACCGCCATGAGGCGAGAAAGGAAACGACAGCCCGGGACGCCAAAAGAAGTGAAGGAGGAGAACGGAGGAACTGAACTGAAGGGAACTGAACAGCTTTGTTACCTGCATGTTAAAGCAGGAGAGGAACTGCAGGCTAATCTTTCTTTCCTTCTCTATCTTTTCTTTTTCTTTTTCTTTTTTGTCGACTGTAGGTTTGGGATTATGGGGAGGGGGTACCTTCTTTCCTCTTTTCTTTATAGATAATTAGTCCCTTTTATGGGAATATGGTAAGATTACTCAAGTGGGAGAGGGGGGAGGGGGGAAGAAGAAGGGGAAACCTGAGGGAAAAGGGGAAAAGGGAGCCAAGCAGTGGGACCGCGCTCACCAGGATGGCCTCCACAAATGGCCGACCGTGTGGCTGGCCTTTCCACCCTGTCTTGGGGTGGAGACACGGAGGAGGCACAGGGTGTTGTGGTTGAGCAACCTGAGCCTGTAGTTGCTACAGGTAGTAATTGGGAAGAGGAGAGTTTGTCAGATATGTCCTTGGAAGAGGGAGGTTGGGGCGGGCCTCCTGCAGCTGGGAGAAAGAGGGCTGCAAGTGATGAGCATTTGGAAGAGGCAGAACATAGGAGGAAGGTCCGACAAATACTTAGGGAGCCTACCAGTGATGAGACCTTTGAGGGGTTTGACGTGGAGTTACCCTCAGAAGACAGTGATACTGAGCTGGACTCAGCACTGGTGCAAGATGTCAGAATGTGTTAAATGCTGAGTCCAGCGAAAGTTCATTTTTGGTTTTTCCAGTGATAATAGTTGGCCTAGTGGGAATGTGGAATTGGACTGGGGCGCTTTAACTGCTGAGCAAAGATGGGACAATTGGAGGAACACACCCAGGGCTGCAGCTGAGGGCACTAGAGCAGATTTGGGTGTGGAGTCCGATGACTCTGATTTGTAAGGTTATAACAGTAAGGCTTGGGGATTTGGGAATCTGCGGTCGGCCAAGGTGTTGCTGTGGGTTGCTGGTTCCTGTATCTTGTGATTTTGTGGGTTTGTGTCCCGGTTCTTGATTCCCAGCAGGCTGAGTATTTGGGCTGTGTTCATGCTGGGTTCTGGGGGAGCTGTTATGGCAGCTCTAGCTGACATTGTTGCATGTTGGGGGGTTGGGACTTTAATGTGTGCTTTTATGTTTAGTGTCTGCCGCGTCCTGTTTGAACATTTCCTGTGTTGCTGTGAGTGTCTGGTATTGTATAGAGGGTGAAGGGGAGTTTGCTGTGGGTTGCGGGGGTTTTCATGTGTTTGTTTGCATACTCAGCTCCTGGAATGTGAAGCACTCCTTCTTTCCTTCTCTGGACGGGTCTTCGCATCACAGACTACAAGCCGAGTTACAGCTCAAGTTTCGTTTGAAGACGGACGTCTCATCTATTTTGCTTTCGGTTTTGGGTGTGGGTTTTTGGAACGCCAGATTGAGGCTATGTTGTGTTAAAAATAAACTGTATATATTTTTACTAGCTTGGTGTTGTCTTGCCATCTGTGGGAGTCGTGACAGATTGGCCGACCGCCACAGACAAAGCTAGAGTGTTTGTTTGCATTCTCCTGTTTTGTTTTGTTTTTTGGCACAAAGCTAAGCTATGGAAGCTTTGACGGCTGAAGTGGCCCAGTTAAGAGGACTAATTAAGGACTTGCAAAGTGCAAACAAGACTACTAGCAATGTACCTCGTGTAAAGCCAACGCCTCCAGGCAGATTTGATGGAGAAAGACACAAGCTGCAATCCTTTCTGGCCGAGGTGGAACTTTTTCTGGCACAGGCTACTTCAGTGGACTTCCCTTCAGACGCTGCGAAGGTGGCTTATGTCATGGGACTTTTGAGTGGTTAAGCGCTGTGAATCCGGCTATTAATTGGAGGGAAAAGGCAGTAACTTTGCCAAGACAAGTGTGCTTGGCCCTAGTGGATCATGAGGATTTGGAGGGGGTCCTGCTGATTATTTTGAGTTTCGGGATGTGTTTGGGAAAAAGGGGCTGATAAATTACCTCCGCATAGGCCGTATGATTGCGCTATAGATCTGGTGGATGGAGCAAAGTTGCCTGCGGGATGGTTGTACGCTCTTTCTGTTCCAGAGCGGAAGGCTCTTCGAGACTTTCTCGATGACAATTTAAAGAAGGGATTCATACGGCCCTCTCATTCTAGCACTGCCGCGCCAGTATTTTTTGTAGCTAAAAAATCCGGGGAATTGCGGTTGGTGTGTGACTATCGTATTCTCAACAAATACACGGTGAGGGATCGGTACCGCTCCTTTGATTCCTGAATTGCTATCCAGGGTGCAAGGGGCCACAATGTTTACTAAATTAGATTTACGGGGCGTACAACCTGGTACGTATTAGGGCAGGGGATGAATGGAAGACGGCGTTTAATACGTGCTACGGCGCCTACGAAAATTTGATCATGCCGTTCGGACTTACCAACGCCCCCGCCGTGTTTCAGCGACTGATGAATGATGTGTTCCGCGATTTGTTGGACAAGTTTGTCGTGATTTATTTAGATGATATTCTTATTTTTTCAAATAATGAACAACAACATAGAGAACATGTGCGTCAGGTGTTGCTTCGGCTGAGGCAAAATGGACTACTTGCTAAGGCCTCCAAGTGCGTTTTCCATGTGTCTGAGGTGGAGTTTTTGGGGCATATTATTTCTGGGAAAACCCAAATGATGGATCCGCATAAGCTGGATACAGTGGAGTCCTGGGGGGGTTTGGCGTCAAAAAGATGTACAGCGATTTTGGGGTTCACTAATTATTATCGTGAATTTATCCCGGGTTATGCTAACCTCACGGTGCCATTGACTAGGTTATCGCAAAGGGTAAAAGTTTTGTTTGGGCACAGGAGGAGCGGGGACGCATTTAATGGGATCAAGCGCAGTTTTCAGATGAATAATGTATTAATGTTACCAGATGTCGACAAGCCCTTTATAGTCGAAGCAGATGCCTCTAGTTTTGCATTGGCGGTATTGTCTCAGGAGGTTGGACAGGGTAAGCTCAGACCATGCGCCTTCTATTCCAGACAGCTCACAGAGTGCGAGCGCAATTATACAATTTGGGAAAAAGAGCTTTTGGCCATAAAGGTATCATTCGAGGTGTGGAGACATTGGCTGGAAGGGGCTCGGCATCAAGTAATTGTGTTGTCCGATCATAAGAACTTGGAACATCTTTTAACCGCTCGAAAGTTAAATCAGCGGCAGATTCGATGGGCGTTGTTCTTTACGCGTTTTAGTATAAAGGGGAGTGCGAGGTGGCACTGCAAACAGTACATCCGGTATCCAGGCTACATGCGATTACTGAGGGTACTCATTGTTTGATAGGATAGTGGCCAGTCAGGCCACTGATGGGTGGACACAGGAGCAGTTAGCACTGTTAGACAGTGAAACTCGAACCACGGTGCCGAATTTAAAGAGTGTGGATGGGAAATTGCGGCATAAAGAACAATTGTATGTGCCTGCAGGGCCTTTACGTTTGGGCGTGATTCAAGCTCATCACGATGAACCAATGGCGGGTCATTTTGGGCGATTCAAGACAGTCCAGGCCATCCTCGAAGTTATTGGTGGCCCAGGATGAGGTGTGATATATTGCGATTTTGTGACACCTGTGCGATTTGTCAGCAATGTAAACACGATGTGGGGAAGCCTTGTGGGTTGTTATCTCCGTTACCCGTGCCTCAGAGACCCTGGCAGATCATTTCTATGGATTTCATCTCCGACCTTCCCCGGACCCGTGGGTATACTTGTATTTGGGTGGTGGTGGATTTGTTCACAAAGCTGGCACATTTTATTCCGTGTTCTCGGGTACCTACGGCAGTGGTGTTGGCCAAGTTATACACTAAACATATTTTTCGGTTACATGGTGCCCCTGAGATCATCATTTCGGATCGTGCACCTCAATTTGTCTCTCTCGTTTCTGGCGCCAATTCCATGCGGAATTGGGTACCATGCTCAATATTTCTACGGGCGTTTCATCCGCAGACAGATGGGCAAGCGGAACGCGTGAATGGCTTTCTGGAGCAATATCTTCGTTGTTTTGTCTGCAGCAGTCGGGGATTGGGCTCAGTGGCTCTCAGTGGCAGAGCTTGTGTATAACAACGCCACACACACGGTCAGCCGGCATTCTCCTTTCGAACTAATGTATGGGTATCATCCCGGTTGGGGGGCGGCGCCGGCGCAGAATGTGGTGACTGGGGACGTACAGTATCGTTCTAGTGAACTGAGGGCACTACATGACGTGGCTCGCGCCTTATTAGTGGATGCTAAGGCATCGCAAAAGTCCAGCGCTGACCGTTTGAGACAACCAGGGAATGAACTGCGGGTGGGAGATTCGGTTTGGTTATCGTCAAGCATTTGCGGACGGCAGGGAATAAATTTGCTGCTCGTTTCTTGGGGCCTTTCCCCATTGTAGCTCAGATCTCGCCAGTGGTTTTTAAGCTACGGTTACCCCCATCGCTGAAGGTCCATCCGTCTTTCACCTTTAACTTTTGAAACTGGACACTTCTGCACTACGCCCCGCGTTGGCTCGATATCTGCGGTCTCCTGACGCGTCGCCGGCCGGGGGGGGGGCTTCGGGGGGGGGGATAGTGTTGTGGTTGAGCAACCTGAGCCTGTAGTTGCTACAGGTAGTAATTGGGAAGAGGAGAGTTTGTCAGATATGTCCTTGGAAGAGGGAGGTTTGGGCGGGCCTCCTGCAGCTGGGAGAAAGAGGGCTGCAAGTGATGAGCATTTGGAAGAGGCAGAACATAGGAGGAAGGTCCGACAAATACTTAGGGAGCCTACCAGTGATGAGACCTTTGAGGGGTTTGACGTGGAGTTACCCTCAGAAGACAGTGATACTGAGCTGGACTCAGCACTGGTGCAAGATGTCAGGAATGTGTTAAATGCTGAGTCCAGCGAAAGTTCATTTTTGGTTTTTCCAGTGATAATAGTTGGCCTAGTGGGAATGTGGAATTGGACTGGGGCGCTTTAACTGCAGAGCAAAGATAGGACAATTGGAGGAACACACCCAGGGCTGCAGCTGAGGGCACTAGAGCAGATTTGGGTGTGGAGTCTGATGACTCTGATTTGTAAGGTTATAACAGTAAGGCTTGGGGATTTGGGAATCTGCGGTCGGCCAAGGTGTTGCTGTGGGTTGCTGGTTCCTGTATCTTGTGATTTTGTGGGTTCGTGTCCTGGTTCTTGATTCCCAGCAAGCTGTGAGTATTTGGGCTGTGTTCATGCTGGGTTCTGGGGGAGCTGTTATGGCAGCTCTAGCTGACATTGTTGCATGTTGGGGGGTTTGGACTTTAATGTGTGCTTTTATGTTTAGTGTCTGCAGCGTACTGTTTGAACATATCCTGTGTTGCTGTGAGTGTCTGGTATTGTATAGAGTGTGAAGGGGAGTTTGCTGTGGGTTGCGGGGTTTTCATGTGTTTGTTTGCATACTCAGCTCCTGGAATGTGAAGCACTCCTTCTTTCCTTCTCTGGACGGGTCTTCGCATCACAGACTACAAGCCGAGTTACAGCTCAAGTTTCGTTTGAAGACGGACGTCTCATCTATTTTGCTTTCGGTTTTGGGTGTGGGTTTTTTGGAACGCCAGATTGAGGCCATGCTGTGTTAAAAATAAACTGTATATATTTTTACTAGCTTGGTGTTGTCTTGCCATCTGTGGGAGTCGTGACAGATTGGCCGACCGCCACAGACAAAGCTAGAGTGTTTGTTTGCATTCTCCTGTTTTGTTTTTTGGCACAAAGCTAAGCTATGGAAGCTTTGACGGCTGAAGTGGCCCAGTTCAGAGGACTAATTAAGGACTTGCAAAGTGCAAACAAGACTATTAGCAATGTACCTCATGTAAAGCCAACGCCTCAGGCAGATTTGATGGAGAAAGACACAAGCTGCAATCCTTTCTGGCCGAGGTGGAACTTTTTCTGGCACAGGCTACTTCAGTGGACTTCCCTTCAGACGCTGCGAAGGTGGCTTATGTCATGGGACTTTTGAGTGGTTAAGCGCTGTGAATCCGGCTATTAATTGGAGGGAAAAGGCAGTAACTTTGCCAAGACAAGTGTGCTTGGCCCTAGTGGATCATGAGGATTTGGAGGGGGTTCCTGCTGATTATTTTGAGTTTCGGGATGTGTTTGGGAAAAAAGGGGCTGATAAATTACCTCCGCATAGGCCGTATGATTGCGCTATAGATCTGGTGGTCGGAGCAAAGTTGCCTGCGGGATGGTTGTACGCTCTTTCTGTTCCAGAGCGGAAGGCTCTTCGAGACTTTCTCGATGACAATTTAAAGAAGGGATTCATACGGCCCTCTCATTCTAGCACTGCCGCGCCAGTATTTTTGTAGCTAAAAATCCGGGAATTGCGGTTGGTGTGTGACTATCGTATTCTCAACAAATACACGGTGAGGATCGGTACCCGCTCCCTTTGATTCCTGAATTGCTATCCAGGGTGCAAGGGGCCACAATGTTTACTAAATTAGATTTACGGGGTGCGTACAACCTGGTACGTATTAGGGCAGGGGATGAA
This sequence comes from Anolis apletophallus, assembly GCA_030556195.1. Lineage (NCBI taxonomy): Eukaryota > Metazoa > Chordata > Lepidosauria > Squamata > Anolidae > Anolis > Anolis apletophallus. The sequence goes on from JARBWK010000001.1 coordinate 27,510,539, forward strand.
TGGAAGACGGCGTTTAATACGTGCTACAGCGCCTACGAAAATTTGATCATGCCGTTCAGACTTACCAACGCCCCCGCCTTGTTTCAGCGACTGATGAATGATGTGTTCCGCGATCTGTTGGACAAGTTTGTCGTGATTTATTTAGATGATATTCTTATTTTTTCAAATAATGAACAACAACATAGAGAACATGTCGTCAGGTGTTGCTCGGCTGAGGCAAAATGGACTACTTGCTAAGGCCTCCAAGTGCGTTTTCCATGTATCTGAGGTGGAGTTTTTGGGGCATATTATTTCTGGGAAAACCCAAATGATGGATCCGCATAAGCTGGATACAGTGGAGTCCTGGGGGGATTTGGCGTCCAAAAGGATGTACAGCGATTTTTTAGGGTTCACTAATTATTATCGTGAATTTATCCGGGTTATGCTAACCTCACGGTGCCATTGACTAGGTTATCGCAAAAAGGGTAAAAGTTTTGTTTGGGCACAGGAGGAGCGGGACGCATTTAATGGGATCAAGCGCAGTTTTCAGATGAATAATGTATTAATGTTACCAGATGTCGACAAGCCCTTTATAGTCGAAGCAGATGCATCTAGTTTTGCATTGGGGCGGTATTGTCTCAGGAGGTTGGACAGGGTAAGCTCAGACCATGCGCCTTCTATTCCAGACAGCTCACAGAGTGCGAGCGCAATTATACAATTTGGGAAAAAGAGCTTTTGCCCATAAAGGTATCATTCGAGGTGTGGAGACATTGGCTGGAAGGGGCTCGGCATCAAGTAATTGTGTTGTCCGATCATAAGAACTTGGAACATCTTTTAACCGCTCGAAAGTTAAATCAGCGGCAGATTCGATGGGCGTTGTTCTTTACGGCGTTTTGATTTTGTAGTTAAGTTTGTAGATGGCAAGGCCAACGCTAGAGCGGATGCTCTATCTAGAAAACCTGAGTATAAAGGGGAGTGCGAGGTGGCACTGCAAACAGTACTTCCGGTATCCAGGCTACATGCGATTACTGAGGGTACTCCTACATTGTTTGATAGGATAGTGGCCAGTCAGGCCACTGATGGGTGGACACAGGAGCAGTTAGCACTGTTAGACAGTGAAACTCGAACCACGGTGCCGAATTTAAAGAGTGTGGATGGGAAATTGCGGCATAATGAACAATTGTATGTGCCTGCAGGGCCTTTACGTTTGGACGTGACTCAAGCTCATCACGATGAACCAATGGCGGGTCATTTTGGGCGATTCAAGACAGTCCAGGCCATCCTCCGAAGTTATTGGTGGCCCAGGATGAGGTGTGATATATTGCGATTTTGTGACACCTGTGCGATTTGTCAGCAATGTAAACACGATGTGGGAAGCCTTGTGGGTTGTTATCTCCGTTACCCGTGCCTCAGAGACCCTGGCAGATCATTTCCATGGATTTCATCTCCGACCTTCCCCGGACCCGTGGGTATACTTGTATTTGGGTGGTGGTGGATTTGTTCACAAAGCTGGCACATTTTATTCCGTGTTCTCGGTACCTACGGCAGTGGTGTTGGCCAAGTTATACACTAAACATATTTTTCGGTTACATGGTGCCCCTGAGATCATCATTTCGGATCGTGCACCTCAATTTGTCTCTCGTTTCTGGCGCCAATTCCATGCGGAATTGGGTACCACGCTCAATATTTCTACGGCGTTTCATCCGCAGACAGATGGGCAAGCGGAACGCGTGAATGGCTTTCTGGAGCAATATCTTCGTTGTTTTTGTCTGCAGCAGTCGGGGGAGTCGTGACACAGGGGGTGGCTGGGGGTTGGAGGGTTTGAGGGGAAAGCAATTGGCAAGCAAGTTAGGACAAATACAGGCAATAAGAACAAGAATAAGGAGTAACAATGACTGATCTTACAATTTTAACTTTGAACTCGAATGGTTTATCTCCGGATTTTAAGAGATTTCGGTTAGCTAAATTGACAAGGGAAAATAAGGTGGATATACTGGTTTTGACGGAAACTCATAAAGCCAGGGATAGCCAGCAACTAACTAATGATAAGAGTTGGAAATGGGTTTATGAGTCCCGTGGGACACGGAGCGCAAGGGGGACAGCAATTTTGGTGCACGAAAGAGTTCCCCTGGAAAGGGTGGAGTGGAAAAGGATAAGGAAGGGAGGTGGGTGTTTATGAAAGGGGGTGATACATGGGCAAAGCTGACAGTGACAGCCATATATGCCCCAATGTGCAACAGAAACAGTATATTGTGAATGTTAAGA
>JARBWK010000001.1:27512882-27721100 GCA_030556195.1 Anolis apletophallus
CCATATTATTTTTTCTACCTCCCTCGCGGGTTTCTTTACATTTTTAAATCTATTTCTATGTTAAGTTCTTTTTTACAATAATTTATAAACCGCTCGTACTTATTTGGGTGTAGGGTTCCTTTATTTATATTTTCTCTTAATCTATCCATTAATCTTTCCATCTGGATTGTGTCTATAATTTTAAAAATCCATTCCTCTTTTTCCGGATCCTTGTCAGACTTCCAGTACTTTGTAAATATCATCTTTGCCGCCGTTGTTGACAGTATGAATAAACGACGGATCGGGGAAAATCAAGAGGAGGCTAGCGGCAACAACAACGAGACAGCATAGAGGTCACAAGCATAAAAGCCAGCACAAGCCAAGCAAAGAAGAGAAGAGGAACTATACGAAGATACTCTACCCTAAATATAGAAGGCTATAAAGAAATAACTGATAACCCCTAAACCTTCTAGACCCGCTAAAATCCTATAAAATCTACTAAAATCCATCAAAAAAACCTCTGTCAAAACCCCTCAGTCTTCAGTAAGGAGATCCTAACAAGTCTACAGTAAGGAGACTGAGGTAAATACAAGTGTACATGGACACAAAGCAAGAAAGAAAGAGAAAGAAGGGTGGAAAGAGACTGAAACAGATCCACTAGGATAAATGATTGTAATGTCTACAAGAGGACGACAGGATAAGGATAAAAAAAATCAAACCACCCCGAAGGAACTCAGGAGCCGGAATGGGAGGACCAGGAGAAAGTATCTTAAAAGAACTATTGGCTGAAATGAAAGATATTAGGAAAATTATACAAAAAGGAGACGAAGATAGAAAAAAATGAAAGAAGAACTAAAGGGCGACCTAAGAGACATTAAAGGGGAAATGAAAGAGATGAAGAAAGACGTCCAAGAGATAAATACGAGGATGGGAGAAATGAAAGAAGAAATAAGGGACGTGTAAAAGGACTGTACTGAGCTTTAAAAAAGACAGAAAAATAATACAGAGAAAGTTAAAGTGATAGAAACCAAAACAAGAAAGATAGAGGACAGATACCTCCAGATGGAATACGCCCAGAAAGAACATCAAGTTCGCTTTAGAGGGATAGTAGAAGAAGATCAGGAGAAGGTCAAGGACATCATAACAGCAATTACAGCGAAAATAATAGATGTCCCGGAATCCTACATAGATGGGAAGATAGATAGGGTCTACCGTATTAATTCAATATATTCTAGACAAAACAAAACCCCTAGAGATGTGATTGCTTCCTATACCTTAAAAAGTATAAGGGATGAACTGCTTAGGTGGGAAAAAATAGAAATGGTCAATACAAAGGAAAAGAGATCTTGATCCTAAAAGAAATACCTTCAGAAATCCTAGAAAGAAGGAGGAAGTATTACTTCCTCACTGACATCCTTAAGAGAAAAAAGTTAGATTCTGTTGGGAAAAACTAGAAGGTATTATGGTCACTTATAAGAACAGACAATATTGGTTAACAACAGAGGAAAAGGCGAATCACTTTTTGAAAAAATTTAACGACGACCTGGAAAATAATACCATTGAGAAGGAAGTAGAAGGCTATGACGGAAAGGGTGAGCAGCGGAGATTCCCTGAGAAAAAGAGATCAATACTAGACGAGGACGATAAGGTTATCGAGTCAGAGGAGGAGGATGGAGAAGCTGATGACGACCAAATAGACTCAATAAACCAAAAGGACTTGGAGGAAGAGTTTGACCAGGAGGGAACCACAGAAGATATTGAATAAAGATGACCTTAAGGTGCTTATCCTGGAATATAAACGGGCTGAACAATGGGGCAAAACGGAAAAGAACTTTCCATAACTTTTTAAAAAAGGCAAACGTAATTGCATTACAGGAAACCCATATTAAAAAAGCTGATGTGAACTATTTAAAAAATGAAAAATTAGGAATTGAATTTATAGCTGCCGCTAAAGAAAAAAAGAAAGGTGTAGTACTCTATGTAGACCCACTATTAAACCCAAGATTAAGTTTTGTGGATGAAGAGGGTAGATATATTGGAGTAAAGATAGAAAAAGAGCAAAAAAAAATCTTAATCTGCAATATCTACGCACCAAATAATACTAAGGCAATTTTTTAAAAAGAGATTGAGAAAAAATTGAACCTCTCGGAATATGACAGCTGTATCCTCATGGGCGACTTTAACGGGGTTATGGACCCAAAGTTAGACAAAAAATTAAGTAAACCAAATAAAAAAGAACAGAGTAATAAACTGCCCAAAAGTTTCTTTAGGCTCCTGGAAAATTTAAATTTGACAGATCCATGGAGAGCGATGAATAGAAGGGAGAGAGATTTTACTTTCTTTTCGAATAAACACCAATCCTGGTCCAGGATTGATTTTATGTTAGTGTCAAATGAGCTAACTCTAGAAATTAAGAAAACAAAAATTCACCCGAGATATTTTTCGGACCACTGCCAAGTGGAACTAGAACTCTATAACGAGAAAAGAGAATTTAATTGGAAATTCCCCTTATATATCTTAAAAGGAAAAAAAATACTTGAGGAAAGTAAAAAAAAACATTAAAAGATTTTTTTGAAATTAACTGCCATAACAATACTAAATACAATATTATTTGGGACATCAGTAAAGCCTACATGAGAGGCTATTTCCTGAAACAGCAATCCATAAGAAAGAAAGCTGCCCTTAAAAAAACCAAAGAGTTACAAGAAAAAATCGAGAAGATAGAGAAGATCTTAAAGAAAGATCCAACAAATAAACAAAAAAATGAATTAGATATGTATAATAAGCAATTGGAGGTATTCGAAATGGGGAAAATAGAAACTTAAAATATGTAGCAACCCAGTTCTCTTTCGTGCCTGGGGGGCAGGGGCAGCACCGGGGGTCCCACTTGCATTAGAGCCAGCCGCAACTGAGGATGAAATGGAGGAAGGGGTTAATGAGCTAGCTGGACCTTCCTCTCCCACAGAGAGCTTGGCCTGGGATGAAGGATGGCCGGATGCCTGTGAGAACTGGGAAGGTCAGGCTGATCCCAAGAGTGCTGATAGCGATGATTGTTATGAGAAACCGGGTGGGTACGGATCACAGGAGAGAATTTGGGAAAACATGGGCGATGAGACCATGGAAGCTGAAGGGGAGTTAGACTCTCATGAAGATAGTGAGCCAGGTGCTGGGAGGCAAGGTCGGAGCTTTGATAGGAGACGGAGCATCGACTCCAGCAGGAGGGATTGGCACCGCAGCCTAGAGCGCCAGAGAGGCGAGAGATCCCGTAGCACAGATTACCGCCGAAGCCTAGAGCGTCGGGGGCCCCGCCGTGGGGTTTAAGTATAGGATCCGTGGGAACGGATCCTCAGTAGCTCGGCCACTTCTAACCTAGCGAAGTGTAGCAAGCCAAGGACCACGGAGTGAAGTTGCGGCTCGTACCTTGCCAACAAGTTTCTTGGGGCCTTGATTGAACTTTACCTTGTTCTTTGATCCGCTTGGATTTGCGGAGCTTTTGCCAAGTCTTTTGCCAAGACCTTTGCCTTTGGATCTTGCTACAGACTCTTTACTTTTGAACTGAACTTTCAATATCTTTTGGACAATTGCCTTATTATCTGTTCTATATTCTTCAATAAAATAGTTAGCTGATTACCGTCTCTGTGTGTGTGATTAAGGGGCCGGCCGAGTCCTTGCATCGTGACAGTTGGCCGAGCTACTCCACGAACCCCTTTTTCACATCACGGGACGCTCCAAGAAACGCGGACGGCGGGCCGGCACCATGGCTCAATTGACCGATGCTCAAGTGGCAGCGATGCAGCAGGAACTGGGAGAACTACGGGCCAGGGCTGGCCGGCACCCTTCCGTGGCTGCACCGGCTCGCTTTGGAGGCAACCCGGCTCAAGTCAACTTGTTCATTGGACAATGTGAAATGTATCTGGAACTTCGACCCACGGAGTTCGCCACTGAACGAGCCAAGGTGGGCTTCGTCTACACGCTGCTGGAAGGCACAGTGGCGGCATGGGCGACCACGCAGCTCCAGGCAGCGTCCCCACAAGTGGCCACGGTGGCGGCGTTCCTGGAGGCTATCAAGATCACTTGGGGGGACCCAGTGAATACCGAGTTGGCGGAAAGGGAGTTGGATCGGTTGTCTATGAGGGACATGTCTTTGGCTCAATACATCTCCCGATTCCGTGTGCTGGCCGCCCAAGTAGAGTGGAATCCCTCTGCCTTGCGTTACCAGTACATGAAAGGCCTGTCGCCGGAGATGCAGCAGGAGATCCTGAGAGGGGCTACGCGGCCCGCAGACCTGGAGGAGGCGATCACCGTGAGCATACGGGTGGAAGCTGGAATGCAGACCCAAAAGCGATGGGACAAGGGGCCCGGGGAGCGACCGGGGGTGCGGAAGGAGACGGGCGCCAGCCAGTTCTCGTTTCGGCATTTCGCGCCGGCTCCCCAGTCCTTGGATGAACCGGAACCCATGCAGCTTGGGCATGTGAGGCCAAAAGTGGACGCTGCCGAGAAGGCCCGGCGCCAGCGGTTAAATCTGTGTTGGTACTGTGGGGGAGCGGGACACTTTTCTAGAGAATGCCCCCAGAAGCCACGCGGCAAGACCCCCCGGGCCTCTGCTGCGTTCGAGGGGTCCCAGGGGGCTGAAGAAGCCATCCAGATGGTGGGGGAAGGGGTCGGCCGAGTTTAAGAGGGTTCGCTAACTCGGCCGCAGTCACTGTCCTTCCTCCAGAACCCCAGACTGGACAGTTGTTCCTAGTGATGGTCTCCCTCTGGTCGCAAGAGAAGTGACAGATGATGGTTCATGCCATGATCGACTCGGGGGCCACCAACAATTTCATTGATGCAGACTACGCCAAGTCTGCTGGATTACAGTTCCATGATCTTAAAGAGCCCAAGGGCGTACAGACCATTGATGGGAGAACCCTGAAAGCAGGGGCTGTGACCCAATACACTGCCCCTACCAAGATGTGGACAAGCTCCCACAAAGAGGACATTTCTTTTCTTGTCACCAAGTTGTCAGATTTCCCGGTAATTCTGGGAATTGTCTGGCTGACTCTTCATGATCCGCAGATCTCATGGGCCAAGAGACAGTTGTCGTTTTCATCTAAACATTGCCAGGAACATTGCATGACGGCCCGGGCTTGCCAGGCCCAAGAGGTAGAACAAGCCGGCACGCTGCCCAAAAAGTACGAAGGGTTTTGGGATGTTTTCAGCGAGAAGGAGGCAGAACGTCTACCCCCCCCCCCACGACCCTACGATTGTGCCATTGAGTTGGAGCCCGGAGCCCCTATCCCCCGTGGAAGACTCTACCCTCTCTCGGAACCAGAGCAGCAGGCTCTCCGAGGGTTTTTGGATGAGAATCTACGAAAGGGCTTCATCCGGCCTTCTCAGTCCCCGGCCGGAGCGCCCATCCTGTTTGTCAAGAAGAAATCGGGGGAATTGCGGCTCTGTAATGACTATCGGGAACTCAACAAGATCACGATTCGGAACCGCTACCCCCTGCCATTGATCCCAGAACTGTTGGAGCGGATGCGGGGTGCCAAGGTTTTCACCAAACTGGACCTGAGGGGGGCCTATAATATGGTGCGGATTCGGCAAGGAGACAAATGGAAAACCGCATTTCAGACCAAGTGGGTAAGTTTCGAATAGCTCGTAATGGGATTCGGTTTGTGCAACGCTCCCGCCTGTTTCCAACATTTCATGAATGACATTTTTCGAGATCTGCTGGATCGTTATCTGGCAGTGTACCTGGATGACCTGCTAATTTTTTCTCTGTATCAGGCAACCCATGACCGCCATTTGAAGGAAGTGCTTCAGAGACTGATAGACCACAGTCTCTATGCCAAGCTGGAGAAATGCGCATTTGATCTACGCGAGGTCGATTTCCTAGGCTACCGCATCTCTCCCATGGGCATAGCCATGGATGATACCAAGGTCCAAGCTGTGGCAGACTGGGCGGCTCCTGCCAGCAAAAAAGACATTCAAAGATTTCTGGGTTTTGCTAACTACTACAGAAAGTTCATTCCTGACTTTGCCAAGTGGGCTGACCCCATCACTCAGTGTTTGCGGGGAAAGGTGCCGTTCCGGTGGACACCGGAGGCAGACGTGGGGTTCCGGAAGTTGAAGCAGCTGTTCACCACACAGCCGCTTCTGCAGCATCCCAACCCCCGCACCCCTTTCATCGTGCAAGCTGATGCCTCGGATGTGGCAGTGGGAGCGATCCTGCTACAGCCGCAGGGGACAGACCTTTTGCCCTGTGCCTACTACTCCCGGCAGCTGACGGCGCCGGAAAAGAACTATACCATTTGGGAGAAGGAGCTCCTGGCCATTAAGGTAGCTTTTGAAGTTTGGAGACATCTGCTTGAAGGGGCCAAATTTCCGGTGGAAGTTCACACCGACCACCGGAACTTGGAGCACTTGAAGACCCTGCGCAAATTGAACCAGAGGCAACAGAGATGGTCCCTGTTCTTTGAGAGATTCAATTTCCGCATTCACTATGTGGCCCCCAAGCAGACCAAACAGGCCGATGCGTTGTCTCGGAAGCCGGAGTATGTCAGCGGTGGAGAAGGGCTTCCTGAGGCATGGCTGCTGAAAGCGGAGAACTTTGCCACTACTGGTGCAGCCCCTGCGCCGCCCCCGGTGGTCACCCCAGCCCCGGGGGACAAGAGACCTCTGAGTGACTGGATCCACGCTTGTCAAAAGGGAGACCCTTGGGTGCAAGAACAGTTGACCAAAGGGGTGCAATCCCCTTTCCAAGTCAAGAATGGGGTACTCTACCACCGCGAGGGTGTTTACGTTTCTCCCGGGCCCGAGAGAGAGGACATTCTCAGACTTTGCCATGATAGCCGGGCCGCGGGACACTTTGGACTGTTCAAGACTCTACAGTTGGTGCTGCGGGATTTCTGGTGGCTCAAAGTGCGGAGGGACGTGGAGGAGTACGTCAGCACTTGCCCTGTGTGCCAATGGGCCAAGAAGGCGGGGGGCAAGCCGGCCAGGTTGCTCCAGCCGCCCCCGACCCCTTCTGCTCTTTGGAAGATGATTTCGGCCGATTTCATCACTGACCTGCCAAAGTCCAAGGGGTTCACCACGTTTCTGGTCGTGGTGGACTGTCTCACCAAGATGGGCCACTTCATCCCCTGTGTGGGGGTCCTTACTGCTAAAGAGACTGCTGATATGTTTGTGCAACATGTGTTTCGCCTGCACGGACTGCCACAGAGTTTGGTGACAGATCGAGGCACCCAATTCACTTCCCATTTCTGGCGGGCTGTTCAGAAGTTGCTGGGAATTGAGGCACGGATGTCTACGGCTCATCACCCCCAGACCGACGGGCAGACTGAAAGGGTTAACGCCACGTTGGAACAGTACCTGCGGTGCTATGTAAACTATCAGCAGAACAACTGGGCGTCCTTGTTGTCCTTGGCAGAGTTTGCCTACAACAATGCGACGCAGGAATCCATCAAAGAGACTCCTTTCTTTGCCAACTATGGCCACCATCCCAGGTTCTACCCTCCTGTAGACCAGTCCGGAGATGTGCCGGCAGCAGAGGATTGGTTGCAGGAGCTGACTGCGATGCAGGAGATGCTGCGTACTCAACTGGACCAGGCTAAAGCGGATTACAAGCGGATGGCTGATCGGCGGCGCCAGGAGGGTCCGGAGATCCAGGTTGGCGACAAAGTTCGGCTGTCTACCAAGAACTTGCCTATGCAAAGACCTAGCCGCAAACTGGATGCGAGATTTTTGGGTCCCTACAAGGTGTTGGAGAGTGTGGGCCCTGTTGCTTTCAAACTACAGCTTCCAGCGGACATGAAGCTCCACCCTGTCTTTCATCGTTCCTTGTTGCGCCCTGCGAAGGGAGTGCGGCCTGATGTGACGCAGCCGCCACCCCCCCTGTGATGCGGGACGGGGAGGAGGAGTTCAAGGTGCAGGACATCCTGGATGCACGCACCCGATACCGGAAGCTGGAGTATCTGATTGACTGGAAGGGTTTTGGACCGGAAGAGCGCTTTTGTACTCCAGCTTGAGACGTCCATGCCCCGCACATTGTTGCCCGGTTTCACCGCAAGTACCCTGACAAGCCCAAGCCTCAAGGGAGGCCTCGGAGGTGCCCTGAGGGGGGGATAGTGTAGCAACCCAGTTCTCTTTCGTGCCTGGGGGGCAGGGGGCAGCACCGGGGGTCCCACTTGCATTAGAACCAGACGCAGCTGAGGATGAAATGGAGGAAGGGGTTAATGAGCTAGCTGGACCTTCCTCTCCCACAGAGAGCTTGGCCTGGGATGAAGGATGGCCGGATGCCTATGAGAACTGGGAAGGTCAGGCTGATCCTGAAAGTGCTGATAGCGATGATTGTTATGAGAAACCGGGTGGGTACGGATCACAGGAGAGAATTTGGGAAAACATGGGCGATGAGGCCATGGAAGCTGAAGGGGAGTTAGACTCTCATGAAGATAGTGAGCCAGGTGCTGGGAGGCAAGGTCGGAGCTTTGATAGGAGACGGAGCATCGACTCCAGCAGGAGGGATTGGCACCGCAGCCTAGAGCGCCAGAGAAGCACGAGATCCCGTAGCACAGACTACCGCAGAAGCCTAGAGCGTCGGGGGTCCCGCCGTGAGGTTTAAGTATAGGATCCGTGGGAACGGATCCTCAGTAGCTCGGCCACTTCTAACCTAGCGAAGTGTAGCGAGCCAAGGACCACGGAGCCAAGTTGCGGCTCGTACCTTGCCAAGAAGTTTCTTGGGGCCTTGATTGAACTTTACCTTGTTCTTTGATCCACTTGGATTTGCGGAGCTTTTGCCAAGTCTTTTGCCAAGACCTTTGCCTTTGGATCTTGCTACGGACTCTTTACTTTTGAACTGAACTTTCAATATCTTTTGGACAATTGCCTTATTATCTGTTCTTTATTCTTCAATAAAATAGTTAGCTGATTACCGTCTCTGTGTGTGTGATTAAGGGGCCGGCCAAGTCCTTGCATCGTGACAAAATATATAAAACAAAAATATTTTGAGTCCGCAAATAAACCGGGGAAATTACTGGCATGGCAGTTAAAAGAAAAAAGGAAAAAAGTATGATCACGAATTTAAAAATAGGGGACAAGAACTACCTTAAAGAAGCAGAAATAAGGAAGGTGCTCAAAGAGTTTTTCACAAATATCTATAGAAAAGACGATATTGAACAATTAGAGGTAGAAAAGTATATAGAAGAAAAGAAATTGGAAAAAATATCTGAGGAAGATAGAGAATCCTTAAATAGAATGATAACAAAAGATGAGATCAATAGAGCAATTCAAAGTTCTAAACAGGGAAAATCAGATGGCTATCCGGCGGAGTACTATAAACTATATCAAGTAGAATTGGTGGATATCCTATACAAAGTATTCAACGATATATTAAACAATGCAAAAATTCCAGATACCTGGAAGGAATCAAATATTACCCTGATAGGAAAGCCGGGAAAGGACCCCCTTGACCCATCTAATTATAGACCAATATCGCTTTTAAATAGTGATTATAAAATCTTTACCTCTATTATTTCAGAAAGATTAAAACCCTTTCTTAATAAATGGATCAAGGGAGACCAGAACGGCTTTCTGCCAGGTAGACAATTACATACCAACGTTAGAATGTTAATAGATTCCATCGAGTATTACGATAAGAACAAAGATAGGAAGCGTGCCTTCATCTTTGTCGACGCAGAAAAGGCGTTCGACAGAGTGAACTGGTACTTTCTGCAAACACTACTTAATGAGTTAGATGTAGGACACCAATTTAAAAATATCATAACGGCAATATATTCGGAACAGACAGCTAAAATCATAGTCAACTATAAAAAACAAAAAAAATAGTAATACAGAAAGGAGTCAGGCAAGGCTGCCCAATGTCCTCCCTATTATTTATTTGGATACTCGAACTATTGTTAAATGATATTAGAGCTGAGAATGAAATAAAAGGTATTAGGATAAAGAAAGACAGCCTAAAAATCCAGGCATTTGCAGACGATCTGGTTCAAATATTAGAAAACCCAAGAAACTCAATAAAACAATGGTTAGAAAAAGTGGAGAGCTTTGGAAAAAGCTCAGGATTCAAGATTAATAAAGAAAAGACACAAATGCTAGTAAAAAATATGAATGAAAAAGAAAAACAAGAACTCCAAACAATATCAGGAATCAAAATTACAAACAGGGTAAAATACCTAGGTATCCAAATAACTCAGAAAAATTCTCAACTGTACAAAAATAATTATGAGACTACCTGGATAGAAATAAATAAAATATTAGAGAAATGGAAGAAGCTAAACCTATCTCTGCTAGGGAGAATATTGGCCGTAAAAATGACCATACTACCCAAAATTAATTTTTATTTAATACAATACCAATAATTAAAAAAGAAAGCCAGCTAGATATATGGACTAGAACAATTTCCAAATTCATTTGGGCAGGGAAAAAGCCACGAGTAAGGTTGAAATATTTACAGGAGCCTAAGGAAAACGGGGGCCTAGGAGTCCCCGACCTGAAACTCTACTACGAGGCAAATTGCCTACTATGGCTAAAAGAGTGGTGTCAACTAGAGGATGACAGACTGTTGAATATAGAGGGGTTCAATCTGAAATTTGGGCTACATGCATACTTACATTACAATAAAATCAAGAATGATTCAATGTTTAAGGACCGTTATATTAGAAGTTCATTAATAAAAATTTGGGAAAAATATTTTAGAAATTACAAAACAAGGACACCAGTATGGATTTCCCCAGTAGAGGCATTTCGGGTCAGGCAGATAGACGACATACAATGGTTAACTTACAAAGATTTACTAAATTGGGACGGAGTCGAATGGAATCTGAAAACACACCAACAATTATTAGAAGAGAATAAAGCAATAGGGTGGTTTCCATACCTACAAATATGTAACATATATAAAGAAGATAAAAAGAAAGGATTCGAACAACAATATAATGAAATAGAAGAAATATTATTAAATAATAAACAGAAATTGGTGGGCAAATTATATAAGGTACTGCAAAGGTTAGGAAAAAAGGAGGAACAACCCAAAAGCCATATAATAGAATGGTCAAGAAATGTGGGCTATAAAATAAAGCCAGAAGTTTGGAAAGCAATCTGGAAGAATAATGCCAATATCACATATAGCCAAAGTTTTAAGGAAAATTGGGTCAAAGTATTATATAGCTGGCATTTGACCCCTGTAAAGATCGCTAAAATGTACAAGAATGCAAGCCCCAGATGCTGGAATTGCAAAGATGCGAATGGAAGTTACTTCCATATCTGGTGGCTATGCAAGAAGGCAAGGAGATTTTGGTTTATGGTCCAAGCAGAATTAGAAAAAATCATAGGAAAAAAGATATCATTAAAACCAGATGCATTCCTATTGGGCATAGTCGAACAAGAGTTAGATAAAGAGGAAAAAAAATTGCACTGATGTTTCTTGAAAGAAATGTAAAATGCAAGGGTGGGGAACTTTGGGTTTTGTAGATGTCTGATTAACTTTAGGCCTTCCCGATGTGCTGAATCCCCTATTATGGACAGTGCAGATTGGGGGTTCTAGGAATCAATGCCCGAAATACAGAGTGGCTAAAGTCCCCCCAGACCAGTTAAAATGCTCATGAGGAAAAACATATCAAATATGTAACAAGATTTTATGATCCACTTCACCAAAATTGTACTTATTTATTTATGTCTCACCCTATATCTGAAACTCTCAGGGTGACACACAACAACAACAACAATTTAGGACAATAAAAATGCATTATGAATGATCAAAAATCAGTCATCACTTGAAAATAATTTAAATAAATGAATGGATAATCAATGAGAAATACTTTCGAGAGGAAGGATCTGGACTATTCTTGTCAAAGTGTTATGTGATTTCAGCTAAAATTGCAGGTTTGGGGTCCAGAGTGCCAAGCTTCTAAAGCAGTGATTTTGAACCAGTGTGCCTCGGAACACTAGTGTGCTGTGAGAGATCATCATGTGTGCCGTGGGAAATTATTTTTGAACTTTATTCATATATAAACTATGAGGCAAATCTGTCTCTTTAAGAAATGGAACCATAGCACTCTCGTGTCACCAAAGAAGTGACGCGAGAGTGCTATGGTCACGCCATCTTGGATTCGCTCAGGCATGGCTATGTAAACAAAGGTAGAGTTAGTGCTGCAGCTGCACATCAAGTGACAGTGGCAATTTGGGATCACAGCAAGACAAGCGAGTGACAGTGATGGAGAAGTTTTTGGGAAGGGAAAATGCAAATGCTGAACAGGGCCTTCACAGAATGCCTTGACTGGGTTAGGGACCCATACAGCTCAGCATCCGTTTCTGGAAAGGACATGACTTTACAGGAGCAAGAGGAACTCATTGAACTGAAACAAGATCGTAGTTTAAAGCTAAAATTTGCTGATCTTCCTATGGACAGTTATTGGTTATCTGTTGCCAGGGAGTTCCCCATTCTGGCCAACAAAGCTATTTTGACATTGCTCCCATTTTCAACCACATATCTGTGTGAGATGAGTTTCTCAAGCTTGACTGGAATAAAAACTAAAAACAGAGAGAGACTGACAGCTGTTGAGCAAGAGCTTTGTGTGTGTGTTTCTACCATTCCTGCCAGGATATCTATTTTGCGTTCATCGAAACAGGCCCAGGTTTCACTAAGTGAGTGTATAAATATATTTTAAAACATATTAACTATATGTACTACTGTGTTAGAGTGTCATTTTGTGTCATTTCGGTTGGTGGTGTGCCCCAGGATTTTGTAAATGTAAAAAATGTGCCGCGGCTCAAAAAAAGTTGAAAATCACTGTTCTAAAGGACCAGATAAGACACAGATTGGTTGAAGTCAAAATCAGAGGCTTTATTCTCAATGGTCAGAGAGGATGTCAGCAGAGACAGCACTTCAAAGAACTGACATACTGCAATTGTGAATACTAGGGCTGGGCGATCCATTGAAAAAAATCTTCAAAACCCGCCTCGTATTTAGTCAGTCAGTCAGTAGCCTCTATTTCGATCAACATACCATCGGCTAAGTCAGGTGAAAGTAGAACAATGGAATACAACATTTAAGAAATTAGTAACATCACATTTGGGTTATGATTAATAAAAGCAAGTATTACCATTCGCTATCGGTTGAATGACTGTCTTTATAATTTAAAGCAGGAACTGATTGCCAATTAATAATAAGTGTTCTGAGTACTCTTTGTTACACTCTTAGCGTTTACAGGTTATTCATGAAGCACTTGTGGCTCATATTTAGGGGGCGCTGGAGCTTTGTATCTGTTTTAATTCCGATTTTTAAGTGGTTTTCTCAAAATACAATTGTATACTTAGTATACTTTGTAATGGCCTTGTTAATGGCGGATGCTGTCATCTTTAACCCATTTAAACATGACAGCATCCGCTCCAAACTGAATTTTTTAACGCTGCTATGGAGTCCTCTTTCCTTCCCTACAAGGAAGTGTTTTCCCCAGAGATTCCCCCACGTCTGCTAGGGAGGGGGGATATTCCGCATCCAATCTGGGTGTTTATCTTTAACCCGCGTTAGTTCCCAGGTGACGAGGAAGGGTGGAGGGGATGCTCCCCCCTTCTCCTCACCAGCTAGGAACTAACATGGGCTACATCCCACCCCAGCAGATCTGGGGGAAACTCCAATTTTCCCCAGATCTGCTGGGGAGAGATGTTATTCTGCATCCAATCTGGATGTTTACACTCAGTTTGGATGTGGAATAACGTCCCTCTGAGTTTCCCCCAGATCTGCTGGCAAGGGATGTTATTACGTCTCCAATCTGGGTGTAAACAGTCACCCAGATCAGACACAGAATAACATCCCTCCCCAGCAACTGGGGGAAACTGGGGTTGGAAGGAAGGAAAGAGGCCTTGAGCGATCATGGCCTCTTTCCTTCCTTCCTTAGAGGGAAGGAGAGAGGCCTTGATCGAGGGAAAGAGAAAACCGGTTCCAAGCCGCATTTGCTAACAGTTCCGATCCATTTCTGATAATTTCCGATAATGGCGGCAGGAAAATTCAAAATTGAACGCCTACTTCTGGTTTCCCTTACTTTGCTCTTATTCATTCAAAAGGTTGCGAAACATCGATTTAATAACGATAAATGAGCAAAAAGGAGGATATCGCCCAGGCCTAGTGAATACATAGCATAGTTATTTTATTTTGACAGCTATTCAAGTATACTGTGCTGGCTCCTGATTGGCTCAGAACATGACCAGCTAAGTTACATTCTCTAATGGTCCAGAGCTCCATCCGTCATCATTGCTAGTTGGTCATTGTTGTGATAGGAAACTTAAATAAACTCTTATTGGATTATTTTGAAGATCTGTGCCCATTTATTAATCTGCCCATGAGAGGGGCATGATTGAAAAGGATTGTGGTGGGGCAAGCGATAATGGGCTTAAATATTTGAGCTCTGGTTGATACAATGGTGTTAGGTCAGATAAACTATAGGTGCCTACAGGGATAGCCATCTCAATGGGGCTTGCAAGGGAGAGTCTAGGAGAGGAAGCGTTTCCAAAGATAACCCAGATTCTATTAAGTGAAACAGGAAGAGGACCCAGGGACTCTGATGCAAGTCCATTGTGTTTTTCCTTTGAGTCTCCCAGTTAATTGTGAAAAATTATGGTAATTTGGGGATTCCAACATTCCAAGGAAATTTATGACAGGTTATTACAGGAAAAAACGGAAAAGGCAATGTGGGTGTGCTGTATATCCCAAACGGAGCTGCTTCTCATAATTTTGGAATCTAATTATTGACAACAAAGAATCTAATTCTTGGCAACAAACTTCCTGCTTTACCATGCTTCATTAAATGCCATACTAAGTAATGTCATTGCGCAGTTTTGTCAGTGATGGTTTAAAATTAGGAAAATATATGGTTCGTTGGTATTGACAAAGAAAAATTGCACATACATTGAGTAAACATAATACTTTATTATTGATATATTGAACAGGAAAAGAAAGCAAAGAAAATCTGTTCAGAGGTGAGAAATAGGGGATAAGTTGAAGGAGGGGTTATTCAGCTCAATATGGTGCATTTGATCTCAAGGTAGCTCATTCTGATTAGCTGGTTCTGATAATGAGACAAAAAAGGGTGCTATATGGATGGCACTTAGCAGTCCATTGCACTCTGCTTTCCTTATTTATATTGATCATCGGTGACACACTGAAATAAAGGAAAAAATTGCAGGCAGACAGAAAGATCTCATCTCTGCAATTTTGGTTTTCATTGCTCTTTCTTAATGTCATTGCTATCTAACTCTGAGTTAATACAGGGCATATGGCACCAGCTGATCACTACAGATAGTAGATAGCAGAATGTTTGACTGATGCCTGTAGATATTACTTGAATGACTGATAAGCACTCAAATTGTTTTTACAAGATGGATTATTTGCATTAAATTGATATTTCTGGCAACACAACAGATATCTGGCTTGTCAAAATGTTCCAATAATACAGGGATAATGTTCTTTTATTTTGAAGTTTTGAGCATTGTTTAGACAGTTTAACTTAGTGTTACTTCAGTTAAAGAATATGCATATGGGAAATACATGGGAAGTCTTACTATAATTTGGATACTAAATCAACTGACTAATAAGCTTACTAGTAAATCTATAATTTCATATGGTCTTATATCTAAGTTATGAATATTTAGGCAGTGCATGTAAATGTGTGGGTTTTAAATGTTCAGAGTTTGACTAGTCTGTCACGTTCTATTGCTTCCCCCTCCCAAATGAAGATTGATCCTGTTATGTTGAATGTGATAATAAAATATGATGCTTTTTCAGGGTTGCCAGGTCAATAGTCACCAATTCTGTGAGACTTCAGGGTCAAACTTGTGTGCCAGCTGCGCCCGTTCCTTGGGAAGTTTGACTTGGTCATGGTGGTCCATGCGCTGGTTACATCAATTAGTCCAACAGTCAGCAGCCATGTTGTTAACCGGAGCAGCGTACAGGGAGCGCACTACTCCTCTGTTGTGCCAACTCCATTGGCTGCCGATCTGCTTCCGAGCACAATTCAAAGTTCTGGTTTTAACCTTTAAAGCCCTGAACGGTTCTGGCCCAGATTACCTGTCCGAACGTATCTCCTGCTATGTTCAAACAGGTGCAAGAGCAATGTGCCTAAAATCTGGGTAAAAACTGGAAAAGGACGATTTGGAAAGGTACTTGCTAGTGCAGGCATCCTCAAACTGTGGCTCTCCGGCTGTTTGGGCCTTCAACTCCCAGAAGCCCTAGCCAGCTTGTTCCATGGTCAGGAATTCTGGGGGTTGAAGGCCAAAACAGCTGGAGGGCTGCAGTTTGAAGATGCCTGTGCTAGTGTATTAACTTAGTGCTGGAATGAAGCTATCCTTGGCACCAATTTGGGTCTTCAAGGTGGCGGCCTTCAAAGTGTTACAGGAGAGAAGGCCATCACCCATATCTTCAGAGAATATATTGGCTCCACTTTGAAACAATATCCTGAATTCATATAGGAAGCTCCATACTGCACTAGCAGAAAAAAACCAAGTAAAATACTCATTCTCAGGAAAGAATTTTAAGAAAAACCATACCACTACTTGCAACGATAAGATTGGCCAATAAGATAGCATGTTCATTAGTATAAAAAATCACACAGATCAACAGGCTCTTCCTATATTTTACATCAGGTTATTTATCAGACCAATTAATTGTATTTGCAAGGTGGTTCCCATCAGTTTAAAACGGCAAAGTAAACTAAAAAGCTTGTTTGAGATAAAAAAATGAAAAAGCATTGATTGAACATCTTATTCAAAACACATTACAGCATTAAAAGAATAAAAAGCATATTATTGGATAAAATATCATCATACAAAATGTGAAGGAGGCAACAAGGAATTGACTATTTGTTGCACCTCAGATCGCGGCAGGCCCCCCCCCCCCTAGATCACACACACCAGGCAGATGCTATAAATGTCCTTTTATTTAGAATAAGGAATAGTCCAAAGGTAAAAGATGCAAAGTAACTCAAAATCCAAGGCAAGGCAGTTCAAAAGAGCTCCAAAACAGTGGTAGCAAAAGCTGGCATAAATCCCATGGAAAAAACAAGGTTGGAAGGCAAAGCAAACCGCTCCTGCGGTCAATCAAGAACTTGAAACCCAGGACCCAATCCTTCCAAGCTGAATGTAGCTTCAGGTCTAAATAGAACCCCCTGGGCACAATCTAATAAAGGGAACTAACTTCTATGTGCCCAACGCACCTCTTTTCTCAAACTCCAAACTCTCTGGGAGGCTCTGATGTTAGCCCTCCTGTCAAATTCCTGTTCATTAGCGTCCCCAGGTGCATTGCTATCATGCTGGGAAACTAGATCCTCCCTATCTTCGGAATGCTCACCTGGCAAGGGAGTAAAGACATTCTCGTGGGACTCAAGGTCGTTGGGCCTCTCACTGTCAAATTCAGAACTAAATTCCATGGAGTCATCATTATCCTCATCTGCAGTCACATACCCATGTAACCATCCATCATCCCAGGCTAAGTCTTCCTCTGCAGACCTGTATCGATCAGGCCACCCATCATCCCCGATCTGACCCTGATCAACTGGGACCCCCGGTGTCTGATCGGCTGGGACCCCCGGTGTCTGTCTATGGCCACTAGGCTGGAACACCACACTATTTTAGATCTGATCCGAACCAACAAAGGTGAATTGAACAAGGTAGAAATAATGGGTTCCTTGGCTAGGTGTAATCATATACTCTTGGCACAAGGGCACCATATGTAGTTAGGCAAACATTTCAGACTTCAAGAAAGCTGAATTCAACAGATTTAGACAAATATTGAGTGAAGTCTCATGATCTAAAATGCTAAAAAGAAGAGGGTTAATGATGCCTGGGAGTTTCTTAAAGATGAAAGATTGAAGGTACAACTGCAAACAATTCCAATTAGGAAAAATGTGAAGTGCCTAAAGAAACTTTGAGAAACACCGAAATTTTAGAGATTCTTCATCAAAGAGAAACAAATAGCCAGTATCTGTAGGGAAAAGTCAGAAAAGCTAAAGCTCAAAATGAGCTCAGGCTTACTGACAAGGCTAGAAATAATAAAAGGACTTGGGGGGGGGGGGGGGGGGGGGGAGGAAAAACAAGAAAGTAGCACATACTGTACATGACACTGCACAGAGAAGATGCAGAAAGGGTAACAGTACAGAGAGAAGACTGAACTGTTTAATATTTTATTTGCCTAAGTCTTTTCCCAAAAGGAAAATTGTGCTTTAACTGCTGAAAATAGAACAAATTATGCAGCAAGGGGATTACAAATAGAAGGGTAATAATAATAATAATAATAATAATAATCTTTATTTATATTCTGCTTCATCTTCCTGGAGGGACTCACAGCAGATTACAATACATATATGAGGCAAACATACAACATACAACACAGACAAAGGTAAAGGCCTTCCCCCTTTTTCCATCTCTGGCATCTGGAGATGCTCAACTCTGACCATGGAAAGGTGCTCTTGTTCAATTTTTCCATGCCGAGGTGCCTGTTGTCCATAGACATCTCTAATTGTGTTGCCGGCATGTCTGCATGGGGTGCCTTTTACCTTCCTGCCAAGGCGGTACCAATTGATCTATAGGCATTGCATGCTTTTGAATTGCTAGGTTGGCAGAAACTAGGGCTGACAGTTGAGAGCTCACCCCGATCCGCAACTTTCAACTGCCAACCTTCCTGTCAGCAGCTTTCCTGCAGCTAATGGTTTAACTTGCTGTGCTACCACTGGTAGATGAGGAACACATAGCAACTCAAATGTGTTCAATTGTCCAGAGCTGGATGCACTGCATTCAAGAGTGCAAAGAAATTTGCAGACATTTGTAGAATCACTGTCAATAATTTTTAAAAATTCTTGAAGAACAGAGGCAATCTCAGCAGATTGGAGGCAAATGTCATGCCTATCTTCATATAGGGCAAAAAGAGGCCATCTCAATATTGATACAAGGAAAGGTTCTAGAATAGATCATTAAATATTTTGTGCACACTTCTGTAGCACAGCAGTTCTCTTTCGTGCCTGGGGGGCAAGGGGCAGAACCGGGGCATCCACTTGCATTAGGGCCAGCAGCGGCTGAGATAGATTCTGAGGAGGATTTGGAGGGCCTGGAAGAAAGAGATTTTGCCATTGCTGGGCCTTCTTCCCCCACAGAAAGTTTGGCATGGGATGAAGGCTGGCCTGATCCTTACGAGGATATGGAAAGCCAGGTGCAAAGTGAAAGCAGTGATAGCGAAGCTTATGAACGGCCGGGAGGGAGAGGTTCGCAAGAAAGAATGCATGAAGACCTGGAGGAGGGTGGCTGGGAAGAAGATATGGAAGCCGGTTCTCACGGAGATAGAGGACCAGGTGCTGGGAGACAAGGTCGAACTTTCGATAGGAGACGGAGCATTGAGGCTAGCAGGAGGGGTTGGTTCCACAGCCTAGACAGACCGAGGGCTCGGAGCACAGATTGGAGAAGGAGAAGCCTAGAGCGTCGGGGGCCTCGTCAAGGGGATTAAGTATAGGATCCGTGGGAAAGGATCCTCAGTACTTCGGCCACGTCTCACCAGAGCAGACGTGTAGCGAAGCTCGACCACGGAGCTAAGTTGGGCTAGTGGTCTATTCAAGCCTTGTTTTGTATCTTGCAACCTTGCTTTGTTCCTTTGATCCGCTTTGCTGAGCGGAGCCTTGCCAAGCCTTTGGAAACTTACCAAGTTGTTTTGGACAATTGATCACCTTTTGCCTTTGGATTTGCTTTTGCTATTTTTATGGACAATATACCTTTTGAACTGTTTTCTAGATATTCAATAAAGTAGTTAGCCTTCATAACGTCTCTGTGTGTGTGATTAAGGGGCCGGTCAAGTCCGTGCATCGTGACAACTTCAAAAGGAATATTGTAATTACTAAGATCTAGCAAGGAAGGACACATTAAGTGTAAGAACCTTTCAACAATCAAGCCGCTCTGAGTCCCCCCTTGGGGGTTGAGAAGAGCGGGGTAAAATCCCGAAATAAAAAATAATAAATAAACAATGGAATAAACTGCCATGGAGGGTGGTGTACTCTCCATCTTTTGAACTTTTTAAACTAATATCATAAAGTCTTCTTTTTGGGATGCTTTATTTATACATATCTGCATGGCAATGGTTCGGACCAGATGGCCTATGTGGTGATTCTGTTATTTGCCATTAAAAAGTTTAATCTGTCACATTGGCTTAAACCTAAAAACAAAAGGCACAAAGAAAGGTGTCTCCCTGCTAAAAAACTGAAATTAGCAAGAGGCCACTGAATGTGTGGGAGAAAATTTCACAAATTAGGAACAGCCACTGAGAAGTTTCTCTCCACTGCCCTCGCCAACTGCACCTTTGATGGTGGTGAGATTGGCAGAAAGTCTTTCCCTGAGGATCTTAATAGGAAGGCAGGAGCATATAAGGAGATTCAGTCATATTAAAAACACATTACAGACTTAAAAGAATAAAAAAGCATAATATTGGAGAAAATGTCATTCTTTCCTTGAGCTAGTCCTGCATTCCTATTGAAGAAAGCTACATTTGAACTGGCATTTTAAGCTACTGTGTGGTAGTTATGAAGTTCTGAGCTAGCCCATGTTGATGTCCCCCAATGACAATTCTGTGGATCTCTGACACTACCTCGAATACCATCTCAGCCCTCAGCATTCCTCCAACCTTGTCCTAGAGCATGCCTGCACAGACTGTTGCCCTCCAAGTGTTTTGGACTTCAGCTTCTAGAATTTCTGACCATTGGACAGGCTGACTAGCACTTCTGAGAGTTGGCATTCCAAAACCCTGGAAGACCACAGGTTGTACAGACCTGTCCTAGAGATTTGACACTATAAATGATGCTTATAAATACCTAAACATTTAAACATTTAAAATTTATAAATACCTAAAATTATGTTAATTTATTGCCGCTGAATCAAAAGACTTCCTGTGTGGAACCTTAAAATTAATACATTTATTAAATGTACAAGTTTTTGTGGCTGGTCACTCATTTTGTCAGATTACTGGAATACTATCTACAATTCCAGATATACTGTATATAGAATATACCCAATTTGGTACTTAGGTTGCTAGCTAAAAAATAAATGCAGATGTGTTGACATTATTTATTCACATACCCATTGCTGAGGACAGAAATGTTCTGGTAGTATGTTAAGTCAACTAACACTGGTAGCTTAAGAAATCATAATCCAAATATAGGTCCTGGGAATGGATTTCAACCACATCTGAATGGCCATGCATGTCCAACACCTGATCTATAACTGTTTTGCTCAGTTACACCAGTATTTGCTATCCCTAAATAGCTTCTGGATACCACAGTTAATGTTTGCTAGGTATCAGCTGTCTTGAACTGGTGATGGACAGACACATGCCAATGTAGTGTTGGTCACATTTCACATGTTCAAGTGTCTCTTTTCTACTAACTTTTCCATATTCAAATGAATTGGGAACTGTAGGTTTTAAAACCCAGATTTGAAGTTGTGCCACTGATCCATAGCAATGATACTGTTTAAATTCTGATTAGAGAATTAGAGTAATCTTTTGGAGGTGGTAAAACACAATTTATGCCTAATACAATAACATAGAAAATGCATTGATGAAAGGTGTTGGAGAACATCTTAATTGTGCAGTTTTTAAAATCAATACTTAAATTTACATATGTAGCCATAAAGGGCAAGTTGGAAAGTTCTATGAATAATAGCTTTCTGCCTTTCTGAAAGAATGAAAATCAGATATCCTCTGTCTCCTTTTCTTGGGTTAAATCACTTTTCATCTTCTAATTCAAAGGGCATTATTTATAATCTTCTTTCTTGAAATTCATAAAAAGGGAGCTTAATTTTTTTCACTGCAGCTTAATTTTATTCAATTTAACATTAGGACACAGCTGAGGCCCTCTGTTTCATCACAATACCTGAAACTGAAGAGATAGAAAATAAACTGGGTCTGTTCATCCATTTGAATCATTCTAAGGGGCAAAGCAGATGAAATATATTACACACATTGTACTCTTTTCATTTTAACTGTGGATTTGCTCTGTGTGTGAGCAGAACAATGGTGGTGGGGCAAGAGGCCACTTAGCTTCCCATTATTCTTCTCTTTGTGATCTCCCTAAGGTACCTTTACCCATGCAGAAACAACAAGGGGGACTCTGTAGCCTTTCCTTACTGGCATTCCTCTCTTGCACCCGCCATTCTTATGTTAATGACTATAGCACCCGAGGCAATTTTTTCAACATTGTTTTTTTTGAAAAACTTAGTAAAAGGGTGTCCCAAAATATCCTAAATAATTTCTGAATTGTTTTTACAAGCCAGTTTGCAGACAGGTCCTATGTGGAGAACATTGATCTATCTGTTCAAATTGTAAGAAACATATCTACCCTCCACAACATCAGTGTCAATTATGCAAGCCAATTAGGCATGCACTACACATCGGGATTTCCTGACGTTCTGAAAAATCTGACTTCTATCAGTGGGGTAATAAGGGTTGTCATCACCTGTCTCAAGTTCAAGAAAAGAGAGCATTTATCCTCATGTCCAAAACTGGGCTCTCTAAATGTTTGCAGATGAATCTTTTCTAGCTCCATGAGTTAGAATGCAGTTAAGAAGCTATTCCACCTTACTGTCACACTCAAACAGCTTCAGGCAGCATCTTGGCCTGAGCGGCAACAGCCTCAGGCAGCTTCTTGGCCTGAGCGGCACTCCAGTCAAGGTAATCGAAACTTACATTCTACAACAGTTTGCCCTGCTCATAAACTGTGCTCAAGGCCTTCTGACCTGGCCTGTGTGAACCTAAGGGGAGGCAATCATAACAAAGCCTCCAAGGCCGGTTTGCTCCAGCAGTTGATAGTGAAAGCGACTGGGAGAATGCCTCCCTTCAGCCAGATGGCCCCGGTAATGAGACCTGCATTCCGAGAGGCCTGAGATCATGTCAACATGCTAGAGATCATCCATCATGGGCTCTGACGTCCGACGCACTTTCAGAATGCTATAATTGCCCCGTGCACCCTTCAGCCTTTGCCTTCTACCAACATCGCATTAAGGATGGACTAGGGAAGCGGCCGATCGGCCTTCCCTTCACGGGAAAGCCAACCAGCCAGCTCCAGGCTGGTTCATCTCTGCTCTGCCTCGTCTGGTCCCTGCTTCACCTGCGGTTCGGCCGTGCTTTGCCTGTGTCCCAGGTCATCGTCGAACACGAGGTGGAAGCCTGAAGTCACACCAGCGCGTGAACTGTCTGCTACGGAAATGTTGCTTCTGCCTCCTGTCACAGCCGGGACTCCTTCAAGGTTTCTGGACTCTCTGCTACTGAAAGCACTGCTTCCTGCCTCCTTGCCTCGGCAGGTAATTTCCTGGACCTTCCGTGGTGCTTTGCAACTGCCCCTGTCTCCCGCAACGGCGAGGTCTCCCTCTAAAGGACCTGTGCCATAGAGGAAATCATCCCAGCGTTACTGCACCAGCTGGGCTTCTAAAGAGACTCTTTGCTTGCTACTTCGGCTGTCCCTGGCAGTTAGCTGCAGTAGGGATCCTTTGGGGAAAAGACTCTTGCCTTGAAGCCAGTTGTCCCAGCCTCCTTGCCTCGGCTGGGACATCTCTCTGGGGCTCTACAACGCCCGGCCCGGGATCCTGTGTGCCAGCCCCTTCCCACCGGGCTGCCGCAACCAGCATCCCAGAGCACATCTGGCCCCACCGCAATCCTGTGGAACTCTTCTACTTTTGAACTCTGTGCTTCCCGAGCCGCAACGTTGCTGAACCGGAGGGAACCTTGCTAAAGACTCTCTCTTGCTGCCAGCATCCGGCTTGTGGTCCGAACTACGGGATTATGCCTACCTGTAGATCTTGCCTGCTACTTTAAAGGCACTATATATGCCTTCAAGCTTTCTATTATTTCCTGCACAATAAAACCCGGTTGTACCCATGACATTGTGTGGTTTATCCAGGGAGGTCGTGAGCCAAGGCCCTAGGGGGGCGACACTTACTTTTACTTAAATAAAATAATGGAAAAAAGGAAGGAGGCATGGGAATCCGTGGGGAAGCTATGAATGAAAGCTAGCCAGGACTGGACCTTGGTGTCAGCTGTTTGCCAACAGTAAAGCTTGAAGGAGGCACTCTTTTGGACGGAGTTTGACTGCAAGCACAATTAAAGAGATATGACTCTTGTATGTTGGACAGCAACATCATAATGCCAGGGAATACTGAAGAAAGAAGAAAAAGAGGATAAATTGCCTTACAGATTAGATGGTCATTAAAGGAAACCACAGGCATGAGTTCGAAAGACTTTAGCAGGTTTGTAGTTGACTGGGTACTTGAAGTATTTCATTCTCAGGGTTGCCATAAAGTCAAAGTCAATTTGGTGGCAAACAACAAAAACAGCTTGCTGTCACTCAGGCACTTAGTGAATTGAGCTTGCTTGCTTCATATGGAACTGGCTATCTTGGACAAAATACTACTGAAACAAGATTCCACTGCCCATGTTAGTCCGTTCGTGCCTGCTTTCCTTTCCAGTGTCGAATACTGCATAATTGACTTTCCTGAATTTGTACTCATCTGTACATCATCTCCAGCACTGCTAATCCACCAGAAGCACCAAGCACCAAATGTTACCCGTTTTGTAAAGCTGTAAAGAGACTCAGCATCTCCACTACAGCCTTTCCAGTAAACAAACAAACTTGAGCACTGTATAATGGATGACACACAGATGCTTAACTACTGCCCTGTGTGGCCTCTGATGAAATGTGCCAAGCAATCAAGTAATGACTTGGAAGGGACTTGCTTAATTACTTGCAAGATATGACTGAGTAAGCCACAGCAGATGCTAATCACAGTTGAGTTTATTTATTAGGGGCTTGTGGACATTGATTGAATTGGTACTCTCCTTCTGATTTCTTCGGGGAGAATTTGAAAAATTGGGGCCTACTTCTGATGTGATTAAAATACCCAGGAAAAAGGAAAGATCATCATTAAAAGGGTCACTTTGAGTGAGTGAAGATTGGGCAGGACTGGGGACCTTGTCAACATGAGGCATCTGTAATGGGACAGCACGAATGGCCTAACATAATTATGTGTTAATGCTTAGGCAGAGCTCAGCAGAAACATTAACTTCTTAATCCTTAAGCAGCTCATGCCTTGTTTGAGGAAGAAAAGAAGCTAGTTGCGATCACTTGTCAGAAAAAGAAAAATTATGCTTTCCCCCAAAAGAAAAATAAAACAGCACCATGTATTTTGGGGGAAAGAGGGCAACTTGTACTTTGGAAAGTTAGGGATCTTTGAATCCTCCTTCCCTTCTTCTCTCTGACCGATTATTAAATGAAATTAGGTGAAAGAAATTTAAGAGCATTTATTCCTATCATTTAATTAATGCAGTCTAGACTTAAGGTCTGACATCAAGATGTTTTTGAGTCTTTTATGTGCCATTAGGGATCTTATGTGCCATTAGCAAAATATATAGACACACAAATAGAGGCATAAAGGCTGTTCTTTTTCTAAATGAAGAGATTGAAATAAAGATCACTTTGACCTTTTGTTATTTCCATGTTTTTAAAAAGGAGATGGCATTTCTCCTCAAATACAGGGGAACACAAAATGCTTGACTTAAATAACAAGTTGAATTTAATCATAAATACAGAGCTGGATGACAGTTCCAGTATGTGTCTATGTACTGTATCTCAAAATGGAATATTCCCTTTCAGTGTAGCAAGGGGTGTAGCCAGTGAAACATAATCTTTTGGAGAAGAGTCCATTCCATTTCATCAGTCTTAATCCCAATCGCAAATGACAGGCCTTATACCCCATGATCTGATCCCAGGTTTTCTGTTTATCTCAGGTTATCTGGCTGTGCGGACTATTATAATCCAGTTGAAAGCAGAAAACCTGGGATGAGATCCTGGGATACAGGGCCTGTCTGGAAGGGCCCTAAGCAGAATGGTGGATAACGATATTGCTAAAGAGAATGGCTTTCTCAATGACCTCCAGGAATCTTTAGTAGGTGCCCCGGTCCTGTCTCTCTGTTGTCGAACAACCAGACAATCCCCCAGGCCGGTCGTCGAACAACCGGACAAGTCCCGTAGACCGACTGCGGGACAGAGGCCGCGAGGGTTCAGTTAACCTGGCGAGCCCGGAGCGACTAGGTCCTTGTAGCCTACCCGCCTCCCGTAGATCCAATTATGCTCACCAATACTGCAAGGTAGATGCCACGAAATTGTTTATTCTGCTCAGCTGAGAGGATGCGAACCGCAATTCCCTGATTCCCGCAAAGAACGCATGCATATACATTCAAAACATTGGTTTTTAAAGGTTACAGAACTGTCAAAACAATTGAATTTCCCGCCCGCCTTCTTCCGGGCCGGCTCTGCTGATTGGTCGGAACGTTGAGGCCAGCTGATGGGCGGGAGGCCGGTCAGTTCCAGGAGCCTATCAGCTCGCTCCCATTTGCCGGCTTCGGCCAATCAGAGGTCTGTGGCCATATATGGAGTTCCAGGAAGGGAGGCTTAGGCGGGGATCACTGACAGGTTGGCATATGAATGAAAACAAAGAGTCCGGGCCAGGTAATGACCTGGGGCAACACCTGGAGATGATGAAGTCATTGAATTGATGTGTCTCATCCGTATGTGAATGAGGGAGAAGAGGAAAAAGGCCTGGTGATTCACTCAGACCCTTTTGGTGACAAAAGGACTTATTTTGGGGCACACCTTGGTTTCCGAGGCCAGGTGGGTTACCCGCTGTGAAGAGCAAACATTTATTGTCCAAGTTCCAGAGGCTAATTTAGTTAGACTAGAAATCCGACCATTAAACCTGCCTCAGGACTGATGAAGCGTGGGGCCAAGACAAGGGCTTAGCTTTTCCATAACAAGATCTCCACCAGAAACCGCATGCAATATGAATATGGTGATCCACAAAGGTTTTGGGAACAGGGCTCAGTCGCATTTCCTCTTGACAAACATAGTAAACACCCTCAAGGCAGTCTTTCTTAACTAAGGGCAAGGAGGGGAAGGGAAGGGTTACAAGGGGTCAAGGGAGACATGGAGGCAATATTGTACAGATACACAGATACAGAGATGAACCTTTATTTATGATTTCTGCTTTCCTTATGTCAACCCAACACAAACAGATGTGGCCCCCTGCTTCATAGGCCAATTCCTTTCTCAAAACCTTTCTTTCTGAGCTCAGAGGTGTCCCAAGACAGAAGAGAAAAGGGGAAAGATAAAAATAAAGATAAAAATGTAAAAGCAAAAATAAGTTCCTTTCCTCCCTTTGGGGTCCCGAACCCGGGACTCCCGTCCCAAACGGCCTTGGCCCTGCCGCTTGAGCTACCGCATCTTTCCTTGACGCAGCTCTCCTCGCAGTCTTAAGGCGCCCGGGAAGCGGGAGGGAGAGAAAAAATATATAAAAATTCAGGAGACCTGGGGGAGAAAGTCAGAAAGAGAAAGAACCTTTTTGGACAGACTCCAGCGGGGCTAAGGGAAAGGACGTGTGGGTTTCCACCCGGGAACAGGCGTGCGTGCTGAAGTTGGGACTTGTTCACTCGCGGAACGACCTGCGGCTTGAGACCTGTTGGCCTCGACAACATCTCCCCTGACAAAGGGAATCCAGCCCTGCCTCTCTAGTCGGTGCAAATCCGCTTGTCTCATGTACCCTGGCTGCAGTATGAGGTCTCTCTAGGGACATAGAATATCCAGTTAACCAAAATGAAACATATCCTAAGGATGCTACAATGTATTTTCCCTCACAATCTTCACAGCACCTTCCTCTCAGGCTCTATCCTGTGTCTCTATTTTTCTTTTTTCTCTCTGAACATGTGCATGTGTGCAGAGGAGCCAGTTAATAAAAGAAAAAGGAAATGACTTTTCCAACTCTCCCATACATGACTTCTATGCAGTCACTTTGTCTCTTCCAGACCCCTGCTTCTCTCCTCTATTTCCTTAACTATGAATTATGCTTAATTTAATTTAATTTCCTATAAATATATAAATTAGAAGGTACATTTCAATGAACTATTTTAACCTCTACCTGACCCTTGGGCAGAGTCAACGTTCTTGAAATTTCTCACCAATGCTTTAAACTAAAGACACATCAAGGAAAATTATCACACGGACATAATTTTTTGCAACTAAGCTGATATTCTTATGACTGTCATCCTGGGTCCCTTCTGGTGGGGCCATACCATTTGCCGGCTTTTGCGAGGAAAGGAAAGGTGGGCCCTGTGCATCCTCCCTCCTCCCCTTATCACAACGACAGTGGGAAAGGGTAATTTGCTTTTTCCCTCCCCTCCATCAGATGGCAGAAAGGGTGGCAACTTGTTAACTTGTTTGTGTTTCTGTTCTATTATCTTAATAGGTATTTAGTAGTAGATAGAATGTAGTTGTGTAGTTTTTAGTGTTATATATTACCCCAAACTGCTTGAATAAAAATTACTTATAAAGAAAGGAGGAGAAGAGGAAAAAGTAAAAGGAGCAGTATTATTCTGTGACCACCAAGCGTGCTTAATCTTAATTGGATTGTTCAAGTCCCCAACCCCAATCTATTTCTGTCCCTATCCCCATAGCAGACTTATGACATGAACAGTTTGGAAATTCTTCCTCATAATGGTGGGAGGAAATGTTATCTAGAATGAAAATGTATGGCAAAGACATCCAGCTATAGGTGTGCGCTGGCTTTCTTTCTCTTTAAGCATGGCTTTGAGATCTTTAGTTTATGGATAATGGCATTTATTCACCTGCTCAGAGAGAACAGAACTTCAGTTAGGGTGACTATGAATTCACTTTAACTGAACTATTATACTGTATATATTGTGTGCATAGATAGAGATAGCATATGTTATATACAAATGTATAAAGTTGACTATTGAAGTATGACTTTATTATAACAATAAAATAGACTACAAAAAGGATTTACCCACATCCCACCAAATGCAATAGTGTAAATGTGGTGTCTAAGACACTGTTGAATAGAGTGCAAGTTGGAAGGAATGTGTAAAAGTGTTACAAAACCAGGCCTTTATAAAACAGATGCATAAGAGTTAATATGGCGTAAGTGAAGTCTGTTTGTTAGGAACCTAACATTTTGTATCAACTAACAGTCACCTAGAAAAGAGGAGAAGTGGAGGAAAGGAATGCATGTAGTGTAGCGAAGGAACAGAGGTGGCATGATGGGAGACTCAAACAGGAAATGGGTCTAAAGGGAGGGTAAGAGATACTCCTTTAAAGAGTGGAGGAGGGGAAGCCTAGAGCTGACTTTGGAAAAGTAATGTGGAGGACATATTTTCTGTATTTGAAGTATAGGCAAGCTGTCACTGGGAGGTTTATAGTATAGCATGCCCAGTTCATTGGCCAGCTGCACAATAACACTCCTTTTACTAGTGGTGAATTTCTATTCACTTTCTTTGTTCTGAGTTATGTGAAACTTCCTTATTTAGGTCTTCTCTAGGCTTCTTGTTTCTTTTGTTCCAACTCAGGGTTTTGATGCTCAAAACTTTAAAATATATCACTACTCTGGAGAAAGCATCCACCAATTTCATCTTCGTTCTCACAACTTTCACTTACCTTTAAGGTTTATTACCAACTCTATTTACTATTCAAAATCTCTATGGCTAATCATAACTGGCCTGATTCTCACATTCTGCTATGTGGGTTCAGTAGGTTAACTGTGGCAATACAATAAAATCGATAATTCAACAATTTCCATGACCTTGGACTGAATGTAGACATTGTGCTTACACAAAAAGATTCCATCAATAAAAACCAAACCCAGTTTTAGCTCTGTGCTGTTCCAAAGTGACATTACATATTTGTCTGCTTTTTTCAGCAGTGGGGTCAATATAAAACAGGGGGATAGGGAAAAGGTCTTCTAAGTTGTGGCAGCCTGAATATGTTATGCACTGCCCTTGAAGATCTGACTGCATTCAATGTTTGTTGTTCTCTAGTGTCAAGCCAAGCACATATATTTTTTATTAAAACACTAATATAATTCAAAGTGGCAGTGCATAAGGCTTTTAAGTTGACTTAACAATTGTTTTGGTTGTTATGTTTTTATCTTGTTGAATTATGTATAGACTTAATTAGGAAGTTTTGTAACTTGTTTCTATTGCATGCTATCCTCATATCCCATGATTAAGAGCTGAATAGAAATATTTAAATAATGATCTCTCTCTCTCTCTCTCTCCCCCCCCCCCTCTCGCTCCCTCTCTCTCTCCATTCCTTCATTCATTCATTCCTAAATGTTTTCTGCAAAAGCATAATCATGCAGCTGACCTGAAAAGGTTTCCATGTGCTCCCATCTAAAGGGGTATTAGGAAGGCCAGGGAGAGGATTGGATCTGACCTTCAACTCCCTGGAGATTGCAAGGGAGCATCCGCCATGCTTTTGGTGGTAGTTTTGCACCACTAATGCTAGTCCCTGACAAATAGCAAAGCAGGCAACCAAATGGGGACATAACTACTTAATATGTTACTGCTTTTCTCCCTGTTTGTCACTGTTTCATCCCACCTGCTGTTCCTGAGTTTCACATGCTATAAAAACAGTTCTTCTTACTGAGAGGTGCCCTGAAGGCACAGCTAGTTCTCAAGCAAATATCAATATCATCTTGAATGGCCTAAATGTATTTTAAACAAGGCATTTTCAAACTGTTTTAGTGTTGACTGTGTATAGTCTGCTGCAAACTGGCAATTAGAGTTCTGTTGGCACTTTCATTGCCATCTCTTAGTTGGGGAGTTCCATTTCATTCAGTACCATTGCTTTTTTTTTGGTGTGGGGGAGACAAAACTTGGTTCATAAAGCATTCTCTCTCTCTCTCTCTCTCTCTCTCTCTCTCTCTCTCTCTCTCTCTTTCTGTTTTTCCCCCAAGAGAGCAAAATTATCCAGTAGTCTCGATTTTCACTGTTACTATCACACTGTGTAATGCTGAAAGTAAAAGAAGCTGAAAGGAAAAGAGATATTCACAAGGCAGTTTGCATACATAAAATACAAGTTATTCCTCAAAGCATATAAAGGGGTGGGCATTTCTGCTGACCACCCAATGACACCTCCCTGTATAAAACTCAATTTTGTGAAGGCGTGGCTGATGCCACCTGTGTATAAGACTTTAAGTTATAAGGTTTAAACTATTTTATTATGTTTCAGCTAGTCTGTTTAGTGTTGTTTAGTTTTGGTTGCATTGATTGGTTCTTTAGAGCTGTCAATC
The DNA here is from genome assembly GCA_030556195.1 of Anolis apletophallus. Lineage (NCBI taxonomy): Eukaryota > Metazoa > Chordata > Lepidosauria > Squamata > Anolidae > Anolis > Anolis apletophallus. Next base: position 27,544,011 of record JARBWK010000001.1, read on the forward strand.
ATTGTTAAGTTTGTTTTTCCTCCCCCTTGAGACTTTGGAAATCTAGCTTTCTCTTTAGATTTTGCCTGCATCTCTACAGAAGAGGACATGTTAGAGGGTTTGCCAGCCAGGCCTCAGTTAGGCCATTCTCTAGCACCAACTCTTCATATCTTGGATTCATTCTGTCAGCGCCGCTTGACCCGGTTGTTGCCCTAACGGGTCAAGCCTCGCGCGCCATCAGATAAGAACAGCATCTGGCGGGCTTTGAACTGGGACCGCCCTTTGAAGTACCAGGCTCCTTTTCCTGAACTTTGATATGCGGAGAGCCGGATGGTCATCCCTGAGGAAGGAGGGGCACAGCAGGGGGGCGGGCCAGGGAGGGCTTTTGAAGAGAACCTCGCGCGGGAAAACTTTAGTCTATCTTTGCCTACTTTGGATTAAGGACCTATTAAACCTCTTTCCTTCAACCACGCTTGGAGTGAGTTTGATTTACTAGACCCCCCTTGCCGAAGCTTACATAAAGATAGACTCACCAACTTCTACGGCCGTGAAAGTCTTCCGACCGTAACCACCTTCGTAAGGTGTCTCAAGCGGAGATGGACCCCCTCGCTGACCTGCTCCCCGAAGACTTGGGTGAGGAAGAGGATATGGAGGAGGATGGAGATAGAGACGAGGCCAGAGCCCCCGCTGCCGCAGCTCAGGCGGGAGGCGTGGAGATGGGTGCAGAGGCGCATCCGCTCCTCACTCCCCCGGCGAAGGACGAGACCCGGCGCAAGGTGCCGGCGCGCTCCGGAGGCCGGAACCCAGCCAGGGGCGGCGGTCTCCCCAGCACAGCCAAACTACGGCTGGAGGTGCAGGTATTCCAGCTGACGGAGGCGGTGCAGAAGCTCCAGTCCCAGATGGAGCTGCTACTGGCCAGACCGGAGGAATTGCCGTGGGCCGTGCCGGATGCTCGACACCGAGAGAGGCCGTCGAGCCAGGCCACGGAGCGGCCGACCAGGCCGTCGGGGAGAGTGACTTTCTGAGACAGCGGAGACGACTTCATCCCACCCAGAGGGGCCTCCACCTTCAACCTGGGCCAGGCTGACCAGAGCCAAGAGGCGACAGGGAGCCGAAGGGACCTGAAGGTAAAGTTCGACGGGGACCCCCGCCAACTCTCCTACTTTGTCACCAATGTGCAGAACTATATGCTGGACTATGGGGATTCGTTCCCTTCGGAAGGCGCCAAGGTGCGGGCTGTGGGGGCCAACCTGAAAGAGGCCGCAGCCGATTGGCTAGTGCAGATGACGGACACCCAAGCGCCGCAATTGAGGTGGCTGGACGCCTTTCTGGATGCCCTGCAAACCCGCTTCGGGGACCCCTTAGCCGGGGAAAAGGCCAAGGCCCAGTTGAGGAAGATTTATCAAGGCCAGAGGTCCGTGTCTGAATATGCCTTAAGCTTCAAGGCCCTAGCAGGGAAAATCCGGGGCTGGTCGGCGACCACTATATTAGAGTGTTTCAAGGCAGGCCTGAGGCAGGACATCCTGGAGTGGGCTATGCACAGGGGAAACCCCGAGACTTTAGAAGATTGGATCATTTCAGCGGGGAGAGTGGAGTGCGACATGGAGCAGATGCCGCGGCGCTACAGAGAAGGCGAGAGGACCCGAGGAGTGGGGTCGACCCCATCGGGCAGGCCAGGATCGGGGCGGAAGCCGTCGCCAAGGGCCAGGTCCGGCAGCCGGGAAGGCCAAAGGGGGGAGAGGGGAGCCTGCTTTTCGTGCGAGCGAGAGGGCCACCGCGCAGCAGATTGCCGCAAGAAGCCCCCTCCACCAAAGCCAGAGAAAACGCCGGAGGCCAAGCCAGCCCTACAGGCCAAGACCCCCCCGGGCGGTGAGTCTGACCCCCTTGGTTGCGACACGTACAAGTTTGATGTTAAAGTATGGGGGCCCGGGGAGCCCCAGCCCATAGAGACAGTGGCCATGCTGGATAGCGGGTGCACCAGGTGCTTAATGTCCCCCCAGTTAGCGAAACAGTTGGGAATAAAACCCCAAGCATTGATAGAACAGATCCTCTTCTCCCAGCTGGATGGGTCCCCCGCCAACGGGAAACCAGCCACCCACAAGACAGGGGAGATAAAGGTCCGAATTGGGTCCCACCAGGAGGCGTTGAAATTTGTGATTTCCGCGATGGCCCATCAGCCTATCATCCTAGGGGCCCCCTGGCTGCGTGCTCAAAACCCGCAGGTCAACTGGGAGTCGGGTGCTGTTAAATTCCGAGACGGAGAGGCGCGGGCGAGGATAGATGACCCAAGGGAGAGCGGGGCCCCGGGACACGAGGGTGCTAGAGTGGGGGCAGCAGAGAGCCAACCCAGCGAAGTCCCGCGAGAGTACCGGGACTTGGAGGAAGTCTTTAGCGAGCGGGAAAGTGACCAGCTGCCCCCCCACCGGAAGTCCGACTGCGCAATTGAAATTGACAAAGGCGCCAAACTACCCAGGCCCAAGCTATACACCCTTTCAGAGCCAGAGAGGAAGGCATTAAGAGACTTTATTGAGAAAAACATGGAAAGAGGATTTATTGAGAAATCCACCAGCCCGCTGGCGGCCCCAGTCCTGTTCCACCCCAAGGCGGATGGGTCCTTGCGCTTGTGTGTGGACTATCGCGGACTCAACGCCATCAGCGCTGCCAGTCCCTACCCGTTGCCCCTGATGTCGGAGATATTGGCCCAGCTGGGAGGGGCGCGGCTTTTTACTAAGTTGGACATTCGCGAAGCCTTTTATAGGATAAGGGTGAAAGACGAGGATGGTTGGAAGACGGCGTTTAACTGCCATCTGGGGCAGTACCAATTTAGGGTCACCCTTTCGGACTCAAAGGAGCTCCAAAAATATTCCAGCAGTTCATCAATGAAATCTTCAGGGACTTGCTCTACAAGGGAGTTCTAGTCTACCTGGATGACGTGCTTATCTATTCCACGTCGGAGGCAGAGCATATTGAACTGACCCGGGAGGTGCTGCGTCGCCTGCGGGACAACCAGCTCTTCGTCAAGCTGTCCAAGTGTGAGTTCCACAAGCAGGAACTGGACTATTTGGGGTATCGGATCTCCACGAGGGGCTTGGCCATGGACCCCAGTAAGGTACGGGATGTGTTGGCGTGGGAGGCGCCCCGGACCCGGCGGCAACTGCAAGGCTTCCTGGGGTTCGCTAATTTCTACCGGCAGTTCATCCAGGGCTTTGCCAAGATAGCGCTCCCCCTAACTGAACTGTTAAAAACCAAGGGCTTGGGGGAGACGAAAAAAGCAAGGTCCCCTGGGGCCAAGTTGAGCTGGACGCCACAGTGCCAGGCCGCCTTCGACAGCCTCAAACAGAGCTTCACCAGTCAGCCACTGCTGACGCACCCCCAACCCGACCGACCGTTCACAGTGCAGTGCGATGCCTCCGAGGCGGCCTACTCCTGCAGCGGGACGAAGGGGGCACCCTGCGGCCTTGTGCCTACCTCTCCAAGAAGTTCACGCCGTCGGAGAAGCGCTGGCATGTGTGGGAAAAGGAGTCCTTTGCAGTACGAGCCGCCCTGAGCCACTGGAGGCACTTCCTGGAAGGCACCGCCTTGCCCTTCGAAGTGTGGACAGACCACAAAAACCTGCAGGCACTACAGTCCCCGCAAAGGCTAAACGCGAGGCAGCTGCGATGGGCGCAGTTCTTCAGCCGCTTCAACTTTGAGCTCAAATACTTGCCCGGCCCGAAGAACATGCTAGCCGACACCCTGTCTCGGATGCCTGAGGCCGACTACTCGGCGCCCGAGGAGATGGGGACAGTGTTCACCAAACGCCAGTTGGGCCTGGTGGCCCGCACCCGGGCGGCAGCAAGGGTCCCTCAGCCAGCTGTCCCCGGGGCGCCGGAACTGTTGGCGGACTTAGCAGCAGCCTACAGCACAGATGCATGGCTCAAGGAGCACCGGGCAGATCTAACTGAAGCAGGGGGGATCTGCTACTACAAGGACAAACTCTACGTTCCGCTGAGCCAACGGGCTCGGATCCTGGCCCAGGGCCAAGACTCCACATTGTCCGGCCACTTCGGCCTCACCAAGACCCTGAAGCTGCTGGCCCGACAGTTCTGGTGGCCGGCGATGCGGAAGGACACTAACGACTACATCTCTGAATGCGAGGTGTGTGCAAAGAACAAACCTAAGCCGGGCCGCCCGACGGGTCTCCTGCAGATGGTCGCCGACCCAGCCGAGCCCTGGAGCGAAATCGCCATGGACTTTGTAGTTGACCTGCCGCCCAGCGGCGGATACACCACCATTTGGATGGTGGTGGACCTCTTCTCCAAGCAGGCTCACTTTGTTCCGCTCCGCCGACTCCCTACTGCCCCTGAGTTGGCCCACCTGTTCACGCACCACGTCTTCCGGCTCCACGGGTGCCCGCGACGGGTCATGAGTGACCGGGGCCCACAGTTCACGTCCAGGTTCTGGAAGGCGTTCCTGGCGGGCCTGGGCTCACAGCGGGCCCTGAGCACAGCTTTTCACCCGGAGACTGACGGCGCAACGGAACGAGTTCAACGGACCTTGCAACAGTACCTCCGGTGCTACTCCACCTACCAGCAGGACAACTGGGCCGAGTTACTGGACGTGGCGGAGTACTGCTACAACAACTCCGAACACGCCTCGACGGGGGCCTCTCTGTCGTCTCCGGCCGGGACTTTCCCCCCTTCCCAGCCCTGGCCCCGGCGGCGGACCCAGCAACACCACCGACGGACTGGGGGGCCAAGGTGGCAGCCTCTTGGCCGCAAATACAGACGGCGCTGCGACAGGCTCGGGACTTTTATAAGCTGTACGCCGACAAGAAGCGGGGGCCCCAGCCAGTCTACACCGTGGGGGACCGCGTGTTCCTGTCCACCAAGCACCTCAAGTCCACCCAACAGTCACGCAAATTTGCGAATAAGTTTGTGGGGCCCCTCCGCGTGGTGGAAGTTATTAACCCTGTGGCAATCAAGCTGGACCTCCCCCACACCTGGCGCAAGGTCCACCCCGTCTTCCACGTGAGCTTACTCAAGAAAGCTGTGTCCGACCGGAAGTGGCCCGAGCCCGAAGACGCTCCGGTGCCTATCATGGTGGGCCCCACACCCACTTTGAGATCAGGGGATTTTGGACTCGCGGCGCCTCAAGGGCCGCCTTAGCTACCTAGTTAAATGGACTGCCAAAGACTTACACCCAGAATGGGTGCTAGCCCAGCACGTCAGGGCCCCGAAGCTGCTGAAGGCTTTCCATGCCGCCTTCCCTGCTAAACCAGGGCCCTGATTTCTCCCTCCCCTTTCTTCTTCTCTCCCTTGCAGGTCGCTCCATTCCGGAGGGGGGCGCTATGTCAGCGCCGCTTGACCCGGTTGTTGCCCTAACGGGTCAAGCCTCGCGCGCCATCAGATAAGAACAGCATCTGGCGGGCTTTGAACTGGGACCGCCCTTTGAAGTACCAGGCTCCTTTTCCTGAACTTTGATATGTGGAGAACCGGATGGTCATCCCTGAGGAAGGAGGGGCACAGCAGGGGCGGGCCAGGGAGGGCTTTTGAAGAGAACCTCGCGGGAAAACTTTAGTCTATCTTTGCCTACTTTGGATTAAGGACCTATTAAACCTCTTTCTTTCAACCACGCTTGGAGTGAGTTTGATTTACTAGACCCCCCCTTGCCGAAGCTTACACATTCTGCATATCCAGCACACCTGGATGGGACCGTGGAATCTCAAGCGCCTTCCACTAGTCATTTGGCATCCAGAGGAAGGCTCTGTGCCTTCAATATAGGCCATTTGACTGGGGCTAAGAGAGTTCTCACCTCAAAGCCATTGAGAGAGAGAATTTGAAAAGCCATCCGGCTGAAAGCTTCCTGGACCCAAACAACTAAAGAACTGTAATGTATATTTTATTTTACCCCTGTTTGGAGAACTAAGTTTAGTACCTCAATAGGATAACTCCTGTTGTGAACAATAAAGCCTGTTTGAGTTATCTAAAGTGACTGGTTTGGTCCTTGGGAGTTCCAGTTCTCTATGGGAAGGCAAGAAGAAGTCCCCTGGGAAGAGATGTCACGTCCTTGTTCCTTTCTAAGCCCAAAAGCCCAGGCGCGTCTTCACAATTTCCAATAATTTCTTATTCCCAGTAGGATTTTTATTGGGTGCTAAAGTAGCAGAATTCTTAACTTGTCCGGCATAGGAATGAGACAAGCAGGTCTTCCAGAATAACACAACTTTAATCGAAGAGGATGGAGCACAAAGGTGGGGAAAGAATGAGTAACACTTATCAGCAAATGGATATATTTTGTGAAATACCAGATCTTCCACCGTTATACATCTTCCATAATATACTCCTCTTTATTAGTACAGAAAAGAAGAGGAATTACAGAAAGAATAGGAGGAATGCAAGACAAGGGCTCTGAACTTAGTGATAACCAAACAAAAGTGCTGCAGTAATAACCATTTTGAGTGTTGTGCTGAGTCATTTCATATTCTCTATCTGCTTTTGCACAAGATTGTCCACTGATCATTGTCTAGCATTCTGCATTAAATATTTTGCAATGACTAACTTCCATCTCTGTTTCATATTCAGGATTCTAGTATGAACAGAGTTTTGACTTTAAATGATAGGGTCCTTGCCTCAAAGTCATAATGTGTTCTGACAATAAAGATGTATTGTGGTACATGGGAAAGCTTAAAAGTTAGAAAAGAAACCAAATTTTAGGATTCTTGAATATGGTTTATTACAAAGTAAAGATAATACCCATCCAATCATGAAAGAAGAAAAAGAGGGGCATTTTGATCTAGAAGTTCATGCATGGAATTTACATGCCAGGTTTTTGTAGTCATTCATTTTGATTTCTAGGTAACAAGGTTTTTTCTACAACTGTACCAAACACAGGGAAGATTTGAGGAGAGAGAAATCAATATGTACCTCTAAGACTAGGGGCCCTTCCACACAGCTCTATATCCCAGAATATCAAGACAGAAAAATCCACATTATCTGTGTGTGGACTCAGATAACCCAGTCCACACTCAGATAATGTGGGATTTTGCCTTGATATTCTGAAATATAGGGCTGTGTGGAAGGGTCCTAAGGTCCCTTCCACACAGCTGAATAAAATCCCACATTTTCTGCTTTGAACTGGTATATATGTGTCACGATGCAAGGACTCGGCCGGCCCCTTAATCACACACACAGAGACGAGCTGAAGGCTAACTACTTTATTAAAGATATAGAAACAGTTCAAAAGGTAAATTGTCCATAAAATAGCAAAAGCAATCCCAAAAAAGGCAAAAAGTGCAATAGTTCCAAAACTCTTGGTAAGTTTCCAAAGGCTTGGCAAGGCTCCGCTCAGCAAAGCGGTTCAAGGAACAAAGCAAGGTTACAGGATACAAACAAGGCTTGAGTAGGCCACTAGCCCGGCTTGGCTCAGTGGTCGAGCTTCGCTACACGTCTGCTCAGATGAGACGTGGCCGAAGAACTGGGGAACCGTTCCCACGGCTCCTATACTTAATCTTTCGGCCGAGGTCCCCTTCGATCTAGGCTTCGTCGTCTCCAATCTCTATTGTTGGACCTCGGCCTGTCTAGGCTGTGGTACCATCCCCTTCTGCTGGACTCGATGCTTTGTCTCCTATCAAAGGTTCGGCCTTGTCTCCCAGCACCTGGGTCACTATCTCCATGAGAGCTCTCCTCCCTAGAATCTTCCCAGCCGCTCTCTTCCATGTTTTCACTCACAAGATCCTGCGAGCCTCTCCCACCCGGTCGTTCATAACTTTCGCTATCACTGCTTTCCATTTGCACCTGGTGCTCTATGTCTTCATAGGGGTCAGGCCAACCTTCATCCCAAGCCAAGCTTTCGGTGGGAGAAAGAGGCCCAGTGATGGGAAACTCTCCTTCAGCTAACCCTTCCAAATCCTCTTCAGAATCTATCTCTGCTGGTGCAGGCCCTAATGCTAATGGAACCCCTGGTCCTGTTCCCTGCCCCCCAGGCACGAACGAGAACTGCTGTGCTACAATATGGCAGTGTGGACCGAGATAACCCAGTTCAAAGCAGATATTGTGGGATTTTCTGCTGTGATATTCTGGGTTACATGGCTGTGTGGAAGGGCCCTAACTGATCCCAAGTCTGAAAGAGAGATTATGGGCCCTTTCATATAGCCATATAACTCAGAATATCAAGGCAGAAAATCCCACAATATCTGCTTTAAACTGGGTTATTTGAGGGTCCTTCCACACAGTCCTATATCACAGAATATCAAGGCATAAAATCCAACAATATCTGCTTTTAACTGGGCTATCTCAGTCCACACTCAGATAATTGATTGATTGATTTGATTGATTTTATTATTTATGAGTCGCCCTCCACGTCAGTGCTCCGGGCGACTTACACATAAAACACATAAAAAGAGTTCAATAGTTAAAAGCTAAAAGAATAGGAAAATTAATTAAAATAGTTCCAGTAACTCAGGCTAAGTCTGGAGGGTGTCCTTAGCCGTAAGCCTTTCGGAAGAGCCAGGTCTTCAATGCGGTCAGGAACTGGGGCATGTCCCGGATAGCTCTCTGATCCGCCGGCATCAAGTTCCAAAGAACAGGGGCCGCGATGGAAAAGGCTCTCCATCTCGTGGTGTCAAGGCGGGCCTCACTCACACCTGGGATGCAGAGAAGGTCCCTGTTTCCTGAACACGGCGACCTTAAATGAGCTGGTTCGGATAATGTGGACATAAGACACCTATCAGGCCAATGAGTGACCATCACTCATAAAAAACATTGTAAAACACAGCATAAGGGACTTTAAAAGCAAAAAAACCCCACTTTAAAATGTGTGCTCAAAACCACAAACACACACACACACACACACAAACACACATATATACACATATACACAAATATATACACGCACAAAACACATATACACACAATGGGCCACAGCAACATGTGGCAGGGAACGGCTAGTTTTTGATATTTTGTGCATGAAACCATGTGCATGTGTATATGTTGAACCATCATGAAGCAAAGTGAATCTAATGTTTTGAAATGTTTTAATGTGTTTTAAATTCTAGTTCAACATGTCTATTTTAACTGTACATTGCTTTAAGGCATCAAATAGTTGCCTATATATAAGGCTGCTTTGGGTAACTTCCGGGGTTGAGAAAGGTGGGATATAAATGTGGCAGATAATAATATCTCAGCCACCTATGTGGACAATTTTGGATTTTGCAGGATTTCAAATTTTGTTATTCCATCTAGGAATGCTCAACCTGCTCTATATCGAATAACGATATGCCTCCAAAAATGACATGCCTTCTAATACTAATGTGAAATACTACTGTACATTGTTTAACAGCATTACCATCTTCTTAGATTGCCTGAAATAGAGTAGTAATGGCACTTCCTACCTACTCATGTTAAGTGCACAAACCCAGTCAAGGTATTTTGCTGCTTGTTGCTACAAAATCAGAAAAATCCCTCAACCCCCACTCCTTGTCTCTAGAACTGAAAACTCAGGAACACCTAACTAACCATTTTGCTGCCCTTTTATAATGCCCAAGGTGGCTGTTTGCCTAACTGTAAGGGCTGCTAATACCCTAAGTGATGTATAGAATTCTCAGCCTCTTCCCTTATGAAATGACTGTAACACATCTGGATGATGTTTGTGTATATTGGGGGTGTTAGAGGCGTACATTATTATTTGACTAGTGTACAGGCCATATACTGAGGAGATGAAGGCCAGGTTCCTGTGGTGTTAATATTCCTTAAGCTTTTCTATATGAGCTTAAGAGGTTTCCTTACCTACTATTAATCTCTGGATTAAATAATGAAATCATCCTGTTCAGTGGAGCTAAAAATGGTCCTGCAGTTATACTGGAAGGTTCTGAATTATTTGTAGATTTGTATTTAACAAACTAAAATCTCAGTCTATCCAACTTTGCTTCTGCATTCATTCCCTTATCAGAGTAAGCTACAAAACCACAATGATCTCATTGCTAATATGCATTAATATAGGCTGTGAGCAAAATAAGAGCTCACAGGAGTCCTAGTTGCACAGACTCTCTTTCAAATTCTCTGAAGATTTTTTCTAACTCATGGCACACTCTGCTTGAATTACGATCATAAAATGCAGGCTGCAGAAAAACAAACCAGGAATTTAAGGGAGCATCCCCCTTATTGCCATCCACTTCCATGATTACAATAGGACATATTGTGAGTTGTGATACTATACAATTAATAATAATGAACATTTAATATATCAATTGTCTTGACTAAAACAGGTTGAACATCTCTTGTCAGGAATTCCAAAATCAAGAATCCTTCAAAATCCAAAACTGTTCACATATGTGGCTTAGATAGTGACACCTTTCCTTTCTGATGGTTCAATGTACATAATTTTGTCTCACGCAAAAATAATTTAAAATGTGGCATCAAATTACCTTCAAGCTATGTGTATAAAGCGTATATTAATCATGGTTGAATTTCTTGCTTAGATTTAGGTCCCATTTCCAAGACATCTCATTATGTACCTGTATAGGTATTCTAAAATCCCAATATTAATGATAATAATCCAAATCTGATGCATTTCTGATCCTGAGGATTTTGGATAAGGAACACTCAAACCTGTTATAGATTGTAAAAAATGTATATGCATAGTCACTGTTTGAACAGCATGCATTTTATATACATTAACTCAAGCATAATATACCTTGACCCCACCACATGGTATCAGAATTATTATGAATCCTTAGTCAACTGAGGCTAAGTTTGAGAGCAGTTGGCTTGTCTATGACATATTGGTAGAGCACTTAGTTAAGATTACTATTTTTTTATTTTTTTATTTCTATACCATCTAATTTTCAAAGCTTCTTACATTCATATGAAATATATGAATATAGTAATATTAAAATATGTAAAAGAAAATCTCTCACAAAAGGGGGATACAATTTATGGAAGGCTCCAGCAATCAAAAAAATCTAAAGAGCATCAACATAACCTTTAAAAACCAATAAAACTGGGAGACTGAAAAGGTCTTCATTGGGTACAAAAAGATCTCAATAGTAGTATCACAAAGACCATTGACTACAAATGGTTTTAACTACCAAAAATTTCTCAATTGCATGGAAGCTGTATGTAGTTTTTATGATCATTAGTCTTCTTTGTCAAACAGTGCTAGTGTCTCAGTAAACTACAACTGCCAGGATTCCATAGTAATGAGCCATGGCAATTAGAGTGGTGTCAAACTGCATTAATTCTACAGTGTAGAACGCAGTGCATCCTAGGCTAGCATCAATAGCATTACAGTGTAGGAACCAATAAAAAATTGGGCACTGTGAGCATTTGGGGACTGGCTTTGCAGTTGTTACTACACTGCTTCCTGCATAAAAGAGTGTAGAAACAATGCCAAAATATATAACAAAATTTGAAAATTTTTCTGTTCCTGGTTTGATAGTTTCATTTCCTATTTTGAGCTGTACTTATTTTGAAGGTAGTTATTACACTCCAGAAACTTCATTTTTGTGGCTGCCACAAACCTTGTTGATTTGGTTGAGACTGATGCGGGAAGAGAGAAAAGCGCTTCCAACCCAGGTTTAACAGGGTTCCTGGCCCAGGTCCCTTTTCCGGGAGAGAGGGACCTGGGCCAGGAGCCCTCTTAAACAAACATGGCTTGGAAGCGCTTTTCTCCCTTCCCGCATCAGACTGATATATTTTTCTCAGTGGTGGCTGCACCCAGAGTTTGGAACCCCGCTTGACTCTATCTTTGCTCTTTTACTGCCATCAAAGTAAAACATTTTAAAAGTTACTCAGTTTTTGGAAACCAATTACGTTTTTAAAATGTGGGGTGGTGCTGTTTTTATAGGTTGTATATAATTTGGAGTCCCCAGTGGCACACTGGGCTAAACTGCTGAGATGCTGAAATTGCTGATTGAAGGGTCAGTGGTTTGAATCTGGGGAACAGGGGGAGCTTCCACTGTTAGCCTCAGCTTCTGCCAACCTAGCAGTTTGAAAGCATGTAAATGTGAGTAGATCAATAGGTAGGAAGGTAACGGCACTCCATGTAGTCATGCTAGCCACATGACCTTGGAGTCATGTACAGACAACGCTGGCTCTTTGGCTTAGAAATGGAGATGAGCACCACAGATATAAACCTCGCTTGCTTAGTTTCCAACAGACCTCTCAATCTCTGAGGATGGCTGCCATAGATGTGGGTGAAATATCATGAGAGAATGCTTCTGGAACATGGTCATACAGCCTGGAAACCTCACAGCAACCTCACAGCACTGGGTGACTCCAGCCATAAAAGCCTTTGACAGCATATTAAAAAAAACCTATTTTTATCCACCCTCCCTCCAAGGGGACTCCAAAAACAATATGGCAAACATTCAAATAGTTTTACCCCTGGTTTTCCCAGTTTGATTATTTCCAAGTTGGTAAGCAAAGAACACCATCATTTATGAGGCAGAATGGAAGTCTTAACTAAATATGGCAAAATATTTGAAAGCTGCTTGTGTGAAATCATATTGAGGCATTAAGATAAAAGATATTGATTTTCTTTTCAGTTTGTTGTATTCTGAAGATAGCCTTTCATGCTTGGTTCTGACCCCTGTGTGTTTGACCTAAGGCCTATCATCTGTGCGCTATCCATCTTTTATTACATATAATTATTTCAAGCATCCTTTCTGAAGCTTCTGTTTTCAAAAACACCTAGATTCCTCTAAGCGCGTTGCTTCCAGGTTGGCTCAGCTAGACTGTACAACTCACCTAGGACAGGTTACCAAGGTAACAATCCCAAGGCAGCATCTTCAGCATCTAATTGGCATTCGCCTTAGAAATGCAGTGAGCAATTCATGCCGTGGAAGCAAGCACCCACTTCTGATCCCTGCACATGTGTCATTCCTTACCACAGAATGATTGTGCATACTTTTCAAATACTCTGCCCACCTGCTCTTTCCTTCTAGTTTCTCAGAAAGGTTCTATGTGTAGATTTTCATAGTCTGTAACTCTTAAAACCACGCACAGAACTGGGAGCTATTTTCTTCTTGGAAATTTTTTGCCACTTTCCACAAAACAACAGTAATACGTGCTCCTTTAAAAATATGTAGCAAAAATGTATTCTGTTTCTCAAATGTGCACAAGTCGGCACACGCCTTCCATAGATGGGTATCTCTACAAAACATGAATTGTTTTTGTGTGCTTTCAAGTCATTTTTGACTTATGGCAATCCGATTGGGGAGTTTTATTGGTAAGATTAGTTCAAAGGAGGTTTGACATTGACTTCCTCTGAGGCTGAGAGACTATGGGTTCATCTACGCTGTAGAATTAATACAGTTTGTCATCTTTTTAACTGTCATGGCTCATTACTCTGGAATACTGGGAACTGAAGTTTTACAAAGTCTTTAGCCTTCTCTGCCAAAAAGTGTTGATGCCTCTCAAAACTTCAACTCACAGGATTCCATAGTATTGAGCCATGGGAGTGAAAGTGAGGTCAAACTGCGTTATTTTCAAAATGCAGAGCCAGTGTAGAATCTGTCCCAAGTCACTCTGCCAAGTAAGGATTCCAACTGTGGTCTCCAGAGTTGTAGTCCAATGCTCAAACTACTACACTATGCTGGCTTTCTGAAAAACATGATAAAATTGGGGGAAATTAAAATCTGTTAGTAAATTTTCTCAAGGCAAAGCACTGGAGAAAAAACACATTGTTATTGGTATATGTCACTGTCACATGCAAAAGAGTATTATTTTAAAGAATGTTTCACCCCATGTTTTCACTTCCATATTACTCTTGTCTTTCAAGTAACAATAGAGAATGCAAAGCTTTTCAATCTGGAAGAAGGATATCCGTGGATTGAAATATATAAGGGAATAGTTTCTGTACATCAGTGGTTCCCAACCTTTGGGCCTCCAGGTCTTTTGGATTTCAGCTCCTACCGTTCCGAACAGCTGGTAAACTGGCTGAGATTCCTGGGAGTTGAAATCTAAAACACCTGGAAGCCCAAAGGTTGCTGTAGATACTTTACTGAAAAGTTTGAGATCCAGAGATTTGGAAGATCCACGTGAACTTAATACCAATGCTAGACTTTGAGAGAAACTCCCTTACAGTATATAAATGATAAATTAAGAATAACAGGTTTTGACCTCACTGAATATCAAATTTGAAAAGTATGCACAATCAAGACTATTTTCAAGATTTATATTCCAGCTGATTATGCTCCTTGTATCTTTAGATGGAAGAAATGTTTGTATTTTCCTTTATTTATTTAAGGAATTTCTCTGCTGCTTATTATCCACCAGGTCCCTAAGGCAAAATACAGTGAATAAAAACATTTAAGACACTAAACACATAAATAAAAACATTTATGCAAAAACTAAAAGATTCTGTTTAAAAATATTTTTTTTAAATCATACACTATTAAAAACAGCTACCCTTAAGTTTAAGAGCCAGAGGCCAATTGAAATAGTTTAAAATTTTATATGCTTTTTTTGGGATGTCCTCAATAATTGTGTACATTCAATAATTGTTTAAATTACAATGCACATATACATGGCAAACATTCAATGCCATTAAGACATACAACATATATAGACAGACATAGAGGCAATTTAACATTCCAGCTTTTCTGGCTTCATGGGGGTATGCTTGCTTCTGGCCACAGGGGGAGCTGCCACTATTATTATTATTATTACTTCCAGTATTTCTACCCTGTCCTTCTTAACTCCCAAAGGGGGACTCAGGATGGCTTACAATTGGCACAATTTGATGCCATTCAATATAACAAAACAATATAACAATTAAAACAATAAATAGAAATTAATTAAAACAATAAAAACAGTATTAAACACTGTATCACTTTTCCAGTGAAATTCCATATCCAAGTGCTATTTATTAGGCCTGTTTGATTAAAAAATTGTTCAAAACTCATTTCAGATGTAGGGGGAGCTAGTGGTTTGGATCTAAAGTCAATTTCGATTTTCACAGAAAGAAAAGTTCAAAACTCTTCAAAACTTCCGAGACTTCCGAATCCTTTGTTAATGGTTTCAAAGGGTTATTTTCTGTTTCATTGGGTGGTCTTTACTTTGAACGTAGTTGTTTTATTCCAGTAAGAGGGGGAAGCAAAGGGAAGAAATCCACATGCAAACACATTAAACAGTGTTTAACCCAGTTTGGATGTGGATGTCCTTCTCTCCCACGTCAGACCTGGGGTGAAAGTTGTGTTTAACCCAGTTTGGATGCGGGTGTCCTTCCCTCCCGCATCAGACCTGGGATGAGAGCCGTGTTTAACCCAGTTAGGATGCGGATGTCCTTCTCTCCTGCGACAGACCTGGGGCGAGAGCCATTTTTAATCCAGTTTGGATGTGATGATACTTTATCTAGTTGACAGAAAGCTTCCCACTGGAGTGGAAATCATCTATTGTACAGATGGCAAGATATTTAACCTCAAAAATGCGAGTCACAAGAACGCCAACACAACAAATGCTTTTCACCAATTCTATATTGTAGGTATATTAATTTTCAGTCATCATATCAACACGGTAGCAGTGGAAACAAAATAAAGGTAATTGCCAACTTGTATCTTCCAAGTAAGTCTTCCCTAGGAGTCAAGGTCTCTGGGTTGTCCAAATCCAAACAAATTCCAATAATAAATAAATCATATATTGTTCATATGGTGGTCAACCCAGATTGGTCGACGGTCTAGCCGTTTCCGCCCTTATGGCTTCGTCGGGACCCTCAGACCAATGCTCCAACAATCAAGTTTCCAATGTGATCCGGAATATGTCTATAAAAGTAAAACATTGCCATCATATATCTATACATAACAGTCATAGGCTAATAAACAACGTTCAACGGGAACTAACAGAAGTATAGGCTGTAAATACATACCAAATATTATATCCATAATTCTTAAGGTAAATACCATCAACAATCTTGCCGGATAGGGAATGAAACTAAAAGGCACTCATTATATGCTCTAGTAAACTGTATGCTAAACATAGGTAATTCACAGCAGGACTTCACCAATAGTTAAACGATCATTAAGGCCTGATTGCCTCATGCTGGGTTTCATTGTTGCTTCTGTTCCCAGTTTGACAATCCAAAAAGCCTCCCGTTGCAAAAGCTTGGTCTTAATGTCAGTGAATGGGGTCGGTTTGATCCTTTCCAAAACTAATACTTTAAAGTCCTCACAGTGGTGTTTCTCTCTGAAATGACAGTATAGTATTGAACTTTCATTTTTTGTGCGGAAGCGTGAGCGGTGTTCCGAAATTCTTGTCCGGAGTTCCCTTCCTGTCTCACCTATATAAAGTCTATTGCAGCCACATTTTAGACAATATACTAGATTCTTACTGGCACAGGTTGCCCATGTGCGTAACCTTATGGTAACTCCGTTATGTGGGCTAGTAATCGAATCTTGTGTATCTATGTGTTTACAAATAGAGCATCTCCCGCATCTACTTGTGTGGTTGGGAACGCGAGTGTACGTGAGAGGCCAAACAGGGCGGTTTAGTATTTTCGGTTCTTTTTGTACCAAGAGGTCTTGATGTGGTGTGGCCGTGGCCTTTCTGTGGGCTTGTTCTAATAATTTTTGGGGATATCCTCTTAGGGTCAATTCTCTTTTAAGCAAAGAGGCCGATGCCTCAAAATCTGCCACATTCGATGAATTCCTTTTCAGTCTTAAAAGCTGTGAATAAGGTAAATTATTTTTCAGGGCCTGGGTGTGGAAGGAGCTGTAATGAAGAAATGCATTCTTTTTGTGGGTTTGATGAAGTTTTTCACTTTGATAGTGTCATTTTCCACAAATATAGTCACATCCAAGAAATCGATGGCACTTTTTGAGGATTTAAACGTGAATTCAATATGTTCATTCCATGCATTGAAGTACTGGGAGATATCTTTCATTTTATCATTGTCCTCAATGAGGAAGAAAACATCATCTATATACCGGTAGTACTGTCTAATGGGTATAGTAGAAATGTTTTTTGTCAGGTGTTCCTCCTCTAATGCTGCCATATAAATGTTGGCAATAGATGGCGCTGCAGAGAGTCCCATAGAAATTCGAATTGTTGTAAGTAGTGTTCCCCATCAAACTGAAAGTAGTTATAATCAAAAATAAAGTCCAATAATTCAATCAAGAAGGCAGTAGGGGGACAATGTGGTCTAGGTCTCGAATCTAACAGTTTAAAAATCACAGTTCTAGCCAACGTTAAATCCACGTTAGTATAAAGGGATGTGATGTCTCCTGTGACTAGGGTCTCCGTTTGTTTAATTTTTAAGCCATCTATTTTTTGGATGAGGTCCCTCGTGTCTTTGATGTATGCTGGTGCTCTTTTGACGTAAGGTTGTAGGAATTTGTCTAGGAATATGGCAAGAGGTTGCAAAATCGAGTTGGTAGCCGCGACAATTGGGCGCCCGGGAATCGGCCAGACGTTTTTGTGCGTTTTTGGCAGTACGTAGAAGAACGGGGTCGTAGGACTGTCATTAATCAAAAATTCTGCCGTTTTCCTAGGGATATATCCTAATTCTAAGGCTGCTGCGACAGTGTGTCTAATGGTGTTAAGGAAAAGGCTGGTGGGATCATCTGATATCTTACGGTAAAATTTAGTATTGTTAAGTTGTCTATTACATTCTTTCAAATAATCAATCCGATTTAAGATAATCAGAGATCCACCTTTATCTGCCGGCTTCATCACTATTTCCGGGTGCCTTCCCAAATACTCTAATCATTTAATGTCTTCCTGAGAGAGATTCGGTCTTTTTAAATCCGTTTTATGGGAGAGACTCTCTATCTGTTGTAAGACCGTGCTTTCAAACAGTTTGACCTTGTCAGATGCCAACGGGGGAACGAAGCTGCTTTTGGGTCTTAAAGTTAACGGATTTGTGTCCGGTTGTTCTCTGGGATGATTGGCAAAATATTCTTTAAGGCGGATTAACCTAAACAGGGTGGCAACATCTTTTCTAATGTCAAAAGGGTTACATTTGGGGTAAATACAAAAGAGATACCTTTGTTCAGGATTTTGTAGTCGTGGGGCGTCAGTGGGAAATTAGAATGATTTTCCACTAGGTTGGAGGCTGATTGCTCTTGGCCTTCCGAAAATTTGACTGTTTGTAGTTGGTTTTGCGGTCTTTTCGGAAATTATATCTCTCGCCTGTGGCTGAAGTACTAGGTTGATCTGATTGTGTTCCCGTGTCGTCTGTACTGCCTCCCGAAGTCGAAGGAGCCCCTGGGAAGCGTACATTCCTCGGGGTTCTCTCATAGGGTTTAAACATCCACTTGTATACCCGTTTATTTGCATAATCGTATTCATCCCTTCTCACCTTGCCCAATTTGTAATCCTTCAGGTCCGTGTATAGTTGGTCAGTCTTTGCTTTGATGCTATTAAGGTCTGGGGTATCAAGGGGTGGATCCAATGTGGATTTCAAATCAGTAATCTCTGTTGTCAAAGTTTCTAACTCAAAAGTCGATTTCTGAATTACTAATAACATCAATTCTTTTGAGCAGCGATTTACGATGATTTGCCAATTTCTGATAAATTGTTCATCTGTAGCATACATCCCAGGTGGAATTTGGATTCGCATCCCTCTTGGAATCATTTTTTTACGTATGTAGTCAGATAAGGTGGCAATATTCAGCTGCACACGGATTTTTCTTAATTCTTTGTTGGTTAATTCTGTAATAGTGTTACCTCTTTCGTTTGCTTGGGGAGTATTGCTTGAGGTGTCTCCGTATAAAGAAAAGTGCCTGGTTAATTCATTCTCCTGTTCCAGGTTAAATGTATCACATAATGGGGCTTCAGCCATTCTTCCAAACGGTATGGGGGCCGTCAATCAATCAAAGTAAGGTGCGTTAGTTCTCGGCGTATTCCAAAATGCGAGTCACAAGAACGCCAACACAACAAATGCTTTTCACCAATTCTATATTGTAGGTATATTAATTTTCAGTCATCATATCAACACGGTAGCAGTGGAAACAAAATAAAGGTAATTGCCAACTTGTATCTTCCAAGTAAGTCTTCCCTAGGAGTCAAGGTCTCTGGGTTGTCCAAATCCAAACAAATTCCAATAATAAATCAATCATATATAGTTCATATGGTGGTCAACCCAGATTGGTCGACGGTCTAGCCGTTTCCGCCCTTATGGCTTCGTCGGGACCCTCAGACCAATGCTCCAACAATCAAGTTTCCAATGTGATCCGGAATATGTCTATAAAAGTAAAACATTGCCATCATATATCTATACATAACAGTCATAGGCTAATAAACAACGTTCAACGGGAACTAACAGAAGTATAGGCTATATTTAACCTCAGCAGACTGAAAGCCAAAATCAAGGTTGCAACAACATATGTTATAGAACTCCAGTACGCTGATGACAACGTTGTCTGTACGCATTCAGAAGAAGACCTACAAGCCACTCTAAACACCTTCGCTGAAGCATATGAGAAGCTTGGCTTGTCATTGAACATTGAGAAAACAAAAGTGCTCTTCCAGCAGTCACCACCCAATCCTGCTCCAATACCAGAAATACAGCTTAATGGTGTAACATTAGAAAATGATCATTTCTGCTACCTTAGTAGCCACTTCTCCAAAAAAGTCAACATTGACACTGAAATTCAACACTGCCTGAGCTCTGTGAGTGCAGCATTTTTCTGAATGAAGTAGAGAGTGTTTGAGGACAGGGACTTCCGTAGGGTTACCAAGGTGCTTGTTTATAAAGCTATTGTCCTCCCAACCCTGCTATATGGCTGTGAAACCTGGACTATCTACAGATGTCACATGCAACTCCTGCAACAGTTCCACCAGCGTAGTCTCCAAAAAATCTTGGAAATCTCCTGGGAAGACAGGCGGACAAATGTCTGCATGCTGGAAAAAGCAAAGACCACCAGCATTGAAGCAATGGTCCTCTGCTATCAACTCCACTGGACCGGCCACGTTGTCCAAATGCCCAATCACCATCTCCCAAATCAGCTGCTCTATTCTAAACTCAAGAATGGAAAAAGGAATGTTGGAGGACAGGAAAAGAGATTTAAAGATAGGCTCAAAGCCAATCTTAAAAACTGTGGCATAGACACAGAGAATTGGGAAGCCCTGGTCCTTGAGCACTCTGGCTGGAGATCAGCTGTTACCAGCAGTGCTGTAGAATTTGAAGAGGCACGAACGGAGGGCAAAAGAGAGAAATGTGCCAAGCAGAAGGCATGTCAAGTGAATCCCAACTGGGACCTCCTTCCATCTGGAAACCGATGCCCTCACTGCAGGAGAATATGCAGGTCAAGAATAGGGCTCCACAGTCCCCTGCGTACCCAACGCCAATACACCGAACTTGGAAGACAGTCTTAGTCAACGCCTAAGTATACCAGTGAAGTAAGGAAATAAATAAATAAATAAGATAGCAAAGCAAAAAGCTATTGGAAGTACATGGCTACCTGTCATACAATTAGCATTCTGTTTCTTGCCATAATATCTTAGAGATAGTGAACCTCATCAGGAATAGGGCATTTGTGTCAAAGCACTTCCTTTGCATGCAGAAATGTTATAGGATGAATCTGGATAACTGCTCTTTATAAAAGGATTGGACTACTACTTCTACTACTTAATTTTTCTACCCTGCCTCCATCTCCCCGAAGGGTCTCGGGGCAGCTTACATATGACACAGTGCACCTAAAACAATGCATAAAAAGAAACACACAATACAATATTAAATAAAACCAAAGGCACATAAAACAAAGTTCAAGCTCAAAACAGCACCCCATAACCTATGATGAGAACTGTCGTAAAGCATAGCGAACTATAAACAGGATCAGGGAATAGGATGGTGCAAATTTTAGCTAATGAACTAGGGCATGGGATGAAAGTGCAGTCCCATGGCATTAAATCAACAATCATCTGTTTCATCTAATAGTCCCCCTTTCCAAAATCCTACATTTCTAAATCTGTTCTAGAGTACTAGAAACCCTCTGGGTTTTGGCACTACAGAAAGCAGCAATGAGGAATAAGAGGAAAGTCTTGATTCTGTTATTGTTTGATTTGGAACTATCGCATTTTATCTTTGTACAATTATGTAGTCTAACAGAACTATCAAATCATTCAGAAAAATATGAAAGATGACTTTATATATTGATCAGAAAATGTTCACATTTCACTGTGACCAATTATAGGAAAAAAGTCTTCTGTCTTTCTCTCTGTGTGTGTGTGTGGCAACTTCCTAATCAGAAATAATAGTTTGGGACAAATTATAAACTTGATTTAAAGTGGAATATTGATTTTCCTGTCAACACAGAACTGATTTAATTAGCTTGAAAACTATACATGATCTTTCGTAATATGGAAGCATATTAAGGTTAGCTGTATTGGTCACATAGCCAATAGAATGTTCATGCAGAAATTTCCAAGATTACTCCTAGTTAATAACTCTTCTTTTAAAGAATCAGATGGCAGGTGGTCTGAAAAACTGCCTGAAATGCTAAATGACAGACAACAATAGGTAAAAATAGTATTGGTTGGATGTATCCATTTTGGATTCACAGGTTTTTACTACTGTCTACAAAACAGCAATAATACAACTTTCTTCTCCGGTATGATTTTTAATATCTTTACCACATGTAAAGCTAGTGAAACTTCAAAAGCTTGCATACTGTATTTTGTGTATTGGTCAATGAAAGTATTGCTATGTTGTAGATGTTGAACTTTGTTGTATTCATAAGACAGACTCATCCAGAGTGAGCTAAAGTAAAATGAAGATTTTATTGGTGTTGTAGCAATTGTTCATTTATTTTTAATAAAATGTTGCACTGCAGTTTATGCAAAATGTCACGCAGCTGTAGGCAACATTACAAATATCAATGATAATAGCAACAAAATGATGAGATTAAATCAATCAGTTACAGTAAACACCACAGCCTCTCTATAATACATGCACCAGACCCTGCATTTAGATATGTCCCTGATGAAGAATGATAGAATTTAGTTTAAAATCATATAAATGATTGATTGTATCCCCATTTGCTCACTTTATGCAGGACTGCACATGATTGCACAGAGGAGGCAGCACATTTAGCCACAATTCACAAATGAAATGTCATTTCCTAACCATTGTATATCTTTGTGAACACAAAGTTGTGCTCCATTTTCTCGATGTAGGATCTCCGCCCTGGGATACTTAGACTTTGTCACTCTAGACAGGCAAACTATCATTGGCTTCTTCCCATGATGATTCAGTCCCTAGCCACTTATGGATAAAACCAATGAGTAGACCTCCAGTCCTACAATGTTCCCATCACATGTCACTTTGATACAATGGGCTCCTTCTGCTTCTGTGCCAGATTGCTTGCAGAAAAGTGACATCAGAAGACAGGATTCTCCTTTTCTCCCCACAACTATTCCAAAGTGGTCAATTCCCATTTATTGTAGATAGGTGGTTCCCAAGTTATAAACAAGATAGGTTCTGTAGGTTTGTCCTTAAGTTGAATGTGTTTGCAAGTTGGAACAGGTACAATTTAAAAGTCTAAATCCATATATAGACCCCCCGCGCACACACATGCTGTGGGTAGCATAGAGAAGGGTTAACAATCCTTTTGTGTTTGTTTCACTGTCTGTGCCCCTGTTTAGAACATTTTACTTCAATTTCTGTTCCTGTGATAATTGTTGGCTTGTTGTGGAAACAAGGATTTGTAATAAAGCTTCAATTGAGAGAGACCTTTTCCCCTTTTGAGGGAATTTCCCTTTTGAGGGTTAGATTTCTCTCCCTTCTTGTTGTCTGTTGTGGATTATTGATTGTGCTCCATCATACAATTCACAAAAAATTCTAATACAGTGTTCATTCTCTGAAAATCACAAAATGGACCTAAATAGGGTGAAAGTAGGTCTTTTGGAACCAATGTAAGATGCAATGAGGTTATTAGGAGAAGACAAATTGGAGATTTTTTTATCCCCTTTTCTGAGCAGAAATCCTCCAAGGAATGTTGCTTTCCTCTGAAAGGGCCAAGGCTTTTTATTCATAGAAATAAAAACCTTATGCCAACCTGTAATGTACAAGGCATTTATATTGTACAAAATAATTTCAGTTGACTTTATCTTTCCAAGAAATGTCACAAATTAGCATCATGATATTTTATTTTTATTGCCTGAATCAGTAGTCTCAAGGTGTTTTTTTATTCATTCTTCAAAAAGTCTATTGCTGCTATAGTTTTGTTCTGGGTTCTGTTGGTTTTATTTGCCATTTTTAACAAAACAAAACAATGTATCCCCCTCATGAACATGTACATGTAAAACTAGTTCATGTCAGCTTAAACTGGAGTAGTACTGTCACTTGAACAAATATAAACTGAAATATTGGTTGCATTGCAAGTTGGTTGTTTGGTTTACCAGTCTCCGAAGTCTTTGAATACAGGATGAAAAGTTTACCACTCCATCACTTGCCAGCATATAAATGCCTTTGTAATTTCTGAGACCTTAGAATCTGAATATATTAAAAAGTTGTTAAGTTCTAAGAAAAATAAATAAAAACAACAATGCCCTGCTTCAGGAACTGACAGCTGTCAATGAAAAAAGAAGAAGAGTCAGGGCATACTATATTACTTTATTACATACTTAAATTGAACCTGAAGATTAGAATACAATATACTTACTATCATAGCTTACTGTCGGTTTTGGCTGATATGCCTGCTGCATGCACCCTTCCTAGATTTGGAGGAGGACTTAAAGATGGTAGTACATGTGCTACAATGTGCTTTACATTGGGCTACTTTTGTACCAAGTTCAGAAACTCCAACTGGTTCAAAATACGGCAGCCAGATTGGTTACAGAAACATCTAGAAGTGAGCATTTTACATCTGTACAAAAGTCACTCTACTGGCTGCCAAATTAGTTTTCAGGCAAAGTAAAAGGTGTTGGACCTTTAAAGCTCTACATGGTTTGGGTCCAGGTTACCTACAGGATCACCTTCTCCCATATAATCCGCTCTGAACACTTCAGGGGAATGTCTGCTTCATCCTTCCAGAACTCAACTGGTCACTGTCACCCAGAGAACCTTTTCATTGGCCGTCAAATGCAAGTATTTGCTTATATAATTGATGTATATAATGTTTTCTTAAAGCTATTAAAATAAAGCTGTTCATTTCACTGGTAGAAATTATTCATTGATTTCGCAGAAGATGTCAGATTAGAGTAATAGCTTAGTCTAAAAAGAATGCATACTTCATAACAATGAAGAATTGACTATCTTTCAGTAGTTTGGCTGACCTTCATCCAAACAGCTTAAAAATGGCTAGAATGGTGGTGGTGGTGAATGTGATGGGTACCTGTCATGGCTGTGGTAAGGTTTGTTATAACTCAATCTCCTAACAGAATTATGAGTCATCCTGAATGTTATAGTATTCATTTTGTGTCACGACTCTGAACAACTCATCATTTCACGTCCTGACCTTCAAACTACTAATTGTTGATGGAATAATTTCAGAAAATGTTGATGAGCAGGTGATGAAGGCCAAAAACAAGAGGTATACAGTATCAGATGTAAATAAATGTCAGAGAACATTTGGAATTTCATGTTTGTAATGTCATAATTTCCCCTGTATAACAAATCAGCATAATATAGGAATGCTAGTCACACAGTATGTGGGCAAATGCTTACTTGTATTCATCCTGTTAATTTTAACATGGTTGCTGTGTTAGAATATGCAAGTAAGGCTATAGGAAGAAGATGCTCATTGAATAGAACTGCAAAGATCTGAAGGAAATTGGTATGATTATATCAGTGTTTCTCAACCTGGGGACCCCCCCCCCCCCAGGAGTCATTTGGCCATTTTTCAGGGGTTGTCGCCTCCTCCTTTGGCCACTCCCCTGGAGTGGCTGACTGGATTATCTGGAGTCTCAGGTCTAAAGAGCCACACAAAACAGTGATTGATCCAATTCATCCTCTTCCTCTTCCTCTCATCCCCTCAGCAAGTGAAAAGCTTATCCCTAGGCAGGATCTCCCTGCCTCTTCCTTCCTTCTTTTCCCTCCCGTCCCCTGTCTCCCTCCCTTCTTCCCTTCCCTCCCTGGGTCCTCTGCACCTGCCCGTCTCCCTCCCTCTATTCAGACCTCCTCTTCCTTGCTCACCCTCTTCAACCATGGGGGAGAGAGCAGCAGCAGCAGCACAGCTCTCTTCCTCTCTGCCTCCAAGAGCTTCCTGACCCCACCAGTTCTTAAATTCGGTCCAGATCCCTCACTGTTTGAGCCTACAGTTCTCTCTGGATATGTGAATTAAAATTCTAAAACTCATGTTCAATGCCCACCAAACCCATCCAGTGAATCCAGGAGACTACTATTAGTAGTAGTAGTAGTAGTAGTATTGGTATCCCTCTCCATTGGCGCCCCCTTGCCTTGGGGGAGAGGCTTGCGTATCCTAATGAAGTTGTGAGCTATGCTGGCGGTGGCATAATAGTCACTAGGCGGGCCTCCCATGCCAGACAGGTCACAACCGAAGGGTCTGACAAAGAGTGTGAATGGGCAGCATGGGCTCTCTAGCCTTTTGGCAACCATCCTAGAAGAAGGAAAACTCTAATTTCAAACCTGGGCAGATGGTGCTTGTCTAACCCTGTAAGGTGAACCATCTAAGAGAAGGAAACTCAAATCAAACCTACAACCTGAGGACCTCACTGCCACCGTCCAAGCTTGCTAGGCCCCAGTAGATGAACCTTTGGTTTTAAGGGTGATGCCAGTTCTGTGCACACTGCGCTCCACCAGAAAAGTCCATTGCACAGGCTCAAAGGACACATCCAACTTCCAAAAAAGCCCTGTATCGATAGGCGAGGGACGAAACAGCAGGTGTAAAGATGCACTGGAAGTCGCAGCATCAACGCACTTGTAAAAAGCATGGGATGAGTCCTTCCTGAATCTGAATCTTTGTTCGCAAAGTAATGCCAGGGAGATAATTTGTATTATTATATGGGGCAGAAAGGATGAGGGAACCTGCCATAAGATTGACTTGTTGTTGTTGTTGTTATTACTATATTATTATTATATGGGGCAAAAAGGATGGGCACAAAGGATGGGGGAACCTGCCATAAGCTTGACTTGTTGTTGTTGTTATTATTATTAGGGGCAGAAAGGATGGGGGAACCTACCATAAGCTTGACTTGTTGTTGTTGATTTCATTATTATATTATTATTATATGGAGCATAAAGGATGGGGGAACCTGCCATAAGCTTGACTTACTGTTATTATTATTGTTGTTGTTATTGTTATTAGGGGCAGAAAGAATGGGGGAACCTGCCATAAGCTTTACTTGTTGTTGTTTTCATTATTATATTATTATATGGGACATAAAGGATGGGGGAACCTGCCATAAGCTTGACTTACTGTTGTTATCATCATCATCATCATCATCATCATCATCATCATTATATGGGGCAGAAAGGATGAGGGAACCTGCCATAAGCTTGGCTTGTTGTTGTTGTTGTTGTTCTCCTCCTCCTCCTTATTATTATTATTATTATTATTATTATTATTAGAAACATAACAAGATGAGTCCACAGCAGACAAGATCACTCTGCTGGCTGTTGTATTGGATCACATGTCGGACACTTCCCAAGTGTCTAGGACTGTGTGATGTATCGGCATATAATGCATGCAGATCCAAGTAAGGTGGCCTTCTGCAGCTGGTAGATAGTAATTTTGTTAGTGGTGATTGTTTTTAAGTGCAGGCCAAAGTCTTTAGGCACTGCACCCAGTGTGCCGATCACCACTGGGACCCCCTTGACTGGCTTGTGCCAGAGTCTTTACAGTTCAATCTTTAAATCCTCATATTGTGTCACCTTTTATAGTTGTTTCTCTTCAACCCTGCTATCACCTGGGATTACAACATTCATGATCCATACTTTGTTTTTTAACATGATCGTGAGGTCAGGAGTATTGTGCTCCAGAACTCTATTATTATTATTATTATTATTATTATTAGCAGAAAGGGAGAACCTGCCATAAGCGTGACTTGTTGTTGTTGTTGTTGATGTTGTTATTGTTATATGGGGCAGAAAGCATCGGAGAACCTGACATAAGCTTTACTTATTATCTGAAACGCAACCATATTAGTACACGGCAAACAAGATCACTATGCTGGCTGTTGTATTGGATCACATGCCAGACACTTCCCAAGTGTCTATAATAATAATTTGGAGTAGAAAGGATGGGAGAGCCTGTTATTAGCTTTACTTACTGTTGTAATTATTATTATCATTATTGTTGTTGCTCCTGCAGTAATTCTATCTCCCTGTCTGGCAGAAAGAAGGGGGCTGGACTGGATGGCCTTCGGGGTTCCCTTCCAACTGTCTCAGTCTAATAATAATAATTAGTAATAATAATGTATAATAATGATGATTGTGATGATGATGTATAATAATAGAATAGTAATTCTATCTTCCTGCCTGGCAGAAAGATGGAGGCTGGATTAGATGGCCTTTGGAGTTTCCTTCCAACTGAGTTTTATAATAATAATAATCATCATCATCAT
This sequence comes from Anolis apletophallus, assembly GCA_030556195.1. Classification (NCBI taxonomy): domain Eukaryota; kingdom Metazoa; phylum Chordata; class Lepidosauria; order Squamata; family Anolidae; genus Anolis; species Anolis apletophallus. The sequence goes on from JARBWK010000001.1 coordinate 27,571,427, forward strand.
CATCACCATCTCCTGGAGTGACTGCAGGAGCAAAAAACCCTCTTCCAGTATTTTCTGTTGGTCATGGGAGTTCTGTGTGTCAAGTTTGGTTCAATTCCATCATTGGTTGAGTTCAGAATGCTCTGATTGTATGTGTAATATAAATACAAGCACTACAACTCCGAAATGTCAAGATCTATTTTCTCAAAACTCCATCAGTGTTCACATTGGGGCATATTGAGTATTCTTGCCAAAGTTGGTCCAGATCCATCATTATTTGCGTCCACAGGATGTAGGTGAACTACAACTCCAAAACCCAAGGTTAATGCCCACCAAACCTTTCCAGTATTTGGCACACAGAATTCCCAGATCATGGGAATTCTGTGTGCCAAGCTTGGTTCAATTTAATCTTTGGTGGAATTCAGAATACTCAGATTGTAGGTGGACTATCAATCCAAGCACTACAACTCCCAAATGCCAAGGTCTATTTTCCCCAAACACCACCAGTGTTCAAATTTGGGCATATTGAGTATTTCTGCCAAGTTTGGTCCAGATCCATAGTGGATTGGGCTCCCCGGATGTAGGTAAACTACATCTCTCCTAAATCCCTGTGAATTCCACCCAAACCCCTCCAGTATTTTCTATTTGTCATGGCCATTCTGTGTGCCAAGTTTGGTCTATGTCTGTCATTTGTTGGGGTCTTAGTGGTCTGTGGAAGTCTGAGTTGAATCGGTTGAAAGTACTGCAAATCCCATCATCCATTGTCCATACTCCCCCAAACATATTGCTTTTGTGATTAATCACTATGCTTTAATTATGTTCAGTTTGTAACAATGAAAATACATCCTGCATATCAGCGATTTACATTATGATTCATAACAGCATTTATTTATTTTTTTTTAATTTATTTTAGACATTTGTATCCTGTCTTTCTCACCCCCAGAGGGGGACTCAGGGAGGCTTATAACCGGTAACCATTAGATGCCAAAAACAACAATAAAAAATACAGATAAGCATTTAATTAAAACATCATAAGTTAAAAGACCATTTAAAAGAGACAGTAGCAAAATGAGAGTTAGCAACAAATATAATTTTATGGTTGGGGGGTCACCACTACATGAGGAAGTGTAGGGGTCGTGCCATTAGAAAGGTTGAGAACCGCTGCATTATATAAACAGTTTTGGGGAAAAAATGTGTTGGTGATATGCACTGATAAATATTTTTTAAAATAAGATCATTGTTATGGCTCCATGAATTAAATTAATAATATATACAAATCCTAATGAAGTCTATGCAACATTGTCTGAATAAATAAATATATACTGAATAAATTACAGTATACTTAAGCATTCCCATTAACCATTTTATGATGCATTCTGTAAGAAGATGCAGAGGCTAACCAAAGTTGTTCAGGCACCCAAGGGAAACTGGAAAGATGAGAACACCATTATACAAACTGCACTATATGGCACAGCAGATCCAGCCTTTGTCAATCAGTACAGACCTGTGATCCAGCTATGCCAAAGAAGAAAAGAAGGCAATTCATTTACTTTCTAGCCTCAGCTGAGTAGGCATGGTTAGGTCCAATCGGAATCTTCATCATTCAGATTAAATTTGGACCAAATTCCTTTTTGAATTTCAAAGCAATTTGCGAACCTGGAAGTATCCATGCCATTTTGAAGCCATTGTCGCCATCTTTGTTCTGACTCAGGAAGTGAATCGGAAAAAACCCAGTGTTTTGGAGGCAAGCAACATTTTGCATGCTGGGATGCTTGTCTCCAACCAATGAGGGGAAACCATGTGGGAAGGGCAAGCTGGAGACGCAAAGGAAAAAGAACTAGGGCAGGCTGGTTGGGTGGGAAAGGTGTCACGCCACTGCTTAGCAAGGAAAAGACAGGGTTGGGAACAAATAATTTCCTTGGGGAACCACACAAAATACCACTAAGGAGCCCCCTTTGTCTGTATGGGCTACATGTTGTACTTTTGGGAACAAGAAATCTTCTAAAATCTGCTAATCATTTCCTTGGGGGAAAACAAAACTCCACTTTGGAGCACCCTTTCTCTGCTTGAGGTTTCAAGTTGTACTCTTGGAAGCAAGAAATTTCCTAATCTAATAATTTCCTTGGGGAAACATAAAATCCCACATTTTCTGTTTGGACTGGAATATATGCCAATGTGGACTCAGATAACCCAGTTCAAAGCAGATATTGTGGGATTTTCTGCCTTGATATTATGGCTTATATGGCTGTGTCGAAGGGCCCTATGAAAAACAAAATAAACGTACCATGAGCCACGCTACCTCAAGAAGACCTGATAAAAGCATCTATTAAAGGCACTTAGCAGAAGGAATGGCCAGGTTTCAGCCTAACTGAGGGGCTCTTCCACTCAGGTCAGCCACATCACCTCCTCTTTCTCCTCCTCCTCTTCCTCCACATTTACAGCTGAGGAGGAGGAGGAGGAGAATTGAAGAAGGCTGAAACTCGGCAGTTGCATCATTCCTTCACTTTCTCTTCTATTTCCTCACCTCCCTTTCACCTTATCCTTTCCTTTCTTTTCCTTCTTTCCTTCCTTCACCTTCTTCCTTTCCTTCACCTCCTTGCCTCTCCTCCCCTTCCCTTACTCCTATCCTTTTCTCCTTTCCTTTCCTTCTTTCCTTCACTTTCTTCCTTTCCTTCACCTTCTTTCCTGCCCTTCACTTCTTCTTTCCCTAACTCATTTCTTTTTCTTATTTCCTTCATTCAATCTCTTCCTTTCCTTCACTTTCTTCCCTTCTTTTCATTACTCTTTCCTTTCCTTTCTTTATCCTCCTTTCCTCCCTTCCTTTCCTTTCCTCCCTTCTTTCCCCAGTTTTGGGAAATATCACCTTGAGCCAAAATTGCCAAAGATAGGTGAAAAGGCACCCAAAGCCTGGCCCCAGTCAGTCCGCACTTTCTCTCAGCCTTTTCAGTCAAAACCTTGTTAAAGAATTAGGCTGCCTTTTGGTTCCTCCTCCATGTATAATTTCGGGGCTGGAAATGTCTCAAGAAAACCCAATGGGGAAGACATCTTGGGGGGTTGAATGGGGCTGGATTTAAGGTGGATCGCTATTAATACAAAGGAGGAGGAGGTGATGGCAGGCCCTCCAGCAAGTTTATCCCCTTCTCTGCATTTTTTTTCTACTGCACAAGTGTATCTTGCATTAACAATGTATTCCAAAGTTTTGGAAATTTTTAGAAAGTTCTGGGTTTTTTTCCAAAAAATTTTGGAATTCATTTCCAAATTGAACCACCAGTACTCCCTATATCCGAAGCGAGTTTTGAACTATTTTTAAAATCAAATAAGCCTACAGCAGATGTACAACAGCTGAGAAAGAATGTGGCTATACTAGGATATCTTGGAAAAGCTAGCCAGGAGGATGAATTAAATGGGAGGAGATGAAAGGAGGAGTCATTAATGTGGTTTCTCAAATGAAGTTGCTGGGTTGAGAGACACTGGGCTCAGTACATATCTCTGGACCTCTAGGCTAGAAACTACTGCAAGAAGCTTGACAGACAATCAACAGAGGACATCTTGAAGCCATCACAGCATCTTATGAACATAGGCAAGGCTTGATCAGTCACTGATGGTATCTGTATGGAAGAATCTGGGAACAAGAAAAGGTTAACCACAGGGTTTCTTTGCATCAAAGGAAGAAAGCCAAGTAGTGGCAAAAGGCTGTGTGATGTAACCATACTTTTGAAGAGGTCCTGCTTGAAGAGGACAAACTATTATAGGCCTGTAGGGAAGAAAACTCTGTTCAGTAAACCATTTTGGACTCTGTAACCTGGTATAGGCTTAAAGACTTTGGAGAACAAACAAGGAGAGGTTTTGATGTTTCTCAGCTACAGGAACACCATGCCTGTATTATGATGTATTGTTTATTCTCCTGTTTATAGTTGTGATAGCATGAATGTATCTCTCTCTGTATACATACAGGAACCTGCTCTTACATATCTCATATGACTCAGGTTGTGATTCCAAACAGCTTAGCCTTTTCCTCGTGGTTGATCTTGTAGCAGTTGGAAGATTGATAGTTCCCGCTTTCTTAAAAAAAAAAACCCCCACACACACTGAAGGTGTTAGTCGGATTTATTTTTCATAAAAGTGGTACCAGTCCTCTGTTTTGGCATACATTATTTGTACATGGAATGGGGAAAAGTGACTTCTAAAGTCCCTCCATCAGCCATATGTCAAGTCTATTTTTTCTGCTTTTGTTAAAATGCTATTTGGTGCTTTAAAAGCCATCTGTACATCATCTGGCACTAGCAGGAAGCCATTTGAAATCTAACCCCATCAGCTGGATGATGGGCATGTTAAAAAGCATCAGAGAGTGTTTAAAATATATATAATCAGCAGCTGTCAGCTGGGTGGCAAGGAAGTTTTAAATAGTTGCCTTGCCTCCCAAGCTGAACAAATGTCCATGTCTCTTAACAGGCCATTTTTTGGGCAATTAAGGTGACAGAAATGGTATATGAGCATAACAGTGAAAGCAAAAGAAGTTGACAAAACTTTGACTACTCAGCCACATTTTCTCTTCCCTTTCCCTGCTTTACATAGGAATTTGGCCCCATTGTTTTTAAGAGCATCTGGATGCACAAGCAAAGAGAGCAGTGAAGAATATTTTATTTGAAACAAATCTTTATGCATGTGACATATCATGAATTCTTCTGATCAACCAATGACAAGCCAGTATTCATCCCATAATGTCTGTTGTGAGTCAAGTCATAGCTAAAAATGAAAATAGAAGTGACTAGTAAAAAGGTAAAAGTTTCCCCTGACATTAAGTCTAGTGTCTGACTCTGGGGGGTGGTACTCATTTCCATTTTTAAGCCAAAGAGCTGACGTTATCTTTAAACACCTCCAGGGTCATGTGACCAGCAGAAGTCATATAATAAAACCCCTTTTGGTTATCAGTAGTTTCCCCTTGTTTTAAAAGAGTCAATTCCTGGAGCTTACAGGCGCAGTGTGCAGAGACTGCCTCTGAGAAACTCTCTTTGGTGTCAAAAAGTTGGTAAAAAGGTTACAGAGAGCTTCACACAGTACTTATAATTCATGAGAAAATGGGTTAAAAGGGGGATGGCCATATGACATTTGTGCTAAATGTGCACTCAATTGCAGCAATTGAGGGAAACCAGATACAAAAAGTTTTCCTTTATCCTGGTTCTGGGCAAAAACAAAGCAACCCCCCCCCCCCATTTTCTCATGGCTGTGTGGCCCTGCAGTCATGTAAAGTTCAGGATTTCCCTATTTATCCCCTTGGAGGTTGGTTCCCACCTGTGGCAGTTTTTAAAAGCCCAAAAATCAGTTGTTCGGGCTCCCATGGAGACACAGATGATTTCCAGCTTATTTTAAGAGAGGAGAAGTGGAGAGCCGTGCTTATTTTAAACTTTATAATATTAAGTAAGCAATTGAGGAAAGAGGAAGATCAGGTGGCAGCTAAAAATATTCCCACCATTATGTGTTAATGCATATATGCACACATAGGAATCTCTCAACATTTGTATTAATTGAGTTATTTTACTTTTTTGGAAAAAAAACTTCCAGTGGATGTCTCCCGTCCTCCCTCCATTTTATCGCAATGTTATGATGGATTATTTTTGTACCGATAATACAGGGAGCAATACGTAATGGTTATATCTCAATGCATTATTTAATTTAATTTTTAAGAACGTGAATATGTAAGGGCACCTATATATCAGCAATGTCCAGGCCCTGAGGAAGTGATTATGAAACGGCCTGATTCAGGTTATGTCGGAGAATGGCTAGCAGCCATCGACAACTTTGTTGCTTTCTATGCAACTCAGGCCAAGACTGTATTCTCCCTTAGTTCACACACAAAAGGCAGTCTATGAATAATAACTTTTTATTTACAATAAAAGAAGAATCAAAATAATAAAGATCAAACGTAATAAAAATAGTTCATGACATTGTCCAAAATGTGTTCAAGATAGTCAGGAAATAATCCACGGAAAATAGCAAGGTTGTTCTTTAGTCCAAAGGCACTCCGACTTAAATCCCATAGGACTCAAGGCTTGCAAGCAAGGTAAACTGTCCCAGCGGTAACAGGAACACCGAGACCAAAACCCTGGCCTCTCCAGACGTAGCTTCAGATCTGAAAATCTTTCCAAAATCCCATCCAATTATAGTATCTAACTTTTGCGTGTCCATCGCACCTCCTTTCTCCAATTTCGCCTAGAAGTATCAATACTCCTCCTTCTGTTGATTTCCATCTCGTTAGCGAGCCCATCTGTGTTGCTATCAGAATGGGAACCGGTCAACTCCCTCTCGTTAGTATAGTCAGCTGCATTACTATCAGGATGGGAACCGGTCAACTCTCTTTCTCCCAGACTCGCTCTTGAGACCCATGACCCCCTGTCCTTTCATAGTCTGACCCGGAGTCGGTGTCCATGAAATCTTCAGAGAATTCTTCGGCCTCTCCAAAACCTTCCAGCCATGAGTTATCCCATTGCAGGCTTTCATCAGTAGAATCATATCCATCAGGCTATCCATCTTCCCCATCCTGTTCCAAGGCAGATGGCACCCCGGGCACCCCTGGCACCTCTGGGGTCTGTCCATGCCCGCTTGACACCCCCAGGGTTTGTCCGTGCCCACCTGGCTGGAACGGCTGGGATACCACAGTTGCACCCAGATGCAGTTTGAATTGCAGCCGCCCACCAAGTTGCGGCTTTTTTTCCTATTGAGGAGTAGCGGTACTTTTCCCATCCAAGGACGCTTTGACTCTCATAACTTTGGGAACCTTTTACAGTTGGTCCTCCCATCTTGAACTATGAGTATTGGTGATTACCCCGTGTTCATATGTATGCTGTTTCGATATACTCAATGTATTATGCATCACTAAATTTGCAGTTGATTGATGTTTGATTTTTAATTTCTGATCCTCTTATTGTGGGCTTTTTTGAATTATAAGATTATTATCATTATATTGCTAAACTTTTTGATTGAAATAAGACTTGAATATAGCTGTATATTGTCTACATTTACCTGTTTTGGTTCTGTTTTTTGGCTGTGTATGGACCTGCTCTGAGGTCCTGAGTTTGTTTATCCTGCATATTAATCTCATATTTTGGTACTGTCAAGAAGCATCCCCAGTCTCCCTGTACTTCCCATTTTCCAGTATCAACAGTTTGAAGAGAGGTCTAGTATTAGCATGCAGTTTCAGAGGGTGGATCGTCATACTTTTTTAAAAAAGGCATGGATTCCTGCACAAAAGCATTAGCACAAAGCCTGTGTATTTTGTTTTTGATGCCATTAAATCCTCACCTGATTAGAGGATGAAAAATGTTTCAAAGCTGCAAAGAGGAAATTGGCTGGCAGGCATTTTAGAGACATCTCATCTCTTTAAGAAGCCAATACTTGGTGGCAAGGGCCCCTTGATATTGTCACACTGTGTAAAATAACCTCTTGTATGAATTATGCTTTGCTATATACATTCAGTGAAGTTCAAGGCTTCTTCTATACTAGAATATAATCCAGATTATCAAAGTAGATATTCCACATTATCTGCTTTGAACTGGATTATATGAGTGTGCACTACCATATAATCCAGTTCAAAGCAGATAATCTGGATTTTATATGGCAGTACAGAAGTAGCCCTAATGATTATTCACATCCCCTTTAATAAGATTGTCATGAGTCATTCTATTACTACACACATTACATTCTATCTATCCGTTTTGGTCAGATGCTGGTTTTTCTTTTTAACATAAGGAACATTGTTTGATTTCCTTATCCTAAAGAGTTATTGCCTTTGACTATGTAAAAATGTTGTTTTTAACCACAGTTTAACAGGTCAGCAATGTCAGCAGTTCTCATCAGAATTTTTTATCACCGTTTAGCAGTTCATGAATTCACCTCCTTTTGCAGTTTTCCAGGCCTTAATCTCATAATAGTGCCTTCAGTCTTCGCCAGACCCCAATCATACACCAATCATACAATTTCATTCAATACACACAACATGTATTCCTATCTACAGTTTCTGAATCATGGATTCAACCAACTATTGCTCTAAATATTTGAAAATAAATCCCAAAAGCAAGCATTGGTTTTGCTATGTGCTGATTACTATGCTAATATGCTGCACTGTTGTATGCAATGGTATTTGAGCATCCATGCTTTTTTCATATCAATTTCAGAAATTTCAATATGAAATATATCTCTATGTCCCTTTCAAAAGCTTTGTAGCTCTAAAAACTTTCCTACCCTCCAGACTTAGAGTGATGCTACAATCCATCTTGATGCTACAACCCACCTTGGAACTGGTTTGGGAGTAACCTTTTTCACTGGGGCCCCTCCTACACTGCTCTATATCCCAGGATCTGATCCCAGATTATCTGCATTTCCCAGATGATATGGCAGTAGAGACTTATATAGTCAAGTTCAAAGTGGATAATCTGGGATGAGTTCCTGGGATATTGGGCAGTGGAAATCCAGCCTGTGTGAGAGATCAGATTGCCTAGAACTGGTTGAAGGCCATGAAGGTGAATACATTGAACATGGAACCTGACCTCAAATTTCTGTGCAGCCCCCCCCCCCTTTATTTATTTATTTATTTATTGTTCATTCTTGTATACCGCTCCTTCCAGCAGGCTCGGGGCAGTTTACATAAAATCAATTTATAAAACAGCAACAATTCAATTTAAGAACAGCAACAATATAAAACACAGCATAAAAACAAGAGTTTATATAGGACTCAAGAATTTGACGTCTTCCTCAGGAACCATTTAGGTTAAAAGCCTGCCTAAAAAGGGACGTTTTACAGGCTCTCCGAAATGGAACAGCAGGGACTTCGTCTGGCATTGAATTTCATAGCGATGGCGCCGCTACGGAAAAGGCTCTTGATCTGGTTGTGGACAACCGGCAGGAATGAATGGATGGAACTACTAAGAGGTTTTGCTCTTCTGAGCGTAGTGATCTCAGGGGAACATATTGGGTAGTGTGGGGGAAAAGGGAAGTGTGGAGAAAAAGGGAAAGTAACAATTAGCAATCAATTAATTAATCAATTCCCTTCCAAAGGGGTTGGTTAGCCCCCTGTCGACCAGCCATGTCCTTGGGGCATGTTTTGGCAGCCCCCATTCAGAATTCTTTACTGTGCTTCAGCGGGGTCGGGTGTCTACAATGCTCTGCATTTTGCAGAGTTTATTTCGCCCTGGATCTGGGATGCACTAGCATCTGCTGCAGCCAGGCATGTAGCTAGGGAGGGGGCTTGAGGGGCTTTAGCCCCCCCTCAAAATTCTCAGGGTGGTCCACAAGAAGGCCTTACTGGTACATTATTTAAACTGTTATGTTTATTCACATCATGATCTGATCACCATGCTCAATATATCCCATATGCATGGGTGTATTGGGATAATGGTACAAAAGGTTTGCTAGGGTAGATCCTCTCTCACTCAGACTTACCCCCCCTCCCCCGAATCAAAATCCTGGCTACGGACCTGGCTGCAGCCATTTGTTTGTTTTTGGCTTAATCCAGAGTTTCCTGTGACTTTTGTAAATGCATTGTATACCTTTATATGTATGCAGAAGTGCACATTGCTGGCATATATTTCATGGCCACCATTGTCTCAAGTTGGCTTTGAATTGAATTATATGGTCATTGTAGAAAGGCCTTAGTGACTGCTGAACATTTTGGACTGGGGAATTCTGGTAGTTGTCATCCAAAGAAAAGTATTTTATCTGAACTTAGATGTCAATTTACATGTAAGTGTATACCACACTTTATCCCACATGGTTTGAGAACATCTATTTTTTATCCAGTGCCCATCCTATTCTCTTGACTTGACTGATACCAGAGTAGCATGCCAGTTCTGTTTCTACTTATATTGTTCATTTTGGCATTTAGATCCTGCTCAAATTATCCAGGACATGTTCCTCTTGACAGCAACATTGGCTTCTCTGGCAGCACGCTCACTTAGGACAGAAGCAAAACACTTAACAGTTTGATTTCCCTTTCCCTTTTAAAGGTGACTAGGCCCTGAAAAGCAGTCACAGACCACAGTGCCAAAAGTATTAAAAGCATGCAAAGCAAGCTATCAAAGTGTGGCTGTTCCACTTTCTCTTGAACACTTTATGCCAGCCACGCTTCAGTGATTAAATGCTTAAAATCTTTAGCCTGTTACAAATGGCCAAGCAATAAAGATTTCAAGCTGTGCAAGTGTGCCAATCCACAGGTGGCTCTGCCTGCCAGCACTGAAAGCATATGCATGGCTTATATTAGATCAATGTCTCCTGTTATTCTGTACTCTTAGAACACAGCAGCTGCCGCTAAAATGGCAAGGAGAGGCCAGAAATCTCCAGTCAAAGGTTTCCTCCTTTTCAGCACCAATAAAAGTAAATAATTAAAATAAAGTTATATTTTCCTTTGGTAGGAATTGCTGTTGGAACACCTGCAACATTTCTGGGTTTTAGGTCTTCAGATAGAATCGCCAGATAATAGGGATTAGGAATTATCTGGGCAAGGCACAATTTGTGTCATGTGCACCTGTATTTTGGCCAGAAATCAAAACTGGAAGTCATGCCCAGTTGGAACTTCAAGGTATGTCAGAGTATCTTGGGGTACTCACACTTTTCTAATCTGCCACTTTGGATTTCCAAAATGATAGACTTTTCAGGGTGTTCTTTCTTCCCCATAGAATCTATTATTGAATAACCAGTTAATAAACATTGTTTTTGTTTTGTGCCTTCTAGTCATTTCCAACTTGTGGCAACCCTAAGGCAAAACTTTATGGGATTTTTTGAGCAAGATTTGTTCAAAGATGGTTTCATACTCTTTCAGCCCTCCTCTGAAGCTGAGAGACTGAGACTTGCCCAGGATCACCCAGTGGGTTTCCATTGCTGAGTGGGGATTCAAACCCTGGTAACTCCCAATTTGATGAGTGATAATAAAAGGTAGTAAAATATTTAAAAGTACAGCAAATCATATTTTACTGTATCTTTTTACTGATATAGGTAAAGTGAAAACATCTGCCCTTGTGTTTTGCTACTCTGCTGCTGAGTACGTATGTTCAGTGTGGAACACATTTCACCATGCTAAAACAGTGAATGTGTCTCTTAATGAGACATGCCACATTATCACGGGATGTCTGCGCCCCATTCCACTGGAGAAATTACACTGCTTAGCCAGTATTGCACCACCTGACATCCGCCAAGCAGTAGCAGCCAATAATGAAAGAACCAAGGCAGTGACATCTCCAGCCCATCCTCTGTTTGGATATCAGCCAGCACACCAATGCCATAAATCAAGAAATAGTTTTCTAAGATCTACAGAGATACTCACAGGAACACCTCAGCAAGCGAGAGTCCAAATGGGGCAGGCTATAACATAGTACCTCAATCAGTGGCTGATACTGAGAGACTCCCTCCTGGGCACACAGAAGACTGGGTGACCTGGAAAGTGCTGAACAGATTGTGCTCTGGCACCATGAGATGCAGACTCCACCTTAAGAAATGGGGCCATAAAGTGGAGTCCACGACATGCGAGTGTGAAGAAAAGCAAACCACAGATCACCTGTTACAATGCAGTCTGAGCCTCGCCACATGCCCAATGGAGGACCTTCTTATAGCAACACCAGAGGCACTCCAAGTGGCAAGCTACTGGTTGAAGGACATTTAATCTAATGCCAAGCTTTTAAACTTTACGTGTTTTGTTTTTTAAAATAAATTTTCCTGTGAATATCTCTGCAGATCTTAAAAAGCTATTTCTTGATTTAAGGTGTTGGCATGCTGGCTGATATCCGAACAGGGGATGGGCCAGAGATGTAACTGCCTTGGTCCTTTCATTATTGGCTGCTACTTTCTGGCAGATGTCAGGTGGTGCAATACCACCCAAGTGGTATAATTTCTCTAGTGGTGTGGGGCATAGACACCCTCTGATAATATGGCATGTCTCATTAAGAGTAGTTGCAAGAGAGCCTTTGAAGAGTTTGAAAGAGTTCTCTCTAGGAAGAGAATACAACCTCCCTCTTTTTCTTCCTCTCCATCTTCCCTTCCTTCTCCTTGCAATTCATCTTTCCAGGGATGACCTGAAGGCCAGAGCATTTGGGGGAGGCTCAGACGTGCTTTGCAGAGTGGCCTTGAGGGTCAGCGTTGTTGAGCTCCATGACAGAAATGAGCTCAAGAAAGCATATCCAACAAGGTTCTTGACACTGAAGGCATTCTAGGGCAACATCTAAAATGGTTACTTAGTAACTTTCAAGTCAATATTGAAGAAAGTGGTTCCACTGTGCAGTTGATTACATAGGGAATTCTGGAACTAGTTTGAGGCATGGATAGTGATTACACATACCCCAAAGGATCTGCGGTATCTGTGGCTTCACAGCTAAAGAGAATGCAAATTTTTCTAATTCCACCCCTCCAATAGAATGCACATGTATCCATTAATGGAGTGCTATAGTTGTCCACAGAGACATTTGAATTCCGTGGACCTGATTGTGCCCAGCAATGCAGTTTACACTGAGGCATGCTGATGCGTGTCTTGGGCTTTCTTTTGGACTTTTTACCAAATTTGCTTATATTGCTGAAGGCTTTCATGGCTGGAATCACTGGGTTGCTGTGAGTTTTTGAGGCTGTATGGCCATGTTCCAGTAGCATTATCTCCTGACATTTCACCTGCATATGTGGCAAGCATCTTTAGAGGTTTGTTCAGAGGTCTGTTGGAAATTAGACAAGTGGCATGCATATATCTATATATCTGTGGAATGTCCAGGGTGGGAGAAATCAAGACAACAAATAAAGAACACTACAAATAAAGAACACTAAAGAACACTATGTGTATGTAATATGTCAAAATGTATGTATGTAATATGTGATATGTCAAAATGTATGTAGTGAACTGTGATAAATGCCATATCTATATGTCATATGTTCAACTGCAGGGATTGTCTGCAAGTATGTGTACTGTAATCCGCTCTGAGTCCCCTTCGGGGTGAGAAGAGTGGAATATAAATAAAGTAAGTAAATAAATAAATAAATAAATACTCAGAAACAGGGGAATTCCAGACAGCAAATAATCAAGTGCCAGTTAACACCTCCCAAACAAATAACAGTCTGTCTAAGTATGCAAATACCCTTGCTGATCGTCTTTGCAGTTGCAAGACAACTCAATACTAATCAAGCTCGCTAATTGCAACATTCATACTTGTGTCAAGCATACAGGGTTCTTTCTCCCACCCTGGACATTACAAATAGAGCATGCACGATTTAAAAAAAACACTACTGACTGGTTTTGTTCATTTTTCTGAAAACCTTTATCTCTCTCCTCAACTGCACACTATACTGCTTTCCCATCCCTGTCTCCATTTTATGCTGATTGTTCATTATTTCAACATCAACCTATTTTTACTTCCCTCCTAAGCTTTTGTAGCTTTGAAACTTTAGCACCGCACTCTCCACCAATCATTGTACATTTTGGCTATATGTAAGCATACAGAAAAAGTCTAAATGCAATAGCTACTCCTGAATAGAACCACTTAAAACAGTGGTTCTCAATCTGGGGTCCCCAGATGTCTTTGGCCTGGAAATCCCAGCCACTTTACCAGCTGTTAGGATTTCTGGGAGTTGAAGGCTAAAAATCATCTGGGGACCCCAGGTTGAGAACCGCTGACTTAATACAATGGAATTTACATAAGAGTTGACCAATAATCTAATAATCTATTCTGATTAAAGTTAGCAACTAGATTAAAACTATTGGTTTGATACATAACACAGGTAGGTGTCAGTTTATGTCAAGGTAGTGTTCTGGGACTTGTGATCTAAATTGAGGCTGATGTAAATGGAGGGAGTAATTTCCATAGGAAATCTTTGAAAACTATGGGGATCTGTACCAACAAAGATTAAATAGTTACAGAATTTGCAATTTTACTCAACCAAATTTAAATCAGTTTAAAGCATAAATCATTCGAGTTTATTTTTTCCAAGCTGGAGAAATATGTTCTCCAGAGGAACCAGAGCAGTCAGAAACCACTTGTCTGAAGGACTGGGATTAACTAACTTGCCATCAGGTGACAGTTCTTCAGAGGAGCACACAGAAAGAAATCTCAACTCGTGTGAACTGTACTCTTTTGCTGTGCCTTCACCAGAAGACTTCTCAGGCAGAGAAGCTACATCAGGAGAGGTGGTTGCCTCCTGCTGATTCTTTTGTTGCAGGTGAAGAGGCTATGGCAGAGGAGAAGCAGCACATCCCCTGTATAGTAATCACCTGCAATAAAAAATTCAATAAAAGTAAAATTCAATTGACTTTGTTCCTTCCTTTCAAGGCTTCTCTTTCTACTTTTTCAGTTGTTCATGCCCTCTTGCCCTTCTCTGAGGTTTGCTCTCCCATAAAGGTTTTCAACTGTCCCAGGCTCCTTTTCCTTGCAATTCACCCTCACTGCTCACCCATTACTCTTCTTGGTCTTTGCTCTCACCTCTTTCTCCTGTTCTCATTCCACTCTTCATAATCATCCTCTTTTTATTCCAGCAGTGCTTCCCCTTCCCATTTCAGACTCTTTCTATTCCTACATCTCCTTCCCTCCTTCTCCCCTGCAATAATCTTCTTTCCATCTGGACACCTCCTAAGGAACTTCATTGGCCCCTCTTTCCATCCCTTAACAGTGCTTTGGCTTTTGCTCCCACTTCTGTCTCATGACTACGTTTCAGCTCCGTGCTTGCTGCTGTGTCCCTGCGTTCATTCCTTCTGCTCCACTTTCACCTCCCTCTCCTTTCTGAGGTTCTCCTTTCGGATCCTGTACTACTTTGTTTCCCCAAAAATAAGACTAAGGATGAGTACAATATAAGCCCAACCTTGAAAATAAGACACAGTGATGGGCGTGGCTATGCAGTGTACAAGGTTGGCTCCCCCTAGTAATTATGTGCATGCTACATAGTGAGAGACATAGAACATGAAAGTCAAAGTCTAAGTGAAGTGAAGAGCAGGGTGATCTGCTTTAAGAATTGTGTGTCCTCAGGGGGAAAAGTACAGCGGCAGCTGCCATTTTACTCAACACTGTGAGTCTCTTTCCACCAGTACCAACCAGAAACAGTCTGTGGGTCTCTCTAACACCGCCCGCAACAAACACCAGTAAAGCTCCTGCTCCCCTGCACTGACCAGCAACAGTCTGTGGGTCTCTCTCACCCCACACAAACACCAGGAGATAGGGGGAAAGCTTCAGCAAGCAGTCTGCTGCGGGCCTAAAGAGATCATCCCATAAATGCAGATTGTTGTACCATACTTAATAAAATAAGGAATCCTCTGAAAAAAAACCCCCATAATGTGTCTTCTTGAGGAAAAATAAATGTAAGATGGTGTCTTATATTCAGGGAAACTTGATACTAATCCCTCCTCCCCTTTCCACTATACTTTCTATTCTTTGCTAGTGATCACATTAGCCACCTTTGTCCCCATCCTTCCACTTTTATCTTTCCCTATTCTGGTTATTGCCATAAACTTGAAATATCATTAATGATTTGTGTATGTGAGAAAGAGGGGGGGGGGAGAGCGACATTATGACACTCAGAGAGTGAGATAAAAAAAATCTGAACAAACATTTTTAATATGACACCAGATATTACAAGCAAATGTTCCTCTGTTTCACCAATGCAAGTAATGAAGGGTCACTTAATCCAATCTGTAATGACACCAAGGAGAACAACATTGATATAAAGTCACTTTGAAAACAGAGGAGGGAGGAAATAGTCAATTACAATTAGTGGAGTAAGAAAGCAATCTTTATTGCACCCATATGTTCACTGTAATGGCTTAGATTGGATTCTGTGATCAAAACTGAAATCCTCCAGGTAAGCAAAATGTCTCTCACTCCTTTTGAGCCACACTGCTTTGATTTACTTCTAGACCAAACACTGCAAACACCCCTGACCTTGAGCTGTGTGCTTTGGAAGAGATAAGGATCTGTAACCTGGGAGAGAAAAGGAATCTTTATCTCCAATGAGCCATTTTATGAAGAGCAGCCAATAAGAAATCAATAAAGGCTACTACACAATATGATTAAGTATTGCCTAGGAAAAAGTGCTCAGACAAGGCTAGATGGGGTATCTCAAAGGTTGGGAGTCAGATTTAATGATTTGGCTGTACCTGGAAAGAGCAATGATGAATGTAGCAGTTTGTATTTGCTGTCATCCTTTGAACCCATGGTGGAAATGTTAAGCTGAAGATACAAAAGAAGTTTAATGCTAGTATTCTTTTTTTTTAATAAAATAAATGAGTTTGTTATGTAAGTATAATACATGCCTAGCCCAAGATTTTTTGTTGCCTGAGGTGAAGAAAAAAATGCCCCCAAACCAAACCAAACCAAATCAAAGGCACCATAAACACTGGCATACAATGCAGTATAAAACTGCGTTATATGGTCAGTGTTGATTCATATAACCCTTTCTTTTTTGTTGGTTGTTGGTTGTGGAGATGGGGCAAATGGGGCCAAGGTGTGTAATGCTCAAAATCAGCCTGTTTGTTATTGCACATGAAGGAGAACGCCTTAAAAGCCCATCTTCCTATCCACAGCACTAGAAAGACAATAACAGCCAAGTAATAATACACAAGCTTTTTGCCTTTAATGACATACAAAATCCACTTCTTGAACTGATTGCCTGCCTCTATCAATAAGTTCACTAGGAGTGGATCTAGACAGCCCGTGTATTGCAGAAACCTCTGCAATACAAAGGGGGCTGTCCAGATGACGTTCTGAACAATACTGAATTACTTCACCACAAACCAGGAAAATCCTGGTTTGTGGTGAATTAATTAGATAGTAGATTTATTCCGTGCCTTCTTGGAAGGCATAGGATAAACCCACTATTTCCAAAGTTTTCTGGACTAAATTAGTCTGGAAAACTGTGGGAATACCCCCCCCCCCCCCAACTTCTTTTAAAAGTAAAGAAAACTTACCCGGCCTCCAATGCAGTGTTGCAGCAACTCTCCCGGTGTGTAGAAACAACGCACCAGGAGAGTTTGGGGGGATGGGAACTGGATGGAAATCACTTGTGCTTTCTGGGGTGTGTGTGGACAGGCCCCCAGGAACATCTGCATTTTAAAAACTTGGATGGTCCTGGGTTAACGGCCTGTCTGGAAGCACCCTAGGATTTAGTTGCTCTCACCCTTCTTTTGAGATCCACCCATTCCAAACCACTTAAGGGGATTAGGAAACTGGTCTTGGACAAGGTAACCAGAGTTAATCCAGAAAACCCCACCCCACCCCATTACTTCCAGAATTGAGGCATTGGAGGAAATGTAGTGAGGGTCCAAACAGGGGTTTAACAAAAGAGTAGGCTGTCAGTGCAGGGAGACATAAGATGAGAAGGAAGAGAGAGTTGAGTGAGAAGAGTTTAAGGAAAACAAGAAGGAGGTTAGTGGGGAAGATATAGAAAAAAGTCAAGAGGAGAACAATGAAAAAAGATGCTGAGTCAAAGAGACACAGAGAGATAAAGATCCCAAGAAGGAGAAGTCTCTTCTATTTCAAATGGGAGGCCTCAGGTTTGTTGGGCTCACTGGAGAATATATGAAGATCTTTGAGGAGGAAAGATTTTAATAGTAGGTAAAGATATACTTATCTGAATTACTTGCCTGCAAATGTGTGTGTGGAGGGGTGTGTGTGGGGGGTAATCCTCTTTTTGAAAAAGTTTAGACTATGATGTGGCTATAATGTGTGAGAAGCTTTGGCAGGCCAGAAATAAAAAAGTGAAAAAGAGCAAGACTGAGAATGCATATGCAAGCCTGTGGAGATAAACATATATTGTCTACACAAGACCCAGTGCCTTGAATAATGTATCTTGGATCTATCATAAAACAGCTGATTGGAAACATTCACCTTCTGGGATTCCCAGTCCCACTACTTATATGTGGTCTTCTATGACTTCTATGAACAAAAATAGACGGAGTGTTTTTCACATCTGTAATGGTAACTTGGATTGCACCAAATATTAGGTGGCATTTATGGTTAGGGGAAAATGTGCTTTGGAGGTAGAGTTCTCATCCTTCTTTTCCAGACTCACATCTGGAAATAATACATTGCAAAGAAAATTATCCTTCCTACAGGCTGAATACTCTTTCAGTTTGCAAAATCATAGCACCTTGATACTACTTCTATTTACATGGCTGGAGTGTTGTTGTTGCTGCTGCTGATGTTGCTGTTGCTGTTAGGGATTTGTTGTTTAGGGAGGTACTAGAATTCTGTAGAAGAGAATAGTAAAAGTTTTCCAATATTACAGATCGTAATATTCCATAGGATAGAACTACATATATCTCAATATAGTTATAATTTCATAGTGTTTCCAAGGAATGTGTTTAGTTTATGTGCCAACTTCCCAACCAATTCAGAAAGCATTGCCACCCCTTTGCTGCTATTAGCCACCAACTGAAAATTAATTGAAAGGGCTTATTTCAGCTCAGCACAAATAGTAATTTCACTTAAGAACAGCTATGCAGCACATAAATGGCAAGAAAGCTGTGATTCATTCACATTGACATCAAAAGTAAGTGCATGGCTCTTAATCGGTTATTTGTGGGGGGAAATAGACAATGCAATCAACTGTAATTATAGGATCAATGTTTCCTACTTTTGAAAATTATGTTTGGGTAAGTTCTGATGGTTATTCCCTATCAATGTCTCTGCTTCACTCTAGTTGTTATCTTTCAGCAATGGACCATTATGCTTCAAAAGTACTCCATTCAATTTATATTATCTCTTAAACAAACCAATTTCTCTGATGTTTACAACTTCTATTTACCACAGCCCAAAGAATTTTACTCATCTGTTTTTCCAATGCTCTCTCTCTCGACATTACTTTGCGAATGAAGATTCTTAGGAAGGACTCATCCCATGCTTTTTACAAGTGCGTTGATGACTAAAAAGGCCAATCTGAGATAGACAAGTTTGGTTGCAGAAAGCACAGCAGAAAGTCTCCTTGGGTGATGTTGTTTCCAAGTTGTGGTTCTTTCTGCGTTGTTGTTTCTCTTTGAGACCTGTTTGCCGTGTCTTCTCGAAAGAGGCTGCAGCATTGTGGATAGTGCATCTCCATGCCTCCCGATGTGAGGCCAGGGTGGACCATTGTTGGTGATCAATCTGGCTGAGCCTGAGATGTTGTTTCAGGGAGTCCTTATATCTCTTTTTGGGGCGCCTCTCTTGCGCTGACCCGTGGCGAGTTCACCATAGAGTAGTATCTTTGGGAGGCGGTGGTCCTCCATCCTAGAGACGTGCCCTGCCCAGCCCAGTACAGCTGTGTTCTCAATAGCATGGCCTCAATGCTGGTGATCCCTGCTTGCTCAAGGAGAGCAACATTAGTCACATAGTCGGTCCAGTGTATATTTAGGATTGTGCGAAGACAGCGCTGATGAAAGCATTCGAGGAGTCGTAGGTGTTGGCGATAGGTGATTCATGTTTCAGACCCATAGAGGAGAATAGACAGTACACAGTCTGCCCAGATATCAAATGGAATATGAAAGTTTTAGTGGGAATAGAATAGGATTCTCTCATTGACACTTGAACTTTCCTGAACTGCAATTATAGAAGAATCAACTTTCTTAAAAAGTTCAGCAATTAGGGCTGAACTCAAAAGTGAATTAGTCTCAGAACTGAATCTTAGAAGAAAATATCACATCCTTCTGGTCTGGAAGAGACTATACAGAGATAATTTTCAGCAAAAAATGGAAGGTTTTGGAATTTGGCACTGACTTGGATAGAATGGCTACCGAAGCAAGAGATGAAGGATGCAGAATGGCTTTCCTTTCTGTAATGTGCTACATTGGAAATGCATGCATGTTGATGTAGATTAATATTTCACTAAATAAGATTTCTTTCCTGCTCCTCACATTGAAACAGGGATGGGGAGGGAGTGGTGACAAAAGCCCCATTAACTCTGGTGAGGGGGAGATACCAGCAGTGGATGGAAGCTGATTGCCTTGATATCTGTAGGGTGAGGAAGGGCAGTGGATTTCAGTTAAAATGTTAGGTAAAGGAGCAATCCAACCTTATAGACTCACCATATTTGGTCCATAAACTTGGAGAAGGGTTTTTAGGTTTGGATGACCTGAGGTAGATTCATCACCCAAATTACATTTGATTCATCACTCAAATGCCCCCAAAACCTGTTGGGCCATAGTGGATGCAACCACCTCTATTGCTAATACATGACCCCATTAAACACTATAGATCAAATTTCTCTACTTTTTCCTCATGTACACTAAAGCCCTCATCATACTTACCTTTTTTTAAAAAGCACACTAGGATACTAAAGGGACAGTCCAGCAAGAGATGGGCATGCTGCCCATCACACAGTGTCTCTGGACTTTCTGTTGTAGCTCTGCCCTAACTGGAGTGGAAGGCTCCTGTGTTGTGCTAGTTCCATTGGAGCCAGCACAATTCAGCACTGCTTCAGAGACACTTGTGATGGATTCCCCATGTGATGGAATTGGCGGTGCTCAGAAGCCATGTGTGGGTGACAGAGGCTGGAGAAAAGGCATCAGGAAGGAGTGGGGCTTCCATGTGATGAGGTCGTCAGAGCACTTTTCTCCTGTCCATTCTCTTTCATATCACAAATAGGTAATGAGGAGGAATCTTTAGGAGCACTACTGCTAGGCAAAGGAGTGTCTTCATACTATGGCTCCCAGTAATCTGTAATGCAGTCTTGATTTTGGTATGGATTTATAATCATTGTATCCTACAAGGGCTTGAAGACTTTTCATATAGCATTTTTTTAAAAAAATCATTCAATACTAGATTCCTGCATTAGTTGCCTTAGCTTAGCTTATTTCATGGGCTTATATAGAGTGGGTAGGATGTAACACATCACCACCAAAGGAGGATTGTCATAATAACTATGCTGGTGAGACTCCTGTTGGGATTGATGTATATGCAAACATCATCCATTCCCATACCATGAAGCAGTCAAAAGGATCCAGCCTGTGCTGAATGGAGTTACATTCCTTCTGAAGACACAGTTCTGCAGTTAGGGGGTACTTTTGGATTTAGCATTGAACCTGGAGGCCCAGGTATCTGAGGTGGTCAGGAGAACCTTTGCACAATTAAAACCTGTGTCCCAACTTCACCCATTCCTTGAGAGCCTGCATCTGGCCATGGTACTACATGCCTTAGTTGCATCCTGTCGGGATTACTGTAATACACTTTACATGGGACTGCCTTTGAAGAGTGTTTGGAAACTTCAGCTGGTTCAAAGAGCTGCAGCCAAGTTACTAACTGGGGCTCACTACAGGGAGAGGAAAACTCTCCTGTTGCAGCAGTGACCCTAGCTGAGATTTTGTTTCCAAGTACAAATCAAAATGCTGATGATGCCCTATATGAAATGAAAAGTCAACGACAGATCCCAAGTGTAGACTCTGCAAGGAAGAAAATAAAACAATAAATCACATCCTCAGCTGCTGCTAGAAGATCATGCAAACAGACAACAAGAAGAGTCTCAGACAATTCATTGGAACTTGTGCCACAGATACCATCTGCCTGCAACAAAGAACTGGTGGGATCACAAGCCTAAAAAAGGTGTATTTATTTGTTAACTGCCTTGAGTCCATATAAGGAGAAAGATGGGATTGAAATAAAGTCAATAATAATAATAATAATAATAATAATATTTTGGGACTGGGGAAATTGTGTGTTACAAAATGTTTTATAATTGTATTATTGTATTTTTATTGTATTTTTAACCTAACACGCTCAGAATGGTTTGTGTTTTAATGTTTGTATGTTTGTATTTGCTTTGCCTTAAATGTATCATTTACTCAGCCACCTTGAGTCCCCTCAGGGAAATAGGTGGGGCATAAATAAAGTAAATAATGGTAATGATGATAATAATAGGAATACTGGCAAAAGAAATCTCTCCATGGACAGTTCCTGGAAAAATTGAGAGCAAAATTGAGAAGGAAAACATGGATATGGCTCACAAAAGGAACTTTGAAAAAGGAGACAGAGGGCCTGATACTTACAGCCCAAGAACAAGTCATTAGAACAAATACCTTCAAAGTCAATGAAGGATTCCAAGTGTAGACTCGGCAAGGAAGCAGATGAAATGTTGGATCTCAGCTGCTGCAAGAACATCACGGAGACAGACTATACGCAGAGGCATAATACTGTTGCTCAGATGATCCACTGGAACTTGTGCCACAAATACCATCTGCCTGTGACAAAAGAACTGGTGGGATCACAAGCCTGAAAAAGTTCCACAAAATGAACACGTTAAACTACTCTGGGACTTCTGAATTCAGACTGACAGAGTTTTGAAGCACAATACTCCTGACCTCACGAAAGTGGGGAAAAAACCAAGTATGGATTGTCAATGTTGCAATCCCAAGTGACAACAGAATTGACAAAAGCAACTGGAAAAGCTTACACAATATGAGGATTTAAATAACAAACTGCAGAGATCTTTTTGTGTTAATAATAATAATAAGGCCTGTGCAATCATGATGAAATGTCCACCATCAGAACTTTAGCAACACTGTAGAAGCAAAGCACCAGCGCCATCAAGTTTTGACCTCCAGAATTTTTGTTTTGTAAGTACTTTAGAAACATTTAGAAGCATGATTGCACAGGCCTAATAATAATAATAATTAATAAATAAACAAATAAATGTGGGTCAGCTGTTCTGTTGCTTGAGAAGCAGCTGACAGATGCTCCTACCACCAGCTGGGAACAATCCCTGGTGCAACAGGCAGAATCAGGACCCCTGTCATAATTCCCCCTCCCATTGTAGATGATCCACAAGGCAGGGGTGGGATCATCAGACAGTTACTTCCCAAATAATCGAAACAGATCTCTGTTTATTGCAGCAGCTCTTGTCTGTTAAATGGAAATTGAGTATTTCACAGTTGTTACATATCACTTAACTAGAAGTATGTAGGGATCAAGAATATGAAGCAATCACAGATATGAAACTGAATGTCATACATCCATAACTTTCCATAGGTTGCTGCTATAATGAAGCAGGAAGCAACAGTAATGCAATCTAACAAAATAGCAAGATCAGAATATACTTAGACCATGGCATTTTCTACATTAGAGTCAGGAAATCATTTCATCCCAGCTGCAAAGACATATCTGCTTCTGAATGACAGGTTTTCTAGAAGTAAACATAATTGGTTTTGTTATGTTCTTTAACGCCACCCAGAACAAAGCTAAACTGTACTATAACTCATCTGGACCAGGGCAAGGTTGCATAAGTTCATTGTATGAGTTTTTATTCTTTATGAGCATTATGAGCAATGAACAATGCTTCAGAAATATCCAGGAAAATGTGCAGCAGCATCAGCACATTCTTAATATAAGAGATTTAGAAAGTTTAGAATGCAAAACAGCTGGGTTAGATGATGGACATTAGATACTGGTGTTCTCTTCCAGTTATAATAACCATAAAAATGAATAGCCAGTGCTATCATATAATCTACAAAAAGCTCCTTGCATATGTTTGTAGTTACTTCAGCTGGAAATGGAAATGTAGAGGGAATTACATAGCCATAAAAGTGTGCATCCAGCTGATTTTCAGTAGGGCTGAAACATTCAATTTGTTATTTCTTTCATCAAATGTATAGACCTGTGTATCTGGAAAGATTCCATATTTGAAAAGGGCTGTTGAGTATAGGAAATAAGTAGACTTAGGCACACTTCATGGAATTTCTGATATTTAGTCTTAGTAAAGTCCCCTTTACCTGTCACAATGCAAGGACTCGGCCGGCCCCTTAATCACACACACAGAGACGGTAATCAGCTAACTATTTATTGAAGAATAAAGAACATGTAATAAAGAAATTGTCCATGAGATATTGAAAGTTCTGTCCAAAAGCAAAGAGTCCGTAGTAAAATCCAAAGGCAAAGGTCTTTGCAAAAGACTAGGCAAGGCTCCGCAAATCCAAGCGGATCAAAGAACAAGGCAAAGTTCATACAAGGCCCCAAGAAACTTCTTGGCAAGGTACGAGCCGCAACTTGGCTCCGTGGTCCTTTGCTCGCTATACTTTGCTGGGTTAGAAGTGGCTGAGCTACTGAGGATCCGTTCCCACGGATCCTATACTTAAACCTCACGGCGGGGCCCCCGACGCTCTAGGCTTCGGTGGTAATCTGTGCTACGGGATCTCTCGCCTCTCTGGCGCTCTAGGCTGCGGTGCCACTCCCTCCTGCTGGAGTCGATGCTCCGTCTCCTATCAAAGCTCCGACCTTGCCTCCCAGCACCTGGCTCACTATCTTCATGAGAGTCTAACTCCCCTTCATCTTCCATGGCCTCATCGCCCATGTTTTCCCAAATTCTCTCCTGTGATCCGTAGCCACCCGGTTTCTCATAACAATCATCGCCGAACCTTCAACTATCCAGCACACAGACTCTCTTTGCACAATTCTTTTCACTCTGTTACTCTATCTATTCTTTCTTTTATGGACTTTCAATTTTCTCCATGTCCCCAGTGGAAACAACACTGGGGAATGACTACACACTGTTTACGTATGTAATTCTACTTACTTTTTTATATTGTGAAACTCTTAATAAAGATGCTTTTTTAAAAAAAACAATCATCGCTATCAGCACATTCGGGATCAGCCTGACCTTCCCAGTCCTCATAGGCATCCGGCCATCCTTCATCCCAGGCCAAGCTCTCTGTGGGAGAGGAAGGTCCGGCTAGCTCATTAACCCCTTCCTCCATTTCATCCTCAGCTGCGGCTGGTTCTAATGCAAGTGGGACCCCCGGTGCTGCCCCCTGCCCCCCAGGCACAAAAGAGAACTGGGTTGCTACATTACCCAAGAACATGGGATCCGTTTCTCCATGGTGCAATGAAATATCACACTGGATAATGCAACTCAATATTCCAGTCATCTATGGGCCCTTTCAAATAGGCCCTATATCCCAGGATATGATCCCAGGTTTTTTGTTTATCCCAGATTATCTGGCAGTGCGGACTCATATAATCCAGTTTAAAGCAGAAAACCTGGGATAAGATCCTGAGATATAAAGCCTCTCTGGAAGGGTCCTCTGTCAACTTGTGATCTTTCATGTCCAATGTGACAATGGTGATAATCATTTTTATTTTTATCCCAGATTTCTCCCAAAATTGGTACTCAAGACATCTTACAATTTATAAGAACTATAGTATCCAAAAGCTGAACATTAAAATAGGATTAAATGGGTTGCAGTATTTAAACAATTGAAATCATATACTTAAAAAAGATTTTAAAAACACAATTGTTTTTTTAAAATAGAGTATTCTCTTATTTTTTTTTAATTTACTATACTTGTACCCCGCCCTTCTCACCCCCGAGTGGGGACTCAGGGCAGCCTCACAGCAAACACCATTCGGTGCCATCATAATGATAAGAACAATCAACAAATTCATTAAAACAAAACATTAAATAAACAGTTGTTAAAACACGCTAATTAAAATCCGAGTCTGGGTCAATTCATTGTCACTTCAAAATTGCTTAAGCTGCTATTCAGTGGTCAAATACAAGGTCCCACAGCCAAGTCTTGAGTTTCCTTCTAAAGGACAGGAGGGAGGTGGCTAATCTGATGTCTTTGGGGAGGGAATTCCATAGACGGGGAGCCACTGTATGCCCTGCCTCTCGTCTCCACCAATCGCGTTTGTGATGGCAGTGGGATTGAGAGCAGGGCCTCTCCAGATGATCTTAAACTTCGTGACGATTCATAGTAGGAGATATGTTCGGGCATGTAGTCTGGGCCAGAACCATTTAGAGCTTTAAAGGTTAAAAACACTTTGCATACACAATTCTTTAAAAGCCATTTTTTCTAAAAGCTTATCAGAATACAAAATTGTGTTTATCTGCTGATGGAATGACAGGAAGGAAAATACCTCCTAGGGAAGGGAGTTCTAAATCAAAGTGGTAGGCACAGAGAAGGCCCTATCTTATGTCTTCCTGTGAAGGTGCTGGGATGGAGAGAAAGGCCTCGCCTTAAAAAGGATGTCTCTTACTAAATTGATGCTTTCACATATTTGACATATTCACACATGTTTGAAAAATCTGATCACAACCCCCAACTGAAAATTACATGTGGCCCCAACCCCCACTTTTGTGAGACCCACAGGCCCCTGGCAATATTTGAAGCTGCCCAAATATCGGGCTTCTTTAATGGGCAGTTTTGACATGACACACCCTACTGAAAAGCATGAAAAATTCATGAAACCATGCACATGCACAGCTACTTTACACTCACAATTCCCCAAAGCCACACCACTGCATTTTTTTGTATGCAAACTGGTGAAAAATTGTGCCTGGGGTTGATGTGGTTCCTTTCTGAGCCTTGCAATGCATCATGGGAATGGGTAATTGGACTCTGTTCTCCATGCAGTTGCTTTCTGCAGATGTAAGCAGTTGAAACAATCACTGGTGCCACATTTCATAATTGCATTAAATAAACAGGCATCCAAGCTGATGCTTTCAAAGAAGGCAATCTGAATTTTACTTCTTTGGAGTTTGCCAGGAAGTGCCTTTATATCAGTACCACCTGCACTCTGAAATGAAGGCAGAGAAATTTTAGAGCAACCCAAAGAACGGTAAGTTAAAAATCAGAAAAACAATGAGTTTACTTTCAAGGCTCATACAACTGCCCCACTCAGCAAGATTTTTTGTTAAACAATCACTCCCCAAATGGAATTTTGTTTGTTTGTTGTATGTGGGTCCTTTCCCCCCATATTGGCATCTTCCTTTTAAAAAATTAAATAGCTTTTTCTGATCTGATCATGTTTTAATGTTTAAATTTATTTGTGTTTTAATTGCATTTTATTGTGAATCTCATTGAGACCTGAGGATGGATGGAAGAATGGAAAGGAAAATATGCACTGACATGGGGAAAAGATGTTGAGAAGGTGAGATGATAAATTCAGTGGCATTCTCTCCATGTTCAATGTTTGTTTTTGTATTTGAAAGTTATAACTAGTTCATGTGTTGAGATTTTTAGAGCAGTCCTAATAAGGATATGTTGTTACTGCTCCATTTGGATTATTTTGTGAGCAATATTACAGTGTTAGTTCCATGCTCTGAGAATTTCAGACTTTTAGGTGCTTGTACTTGACTGTACTTCACCTCTGCTTTAATGGACTATTAGAAAAAAGGTCAGTGTCCTGAGAGATTCTAAAGGAGTGGAGTTGACTGACCACTGTTGGTTGATACTAGTCTTGATTGCTCCTTGGCTTTTCTCCAACTAATGATTTGAAATGGATCTTTCCTTCTATGATGGAGTTCAGCAGCCCAAGCAGTGGAATGATCAATAACATTAGAACAACTGTCAGGTTGCTTCTTGCTCATTAGATCATACCATCTCTTAGTTCCAACAGGCTCTCTGTGGCCTTCAAGAACACCATGTGAGGGGTATGAGATGAAGTAAGCTGCCACAAGAGCATGAAACTCAGGTGAAATATCATGGGAAATGGTTCAAGAAAGATCACAAGTAGGTAGGACAAGGAGAGGGGGAAGTCTGCCAGTCACAGCAAGAGACTGCTATGTCTGTCCTCACTTTTATCCTTCTTAAAATAGAATTGAGAAACAGGCACAGTTCTTGGGCCATAATTGAAACACAGAAAAAGCTGGAGGACCAAAATGAAATATACATAAGAATAATTGCCATGTTGTTTCAGAATCAGTAGTCTCATTAATTCTGTAACATATGGTAGGTAGATGCATTAGTTACAACAACCTTCTCCCAAGATTAATAAATTGTAGTTAAAGCTTTCTGGGCTACCTTTAACTTTTTACAAGAATTGTCTTTAGTTGGCTGATCAAATATTTTATCTATTAGTCTGTGGGACTTTGATAGACTGACAGAAAGAAGAGAGAGATACATTAAGCCAGTAAGCTGAGATAGAAGTGACATGGAAAAACAAATAAGCAAGCAAACACAAAAACCATTTGAATAATTATGTTGAAGTAAAATTCTGGCTGAACTTCAGAGTGTTTAATTAATATTATAGTATGTGCCCCTACTTTAGACTTAAAGGCATGTAATTTCAAAGACCTGTGGCCTCAAACTGTATGCAGGATTGTCCACAGAAGCAAAGAGATTAATACTATAATCATATACTAATGTAAACAGAGTCAATGTGTCTACTAGGCATAGTTTAGAACCCAAAAATAGGAAATCAAAAATCTAATGGGGTGGGGGGATTTTTTTTATTAGTAATAGAAAGACTTACAAAAAATTTCCAACATTTTCTAAAATGTAACTTAATTACTAACAAAATTCGTTAGTAGTTCGTATGCCAGAGCATGCGCATTCCAGATGGTTTTGGCCTACAACTCCCAGGAATCCTAACAGCTGGTAAATTGGCTGGGATTTCTGGGAGTTGTAGGCCAAAACTTGAATAAATCACACTGAATTCTAGATGGGACTCTCCAAATAGGAAGGAGGGAGGGAGGGAGGGGGGTCTTCTATTCTTGGAAGCAGCAAAAAGGAGGAGGAGCCCCCTGCTCCTCGCTGCTCTCTCACCCGATCCTGAGGGAGCGAGGGCCCAAGTTTGCCCAGGCTGAGAGGAAAAGGAAGAGGCCTGAGGCTGTGAGGAATGGTGTGAGTTGAAGTCCAAAACACCTGGAGGGCTGAAGTTGGCCCGTGCGATGGGGCAAGACAGAGCAACGGGGAAGAGAAGGGAGGGGGGGAGAAGCCACCAGGAAAGAGGAGGGGGCAGAGAAGCATGTGAGAGAGTGCAGGGAGAGAAAGGAGGAGAAGTGTGTGTGTGTATGTGTGTGTGTGTGTGAAGTTGGCCCATGCGGTGGGGCAAGACAGAGCAATGGGGAAGAGAAGGGAGGGGGGAGAAGCCACCAAAAGAGGAGGGGCAGAGAAGCATGTGAGAGAGTGCAGGGAGAGAAAGGAGGAGAAGTGTGTGTGTGTGTGTGTGTGTGAAGTTGGCCCATGCGGTGGGGCAAGACAGAGCAACGGGGAAGAGAAGGGAGGGGTTGAAGCCACCAGGAAAGAGGAGGGGGCAGAGAAGCATGTGAGAGAGTGCAGGGAGAGAAAGGAGCAGAGCCCGAAAGCCAAGCCCAAGCCGGCCAAGAGCACCAAGGCCAAGACGACCAAGGCAGCGCCCAGAAGGAAGTGAGTCAGCCCGCTCTTCCTCAAGACCCCAAACCACCGTCGCCATGAGGAAGAGAGAGCAGAGGGGGGAGGAGAAGTGTGGAGGACTACACTTTCCAGAATGCCTAGCAGCAGCGTCACTTCCAGTTCCCCATAGAAATGCGGGAAAAAGAAGAAGATGAATGAAGGCGGGAAGGAAATGAGGGGGAGAAGACAGGGAGAAGTGAGTAGTACAATAATTAAGAATTAATTACGATCATAACGCAAATTGTTGGCCTCAAGGACCGTAAAAGAAAGTCTACTTCCTGGTTAGCTGTCGTGATGCGTATAAACTAGAAAGTCCCATTGCATATGAATCACTTACGATTTCTTTTAATTTTCATAACTTTTTTCTCATGCCTAGTGTCTACATAAGGACCACCAAACATACTTGTACTGTCCAAATGAACATAAAAGGCTCTGCAGACTATTTCAATCAGAGACATCAACCATAGCAGAGCACCTGATGAACCATCCTGTACACAACATATTATTTGAGTACACAAAAATGCTAGACTAGTCTAACAACCACCATGTAGAGTACACAGAGAAGCCATTGAAATCCACATGCATGTGAACAATTTCAACAGAAAAGAAGAAACCGTGAAAATGAACAAAATCTGGCTACCAGTATCTTTAAAAATCCAAAATTAGGACATTAAATAAAGAATAACACTTAAAAAGGGGAATTCCAGAGAAGAAACAATCAGGGCCAGCTAACACATCCCAACAAATGATGCCTCCATGGAGGAAGCAGCCAGGTTT
Organism: Anolis apletophallus; assembly: GCA_030556195.1. Lineage (NCBI taxonomy): Eukaryota > Metazoa > Chordata > Lepidosauria > Squamata > Anolidae > Anolis > Anolis apletophallus. Next base: position 27,601,242 of record JARBWK010000001.1, read on the forward strand.
TTGAAGCTGCAGGGCCATTCAATGCTAATCAAGGTAGCCAATTGCAACATTCACACTTGCTTCCAAGAGACAAGAGTTCTTTCTCCCATCCTGGATGTTCCACAGATATATAAACCTCACTTGCCTAGTTTTCAAAAGTCCTCACAACTTCTGAGGATGCCTGCCATAGATGTGGCCAAAATGTCAGAAGAAAGTGCTTCTGGAAAATGGCCATACAGCCCGTGAAAATTCACATCAACCCAGAGTCAATGTGGATTATTTCCAGATAGAAAAATAAAAAAAATACTACCCTCAAAGTTACTCCATCCATCCTCTGCTCAAGGGAACCACTTGTGATGCAAAAAGCATCTCAGACAAATTCTTATCTAAATGTCAGGCACTCCACCAATGAGTTGAATTTGCTAGCTATTATTTCTACACCACTAAGCAATGGAATGCTACTTGTTTTCCTTCTCAGTTAGTGTATTCCCCTCTTGTCTGGGCTTCTTTTGCTAAAACATTAATTGGTGTCACACACTGTGTACACATATAAGATCACAATGGCACTGTCTAGACACTTGCTTCACCCATGGATAATTGTCATTATCGGGCTGGATTTATTATTAAAGCAATTAACCAAGTGGTTGCAAGAGTAAACTGCATTCTGACATAAAACCTCTCAATTTCTAGACAGGTTGGCTCTAGATGAAGACAAGAGAGGAACATTGTGATTAATAAAGCAGGGAAGAAATTTTTAAAAGTCTGACAAATAGGGCCAGTTCAGAGAGCACAATCTTCATTTTCTAAAAAAAGACATTAGCTATGAGGAAAGAGGGTCTCTTTTCCATAGAGATGAAGGACCAAACTACATTTTACACGTCTTTTCCTAATCTAGGTTCTTCCGCTGTTTTGGACTACGTTTTGGAACATGTTCCACAATTTTATTAGATCAGCAGTTTCGTTCTGAGATACTTTGGGAAGGTCTTACCACCTTGTCACATGGAGAGATGGAAGTGTCATAGCATGCTGCCTGGATGCTTCGTTGATGGAGCCTGTTGGACACCATCACATGAGGTAAGGCTACTTCCAACAGGGCTTCATAGAGGAAGCATCCTAGCAGCATACTTCCCTGAGAAGATGGAAGGCTTCCCATGTTCTTATTAAAAAGGGGGATTAAGGGATACAGCAGGCAATGCAGGACACCGAGCAACTGTTTCTCCCTGCTGCCCCATGGACTCAGACCTCGGTATGATGAAGTCCTTAGACTGGTGGCCAATTTTGGACTATGGACCATTTTTAGGAATATGTTAATTTTTTTAATTGAGAGTTTTACATTTAGGTTCTTTGGCAACACCTTTGATTGGTGACTAGTTAAGTGAAACTGTTCTTGGTTTTAAAATCAAGTCCCGATGCCATTTGATAGGTTCTTTAACGTTTATGCTAAATTTCTGAGTGAATTCACTGCTGCACTGGTATTGGAGGCATAACCTACACTGCCTTGTGTCTAACAATAGTCTATTTAGGATAATAATATGCAGATGGTACCTAACTCTATTACTCCTTTTCACCTAATTCCAAGGAAGTGGTTCCTGTGCTAAACCGGTGCCTAGCAGGTGTAATGAACTGGATGAGGGCAGGCAAATTGAAGCTTAATCCAGACAAGACTGAAAATGTCCTCTCCCATGTTCCCACCAAGAAGTATGTGACAGTTAGCAGTCTGGCTGCTGTTCTTTGGGCCAAATGAAGTTTCTGAGCACTTTTTAAAGGCAGCCCAAAGCATTACAATAGTCCAAATGGGATGTTATAAGACAGTTCTGGGAATAGGGAGTTGGCCTATGTTAGATGGAGTTACACTCCACCTGAAAACATAGGTTTGCAGTTTGGAAATGCTCCTGGAATTGGGTTGGAACCTGGAGGCCCAGGCATTGGCCGTGACCAGGAGTGCTTTTGCACAATTAAAGCTAATGCACCAACTGCACACAGTCCTGGAGAAGTCAGATCTGGCCATGGTAGTACATGCCTTGGTTACATCCCGTTTGGACTAATGTAATGCTAATAGGCTTTTGGGGAAAGGTAAGGAGATGCTCTGGGGAGGGTGGGTATTATTGGGGGAATGTGAGTTTTAAAGATCATTTTAATGTATTTGCTCTATTTTAATTCTGTTTTAATCACACTGTTGTTGATAATAATAATAATAATCTTTATTTCTAGACTGCCCTCTCTCCCCAGAAGGACTCAGGGTGGTTTACACATAAAAAGGCAAACATCCAATGCTTCAAAATAGTACAGACACATCAAAATAATACAAAATAATGGAGAGTAACAACATATAACTTACAACAAAGGGATTAAGTATCAAAATAAAATAAAAACAAGAACAATACATTAAGACATAAAAATTAAATCATAAATAAACATTACAATATATGTCCTAAAAACAAATTATGAGATATTACATTAAAAATGGCAGACAATGGTGTTTCATTTAAAATGTATAATTATTATTTAATTGCTTTTTAAATTTTTGTATTGCTCTTTTTGAACAGTTTAGTGTGGATATATGATGATGTTAGCTGCCTTGGGCCCCCGTGGAGACAAAGGTGGGATAGAAATAAAGATAACAACAGCAAAAACAACAACTAAATAGCAGGATTGGGGGGGAAGCAAAAATAAGATGGATGTATCAAAGGATACAACCTGCTCTGCTGCTGAGATTATTTGTACCAGTTATACAAGGGAAACATCTCTGAATGGCACAATCCTTGGTGCCATTCATAGATGCAGATGTTCTAATATATTATGTTCTGAAGCACAGGAAAATGTATTTCATCTAGCTTACAACTTTAAAATAAAATCTAGAATCAGGTTGTCCAAGTTCATACACTTTGTCAAGCATGGCCTTCCTGTAAGGTTCTTTGAAACGTGATGCAGTGGGAAAGGAACAGATTGTGCAAATAGAGTTTTGTCGTTTGATCAAGCTTTTGTTTGTGCTTATTGAGAGAGAGAGCTGGTCAAGGAAAGGGAACTCTCCTCCCCATGCTTTGTTGGTATTTGAAAAGAAAAAAGGCAAAGGATCTGGGGGGGGGGGGGTATGAAAGAGGACTTTCTCATTCACTTTATGATGGCATTGAATTGCTTTCTGAATATTTTATACAGCATTTGATACAATTTGTATAGATTCCACTTGAGCTAAAACTTCCTTTTATATAATTTGTTATGTTTCATACCCATCCACTTTTAAGACAGGGTACAGAAAATTGTTCTATTATCAGTTATTACTAAAATGGTCAGTGTCAAAACACTAACTATGAGAAAATAGGGTCTTTTCCATTTTTTATTGTAAGACTAGTAAAAATGGGGAAAAAGTATATAGTCCAGAAAAATAAAGTACAGTAGAATCTTGCCTATCCAACATCTAAAGACCTCGGTTCCAGAACTCTGCTATAACCATAAAAAGATCATGTTTGAAATTCTACCACCATCATCTTTTTTAGGAGATGAAACTAGGGTTGCAAGGTGAGATATAGGGTGGGGATACTGTAACTTTCATTGTTAAGCAGATGTAGGACACAATGAAATACCATAAAGCTCCATCAGGCCAGATGGCATTATCCATTCTCTCTCACATTATTCCCAACGTAGCCATTGCCACCATGGTGGAGAGTTGGAGAAGGGGCACACCTTATGGCCCTTCCTCTTTCATCTGCCCCTGATCTTTATTCAGGTGCATCCCACTTCTGGGATAAGCGGATAATGATTGGTGGAGGGTGGGAAAATGCTGAATGATAAGCTTCAATGTCAGCTATATTCTGAGGTGATGCATAACCTGTATGTCCTCTGGGACCCACTATAGGCTCTCAAAGAGTTCCAGAGGTTGATGTGATCATTCATGAGCAATTGTAACAATTGTACATGATCTTCTTTGCTCAGCTGTCCTGCCCACTCTCTCACCAGTCACTACATAGTCATGTTGTGGTCTTGGGAAATAAGATCAATCTTGACTTTGGAGCAGAAGAGGAAGACCTTCAATCTATTTAAGGAGATGTGAGGAATTAGAAATGGCATTGGGGAGGATTCCCCTTATTGTATTACTACCTCTGGTTTGGTTGATTTTTTTCCTTCCATCTCTGAATATTATTGAACTAAATTAAAATTCCTGTATAGCCATAGAATGAAAAATCATCTGCTAATTTGAAACATTGGTTAATACTCATGTCTGATGGCTCAATGGGCTCTGGATCCTCCGGCGGCTACAACCTTAGAAGTCGCAATGTTCAAAGTAACCGGGGTAATGGAAATTTTCGGAGGGGATGGGGACGAAGGGGAGCAACCTGATTAATTTGTCGGATTATCAGTTTTCACAATATGAAATGAACCTGTTGAATAAAGGAATTTCTTTTGTGTATACCCCGAGATGTTCCTCTTTAAATATCAGAAAGGATTTAGCCACTTTATACAGGAATATTAGGCTTAAAGAACATTTTGCCACCACCCCTTCCTCTCCCTCTCCTTCCTCCCACAACCGTTTTTACATCAGGAGTAATTTTGTTCCTTATCATATTTCTCATAAAATCAAAACGTTTGAAGAGGTGGTTACGAGGGAAGCCTTAAAAATAGACCACAGCAATGATCTTAAACGGGCCAACTTCTCGCCTAGAGATATCAACACTTTAAAAGCTTTGGGCAATCATCCTGACATTATTTTCAAACCTTCAGATAAAGGTAGAAGTTTGGTTTGTTTACGTAAGACTGATTACTTAACTGAAGTTCAGAGACAACTTTCTGACTCCAGATTTTATCTCAGATTACCAGTGTCAGAGCTGGGAAATCTGAGCTTTGAAGAAGTTCAGATTCTCAGTCTGCCATGAGGCGGTATTGACCTTTGTCCCAGTTCGGTGGGAGCTGTACTGACCTTTGCTCTAGTTCCTGAGAAGCTGTGCTGTGTCAGTCTGGAAGTGATGCAACTTTCAGATGCCTGCTGAGTTATGGGGGAAGTGAGGTAACCTCCTCTGGACATTGGACACTGTCCCAAATATGCGGACTCAGAGACTGTGAGGTCATATCCCCTGGACTATGGGAACTGCTGACTCACCCGGATATGGTGCAACCCTCCTTGGACATTGCGTGGGCAAGGGGGAGGGGTTGGGGTATAAAAGGTGTGTTTGGGTGGCGGGACTTTGCTTTAGCTTCACAAGTTTTGTACCTGCAATAAAATCGTGTTGGACCGTGCTACTACCTATGCGTGTTTCCTTACTGAAGTTGGAGAGTCATTACAACCAGGGGATCCTTACAACAGATTTCTTAAAATTATTTCTACTACAGTCTATAATGCGGCTTCATTAAATTTTATTGATGACAAACTTACCAAATTTCTTATTCATAAAAATTGCCGCACTGCACAATTTTACATTTTACCTAAAACTCACAAAAGTTTAACTTCGCCTCCCGGTAGGCCCATAATTTCTGGCTCAGATTCCATGATCTTTCCTATGGCTTGCTACCTCGATTCGCATTTAAAGCAATACGCTTCCTCTGGGGCCTCTTTTTTACGGGACACAACTGACTTTATAAATAAAGTTGAAAACTTTCCCCTTGAGGAGGGGGACATGTTGATTTCAGCTGACGTTACAGCCCTATATAATTTTGTACCTTTAGATGAGGTTAGAACTATTATCCAGGACCTGTGGGACTCACAATCTAATCCAATCCCTCCCACTGAATTCCTTATTGATTTACTTGATTGTGTATTTGAACTTAATTATTTTGCCTTTGATGGCACTTATTACCTCCAGAAATCCGGTGTATCTATGGGGTCCCCCCTAGGGCCTAGTGTCGCCAATATTTTTATGAATAACTTGGAATCACAACATATTGGCACTAGAAATCCCATGGCAATGTGCATTAAGATGTATCATCGCTTTATTGATGACGTCTTTGTCATCGTAAATAAGGACACTAACATTACTGACTTCACTGCGTGGATTAATTCCTGGCACGAAAATATACACTTTACTGTATGTGCCGATTCCACTTCGGTTGATTTTCTAGATGTCTCAGTATTTAGAAGGGATAACTCATTGAAGGTCAAAACTTACAAGAAAGCATCAGCCAGGAATTCTTTTCTCCACCATTCTAGTTTCCATACTTTTGCGTTAAAGGAAAACCTCCCCTTTTCCCAACTGTTACGTCTTAAAAGAAATTGTTCTTTTCCAACTGATTACAATAGGGCTGCAGCCTCCTTAATGACAGATTTATCTCAGTGGGGTTATCCCAAACACGCCTTAATTAAGGCCCAAGAGAAGGCCAATAATATCCCCAGGACGTCTTTACTTCACCCCCGTCCAAAACCTGCACTAGACAGAGTGGTTTGGCCCCTCACCTTAACCCCCCATTGTAATCGTTTACGGAAGATTGTCTACCAACATTGGGATTTAGTATCAGACATCCCAGGTCTTGAAAAAACACCCTTAATTGCTCACAAGCGTACGGCGTAATGTTAAGGATTTACTTATACATTCAACATTCGGCCCTCCTCCACTAACGAGTGCCTTGACTCCAGGCTCACAGGATTGTGGCCATTGTAGTTCGTGCAACAATATCAGCCGAGATCGGATTATTAGGAATATACATGCCAACACCCAGGCCACTATTAGATGTTTCGCAACCTGCAATACTTCTGGACTGGTCTACGCCCTCAAATGTTGTTGTCCCCGCCCCTTTGTTTACATTGGCCAGACCAAAAGAGCCTTCCGCCTGCGAATTTCTGAACATAAATCTTGTGTGAGACAGGGGAAACGTGATTCTGTTTTGTATAATCATTGTTTTGAATTCAAGCACCGCCCGGAAGATTTAAAATTCTCTTGTATTGAGAAGGTTACTTCCAGTTCACATTCAGATTTACATATCGCTTTAATTCGGGCCGAAACCCGTTGGATTTCTTTCCTCTGCACAGAGCACCCTCGCGGATTAAACGAAGGTCTCTCAATCTCCTCATTAATCAATTAAATGGATTGCTCCCTTCCACTGATGGATTACTCCCCTCTACTGGTGTGTTAAATTATGTAATTGTGTTACACTGATAAATACTTTGTGTGATGTGAGCACTGTGCCTCACTCTATGAGTGTGGCTCGTGCCCGGATGCATGTATTGTGATTGGTATGTATCATTGCTTATTATTTTGTATTATATGTAACTCATGTGTTGGACTGGGCCACTTGTTATTACCTGAACCTCTTTATACATTTACTTTAGACATGTGGATGCCTTAAAACGCCTACCTTGACGCATTGGGTTTTGATAAAGCGCTCATAAGCGCGAAACGGAGCGGGAACCCGGCGACTTCCGTCAACCCGGCTTCTACCGCATATGAATTGGCTCCACTTTTGATGATTCTACAGTCGTGTGACTATATGATATTATGGACTTTTGATTTATGGAATAATTACTACATTTTGGATAATAGACACTATTACTGTGTTGTATATGGTCATTATTGTTTTCTTGCAATCAATGTTTAAAAATATACATTCTGAGATATAGAACTTGTGTTCTTTCAAGGTTCTTATTTACTTTTGTGCTGTACTGACATCCCCTCACAAGATGGAGGGCAAACTGTTTTCAGGCTTACCTCTACAATAACGGCCTACTGGGGGTAAGGATCATTACACATGGTAAGAAAATTGACTTTAGGGTAGCTCCAATTGAGCTACCTGCAGTATTTGGCCTTTCCCCCCATCCCATGGGGTAAGGGACAGGACACCAACGTGACTTGCCCCAATGCCCCCATGTGATAGGAGAAGGACAGAGGATGTCCAGGTCACCTTCGATTTTGCTAGTGCTTGCTGGCAAAAGGGAATAAAATAGAGAGAGGCATCCATTTGAGGTCTCCCCCTAGGATATTGGAATGATGTATTGCCCTATATGAATATTTTTGAGTCTTGAAGTTCTTTCTTAGAAAATATCCTATCTTCTGGAGCACTGTTTTCAGAGGTACCAGCTGTGAGGACATCAGTTCAGCCCTTCTTGGGGTCACCTCCAGATCTAGTACTCCTTTCCTAATGTGGCAAGAATGGCCTTGTTCCTGTCCATCTGTTAGAAGGTATATTTTTTTCAAAATAAATATGACAAGCTGTGGTGTTTCAGCCTGGTATTCAAGTGCATGATGTGAGATTCAATGGGGATGATGGGTTTGTCATTGAGAATGCTGATGTGCAAAGTGAAGCTCCAGACAAGGCCCCCACTCCTGAGAACAGTTTGGTTCCCAAGGCTCTGTTAGATGAAAATTCCTTGGTTAAGGAAACAGAAGGGCCTGCTAGAGATAGTAGTGCAGCTGAAGATTTTAATGAGCAAAGGGAGGCGAGGGAGACAAGATTGCCGTTTGATCGCAAGGCAGATATACTTGAGCAAAGACAAGTTTCCCATGGAGTCTGGTGCAGCTTTAGACTCTAGCAGAAAAATACAAAGTGAAACTAAATTCTCCTTACTTAAGATTGTAAGGAGAGCCCATTTCTCAGTTTCCAGACTTCATTTAGAAAAGGCATCACAATCAAGATTTTCTCGTCTCTTGTCTATGGGTCATGTTTTTTTTGCTATGGCCTTGTTTCATGAATTGATTCTATAGTTTCAGTGGACTGTCTTAGAATCTAGCTTCAAGTTTTTGGTTTTAACTTTTGGATTTTGGATTTTTGAATGGTGTTCTTTCTTGAATATATCTACTGTTTTAACCTTCTTTTACCTTTTGTTGGAAACTATATTTTATTTCAATAAAGAACTAATTTTTCAAAGACTGTCTGATGTGTGTGTGAACTAAAGGGATCCTTTCTGTCTGAAGTGCAACACAAACTTTTAAAACTGATTTTTTTAAAAAAAGAAAAAAAGATGGAGCTTTGGCTATTATGTTTAAATGATTTTATCATTTTAGATGTATTATATATGTTTTTATTATTGTTAATAGTTGCTATATTAATTATATTTTGTATGTTTTAACTGCCTTGGAATAATAGACATTGCCAGGCATCCCTGAGTCCCAATTTTGAGAAAAGGATAGATTATAAATAAATATTGCACTTGTGATATAGTAAATATATCAGAAATATATCATGTAAATATATCAGAAATAAATCTTTGTAAATATATCAGAAATATATCATGATTGGCAGGATAAAGGAGATAAAAATAACGAAACATTCTCAACACTGAAAAGGAGTACAGAAATGACTGATAATAATGTTTACAGTAGGTGTCACTACTGCTGCAATATAATTCAATTGAGTGTTGGTGACATTATAGCCAGACCTGACTACACACACACACACACACACACACCACACAAAGGTAAATATGACAATATTGACTTCTATATAATAATTTTGTAATAAAAACCTGGAAATAATATTCTATTGATTTCCCCCCAAGAAATGGAAAAGTGGGATGATGCCCATGTCCATAACTTGATGAGCATGGTTTTAAAATAATAATAAAAAAGATGTATAAAATTTGTTTTTCTCTCTCTTATAGGTATTGATTTTTAAAATAAAATCAGGCTGGCTTTCATTTGTGTACCTTCTGTGATTTTTCAGAAACTTTTTTCCAGTTCATGCATTTAACCTCTTCTTGACTTTCGTTAATAACAAAGAGTAGGCAAAATAAAATGTCATTCTGACATTCTCCAATTTGTGGACATTTAAAAATGGTTGAGTCTCCCTTATCCAGTAATCAAAACTACTCCAAATCCAAAACTTTTTGCTGTCTTTGGGAAAAGAGGGCTAGTCACACATCCAGTGCTGGCTGAGGTTTTCCTCAAGTAGCTCTGCCAGCAGAAAGAGAAATGGGGGAAGGGGGGGTTCAGTTTATATAAGGCCATGTGACAAACAAATATCCCAGATGTTAATGAGCTCACCTTTTTTTCCTGGACATGGTGAAAATGGCTATGAGAGTGAGCACAGAAAGAACCCTGAGGTTCAAAGATATATCAATAAATACCAAAGTTAAGCCATCACAGTTCCAGCTTCTATATAGGTTTGTGAAAGCTAGGTAGTGAATGAAGTTGAATTTGAAATGTGGTGTGAAAGGAGAATTCTACCATGGACTGCTAAAAGATAAATCACTGGCTCCCAAAGCAAATAAAGCCTGAACTTTCCCTAGAGATGAAGGTCCCTTCTACATTGCAATATAATCCAAATTATCAAAGAAGATAATCCACATTACCTGCTATGAATTGGATAATATGAGCCTACACTGTTATATTGGATTGGGATTGGGGAGCAATTTTAAGTGTATTTATTGTATTTTTATTCTGTTTTTATCACACTGATACTGTTTAATTGTTGTTGTTTTTTTTAGCTTTAGGGTTACATTTTAAAAACTTGTCTAGTATGAATGTTAGCCACCTTGAGTCCCCATGGGAAGAAAGGTGAGGTATAAAGAAAGATAGCAACAACAACATCAACAACAATATCTAATCCAGTTCAAAGCAGATAATATAGATTTTATTTGGCAGTGTAAATTGCCCAGAGCTATCTGGGATGGGCGATTAATAAATCTCAAAATAAATAAATAAATAAAAAGTGTTGAAATGGGCCAAAGATAATTTAACTGAGACTATTGTACTTTGGACATGTCATGAGAAAACATGACTCACTAGGAAAGGCCATGATGCTTCGTAAGGTAAAAAGCATTAGAAAAAGAAAAAGACTACATTACAGATGAATAGATTTAAACAAGAAGGTCTTGAGCAGGGCTGTTGATGATAGGGTGACTTGGAGATCTGTTGTACTAGGGTCATCATAAGCCAGTATTGATTTGGTGGCAGTTAACAACTTCAACAACCACAACATATTGGCAACCATGTTTATTATGCTATATTTATCTATGCAGTATCCACAAGTCTTCACAAGCAAATCAGTAAAAAAAAGGTTTCCTTATTATGACAATTATGTTATGTATGCCAAAGTCAAACAATCACACCTCGTCTATTTTGAAAACATAGTTTCCTCTCCTAGCTGAAATGGAAATCGGGGCTGCTTACATGAGGCCAAGTTCAGTAATACATTACAGCAAAATAAATACAGAACAACAGAACTAACATCACAGTAAAATAAGTAAAACATAAGAGCACAATAAAACAGTGCAAAGTGACAAAATGAGAAATCAGTTCTGTACAGTTGTGAATCAGTGTACAGAAAAGTATTGTTCTTCCAGAAAATACTGTAATTGGGGCTTTATGTAAAACATGCACATTGTTGATTTGCTTAGAAAATAGCATTTTATGTGCAGATGCCAGAATTTTCTCCACAAAAATTCTCATTTCTACATAAAAATAATATTCTCAATGCAAAAAAATGCTTTTGCCTTTGCCTACATTTGAGAAGATTTCACGACAAGTTACACAACACTAGGACTAGGGGGCACTCCCTAAAGCTCCAAGGTAGGAAAGTTAGGACAAATAAAGGGAAATATTTCTTCACCCAGAGGGTCACTGGGTTATGGAACTCACTTCCAGAGGAGGTTGTGACAGCTGTCAGCCTGGACAGCTTCAAGGCAGGATTAGACAGATTCATGGATACCAAGGGAATCAGTAGTTACTGAAATGGACATCCAAGTGCCACCTCTGTGTTGATGCGTCAACGAATTAATGACATTGCGGCCCAAACCGATATAGACTCTTTGGGTTCTACCGTTTCCCTGAGATGGTTGAGTGGTTTTAAGAAATCCTTCCAATTAACCACTTACTTACAGCAAGGAAGGTTACACCACCTAAGGAAAATTTTCACTAGAGCCAGGTTTGAGCAATTAGATTCAATGGTGAGATATGGGAGGTTCAAGAAAATTCCCTATGAAGAGCGTATCTGTATTTGTGGTGCCCCTGAGATCGAAGATCTAACTCATCTTCTGCTCTATTGCAAAATCTATCAAATAGAGAGAAAACAACTGCTAGAGATATTTCTCATGGGAAAAAATCATTGGGACCCTCTAGCAAAGTCTCACTTCTGCTGGCCGGCTCCAACAAGCTGATAACAGATGCTACTGCTCGTTTTCTCTGTAAAGCCATGAAACTAAGATCTGATTACATAGATGCAATTGGAATACATTGTGTTGGAGATGAGGACCTGTGAATTGTTACCATCTCCCTTAGAATCCCTCCTGCTGGGCAAAACAGGGGTTTAATTGATGTAATGGTCTAGAATTCTCCTCAGATTGTTTTTAGAATCATTGCAATGTGTTTGTGTTCTGTGTGTATTTGATATGGCTTCTGGCTAATCAATAAAATTGTTGTTGTTGTGTTGTTGTGTTGATGGAGGCAGGCAGGATTTTCCCCGGGTACTGGTTGTGGGGGGTCGGGAGCAGGTGAGGGTTTTGCCCTCCTTTCTGCTAGAGATCCCTGTGTACAACTAGTGGGCCACTGTGTGACACAGAATGCTGGACTAGATGGGCTGAGGCCGGATTCAGCATGGCTCTTCTTATGTTCTTATGTACATAGCAATTGTGCAATACCAATGAACAAGTGCAAGATTGCAATGTGCAGTACACCCATATCTTTTGGCAGGCCTACCCAATCAGCTTTCAATCATAAGTTTTGATTTACATTCTTCTGCTACTATATGTCAATCCTGTATCTGTGTTTGGAGCAAGTTTTTATATTTTTTGTGTTTTATTCTATGTAATTTATTGTATGTATTTTATGTTCATATGTTTTTGACTTTGTTGTGCTCTGCCTCGAGCCACCAGGAGAGGTGTGTATTATTATTATTATTATTGCACAGTACTCAGTTGCAATGCACAATATTGCCATGGGCCTCTACAGTTGCTGTCAGCAAAATCCATCCATCATACTATTGTGGATAATCTGCCCCTTATGATGATCATGCCTTGTGCATGTCTATTTACTTTCCCCCACATCTTTCAATTGAGAAGTCACTTGTCATGGCCATGCTTGCTCCTCTTTTCTAAAATATCTTCCCACAAATGTTGCCCACTATAATTCCATATAATCTCCTTTTTCTTGTTGTGTCTATTTTACCTTCCCTATTTTACTTTTCTGATTCTTTGGCTTTTCATTCCTTCTCTCCTATCTCACCCAATTGTCTTATGCCTCAGGATATGTATTTATAATGGAAATGTATTTGCTGTCAATCCTAGTAGAGCAATTTCATATTTGTTCTGTGTTGCAGGCAATCTGATAAACTTGATTCCTGTTCACTTTCATAACTTAAATGTCTTCTCTGTTCGAGTCTACCCTTTAAAATATCTGTTTTTCCTTCATCTTTTTGTTTTAAAGTTCAGCACTATTACATTATTTGTTCTCTCTTAGGGTCCCATTTTCCTCCCTTCAAAATGTGAATTTGTCCACTGCCTCTTCAAGACCTCTGACATTTTATAACATTTTCACATGCCATGAAAATGAGCTCAGCACGGCCCCTGAGAGTTTGCATTTAATTTCATTATTACTCAAAACAATAAAGACACATTGAAGATCGTCATTATGTGCTGCTAGTGGTTGTCATACTAATGAGGCAGCGATTTTGAACTTGGTTCTAGTCTGAACTTTAAAGTAGTTAGTTACCCAAGTTACTGAATCTATATTGGGGACAGGGTTCAGCATCTTGTCACGGGGAACAAAAATGCTTCATGGAATTGCATACAGGGTGAGGATATATAAGGAAAAATTGGTTTAGTGACAAGCTTCCTCCAGCATAATCCTTGTTTGTTTCTCAGACAATTCACAGCCACTCTTCCAAAGGATGTGCATCTAGGGATGTTGATGCTTAGAAGCTACTCACTTGCTACAAAACAGAAATTTTTCACATGGGCTGTCATTCTAGTGACAAAAATGTCTATGTTGTTACAAGATCTGATGCAAAAAACCAGTTCAGAAAAATCCAGCAGCTCTGCCAAATTTAAACAAGCCCCTCTGCCATTTCAGTGGAATGCCTTCAAAACACCATTGACAAACCATCTGCCACTTGATGGCTCACCTCTCTGGCTGCAAATTATTATAGTGATATGATTGAGGCTTAATTGCTGGATGTTGGTGGCTTTTCCTTATTACTTCCTGTCACCATTTTGAGGGGGACTGTGACTGAAATGGAGGTGTTTGGGGATAAGGAGGTTCTGAGGGTAGTGTGAGCAAAGTGGAGGTGTTTTGAAATGTTATCATGCATTTGGGACGTTGTGCCAATATTTTAATTTTTTGGAAGTTGTGCTGTATGAAATACTAGACATTTTCAATGATCACAAATGTTATTTTCATGGGTGACATGTGATTGCCCCCCTATAATGTCTAGTGCACCGCACAGAAGGATTTTCTGGGTACAAACAATATCATTATTCTTGCAATCTCTCTTGATAACATGCTGGCTTAAACTCTTTAAATCTTGGAATTAATTGAACTATCATTTTACAGACATGAACTAAAATAAGTGGTTTGGCTCTTGTGACCTAAACCTTAGAATTTTAGTATTATATAGTGCAAACATTAATCACTTTTGTTAAGAATTAATTTAATGAAGCCATCCCTTATGGTAGAAAAAAAATCCAACTTAATTGATAACTTAGTTCATTTAATTGGCCACTTCCAATTTGTAGCATAGTGGCACTTTATAAGAAAGGCATTCAATAACATAGTAAAATGGGCCATATTCATCCAACTCTGTTCAAAGATATTAGGAGTTATGAATGGAGGCAAGATTTGGGGGACTGTATGTCTTGTAAGATGCCAATATAGACTTCAAGGCAAAATGCTTTCTTGGCTGAATGGCAAATATGAGAAAGTGGAAGAATGGTGTGAGATAATATTAAAACTGACAAGTGACAGATCCCTACCCAGAGGCTGAATGCTTTGTTTTTGACAGAAAACTAGACATGGGGTGGTGATTGTCAGGGCTGTAAAACAATCCTACCAGCATATGGTCCTGTCTTTTCCCCCCTGTAGTGCTACTGTCAGATCCTCAGTCATGGCTGTATATATTTATGGAAAGGTCATGGGAGGATAGAATTCAAGCCTTCCTTCACAGCTTCCAAAACTATTAATGATAGAATAATTTATTATTTATTGTGTCAGAAGCAAATTGAAGATACAGTTATAATGTACTAGCTTGGGGACCCGGCAGTGCCCGGGTCATTTGAGAAGTGCAGCAGGATGTAGAGTGGGTCATGGGGGCTCTGTGTGGCAAGTTTGGTCTTGATCCATCATTTTTGGGAGTTGCAGTGGTATCATGAAATTACTGAAGGTAGTGGAAGTCCCATCATCTCTGGTCCACCCTCCCCCAAAGTGTAGTAGGATGTAGATTGGGTCATGGGGGCTCTGTGTGCTAAGTTTGGTCTGTATTGGTGAATGGATGAGGGTTGCATTGTTTTTAGGAAGTGAGTGAAGGTACTTCAAGTCCCATCATCCGTGGTCCTTCTCACACAAAACAGCACCAGGATGTAGTGTGGGTCATGAGGGCTCTGTGTGCCAGGTTTGGTGTTGATCAGTCATTGGATTAGGTTTGTAGCAGGCTTGGAAAGTGAGGGAAGGTACTGCAAGTCCCATCATCCATGTTCTGGCCCCCTCCAAAGTTCAGTAGGATGTAGAGTGGGTCACTGGGGCTCTGTGTGCAAAGTGTGGTCTTTCTCGGTGTTTGTTGGTGGCCGCAGTTGTCTGTGGAAACAGAGGGGTGTGAAAGTACTACAAAACCCATCATCCATTGTCAGTCCTCCCCCCAACCTCACCAGGACATGAAGGCAGTCATGGGCATTATGTGTGCCAAGTGTGGTCTCGATCAGTAATTGGATGAGGGTCGCAGCGGACTTGGGAAGTGAGTAGAGGTACTTCAAGTCCCATCATCCATGGTCCACCCTCCTCCGATCTGCACCACGATGTAGAGTGGGTCATGAGCGCTCTGTGTGGCAGGTTTCGTGTTGATCAGTCATAGGATTAGGTTTGTAGCAGTCTTGGAAAGTGAGGGAAGGTACTGCAAGTCCCATAATCCATGTTCTGGCCCCCTCCAAACTTCAGTAATATGTAGAGTGGGTCACTGGGGCTCTGTGTGCCAAGTGTGGTAATTATCAGTGTTTGTTGGGGGCCACAGTGGTCTGTGGGAACAGAGGGATGTTAAAGTACTACAAATCCCATCATCCCTTGTCAGTCCTCCCCCAAACCTCACCTAGACATGAAGACAGTCATAGGGGTTATGTATGCCAAGTTTGATCTCGATCAGTGATTGGATGAGGGTTGCAGCGGACTAGGGAAGTGAGTAGAGGTACTTCAAGTCCCATCATCCATGGTCCACCCTCCACCAAACTGCACCAGGACGTAGAGTGGGTCATGGGGGCTGTGTGTGCTAAGTGTGGTCTGTATTGGTCCTTTTTGGTGGCCTCAGTGGTCTGTGGGAACCAAAGTGTTTGAAAGTACTGCAAATCCCATAATCCATGGGTCATGTCCCCCGAACCGCACCAAGACGTAAAGGGGGTTAGGGGGGGTTATGTGTACCAAGTTTGGTGCAGGTCCATCACCCGCGCTGGTCACTGTGGCCTGTGAAAGTGGCTGCCACATATCCCCCCTTCTGCCCTTCCGCCCTCCGCATACACACATACATACAAACATTCCGCTTTATAAAGGTATACAGATTTAAGCTACTGATGCAAATCATTTCAGTTATTACAACTAATACACTCCTTACGTGTCACTTCCACATAGGAAAGATGATGTGAGGGCAATAGGTGATGCACAAATCAGCAACAGTCACTGCTAAAAATTTCACACCCAAAAGTCCTGAACATATTTATTTATTGAACTTATATACCCCTTTTTCTCACCCCCAGGGGTGTCAAAGCGGTTCACAACAGAGTAATGGCAAAGTGGTCACATACATAGTGGTCAGCATTTTAGAAATTCAATTTCCTTCTCTATCATCATTGCATTCATTGCCCTTTTTGTCATCATACTAAAGCATTTAATTATAAATATAAACCACTAAATGATAGGAATATCTGCCTAAGCCTTAGCTTCAAAATACTAAAAGCTAGACATACTATGGTGATCATGGAGACGTGAATCTATGGATGTTGATTTTTTTAAAAGGATGCATTACTTCAATGTAATTAATTCTTAACATGCAGGCACATTTAAATCTACAATATCATCTTCACTCACTAGATGACAGTCTTTCCTAACTAGCATTTAGGTTTGCACTTGTTGCAGTTTGAAGCCATGCATGAGAAGGCTACAGTTCCCCTCTCTTGGCAGCAGGAGGGCCTAGGTATTCTAGTGACAGTAGATTCCAAAAGTTGTGTAACTCTGCTAGAATCTTTAGCAATATCAGAAAAAAGGTGATTCCTGCCCATGCTAAAGTCTTTTGCGTGTAAATTATAACAAATGTTTACTAAAAGGTGAAAACATAAAAGGTCTGACCTAGAGGCCTGGGAGAGCTTTGTTGGGCTCTGCTGCAGGAGAAACCCTGGGGCCTGAGTATTGCCACCCAGCTTTGCTGCCTGCTCAGCCCTGGGCTTACTCACAGGGAGACCTGCAGCCACACCTTTATTTCAGCCAGCTGACCCAGCAGCTTCCAAGAAGAAAACATAAAAGATCTGACCTAGAGGTCTGGGAGAGCTTTGTTGGGCTCTGCTACAGGAGGGACCCCGGGGCCTGAATATTGCCATCCAGCTTTGCCCCCTGCTCAGCCCTGGGCTTACCCACAAGGAGACTTGCAGCCACACCCTCATTCTAGCCAACTGACCCAGCAGCTTCCAGGGAATGAACATGGTCCCGCACCCTCACTGCACTGAAAGGCCATGCCACCCATCAACAAACTGCTGGAACATCTGTGCGAGGTGCCTTCATGGCCACACTGCCCATCATTTGGACATTGGAACACCTGTGCAAGCAGTCATTTTTGGGGTTCCCCCACCTCACCTGTTGCTTCTGACCACTTATTCCATCAGCCCACTTTGGTTGGGACTAAATGTTTAATTTTAAGCTTTTTATTGTATTTATATTTGAATTGTGCAATTATTATGTCATGTTTATTACTGTATGATTATGTTAATTGTTTAAATTGATATGTTATGTTTCTTATATGTGTAATGTGGCATTGTATGCCATGAATTGTAAGCTGCCCTGAGTCCTCCACTGGGGTGAGAAGGGCGGGGTATAAATGTAGTATAATAATAAAATAATTTTTAAAAATCGGTGTAGAAAAAAATCACATAAGACTAAAAGCAAGTAATTTTACTCCAACAGTTCTTGGCATGAAAACAGCTATTATAATACATAGCAGTAGTGAGACACAGAATGTCATGTCTATTCTAACATTTGAGTATAAGAAAATATCTCTATGAGTAAAACAAATCTGTAACAGCCTAATGAAGACAGAAACTGTGAATTCGTTGTAAACATATGTAAATATCTGGTGGAAATAATAATAATTTTATTTCTTACCTATCTTTCCTCATGGCCCGAGGCTGGCCACAACATAGTTAAAAACACATCATCATAAACATTATATGAAATACACATATTAAAATATATTTCTATGAAATGCATATATTAAAATACAAAGAATCAAAATTAAAATATAGTAAGCACAAGACATGAGTTTAAAATTGACAGTTTAAAATTGACTAGGTAGGCCTGCCGGAAGAGATAGGTTTTAAGATGAGTTTTAAATTTCAATGGTACATTTAGCTGTTGGAGTTCTTCCAGCAGGCCATTCCACTCACATGGAGCAGCCTATGAAAAGGTCTTCTGTGTGACGGTTGCTGGAGTAGCCACCCCCTAGACTAGAGGACCTATGTGTTCGGGCTTATTGTATGGGGAAGACAATCCTATAGGCAGTCTGGACTCAAACTATAGGGGTTTAAAGGTCGAAACCAACCCTTTGTACTTTGTCTGGAAACTAAATAGCAACTATTGGAGTTACTTGAGTATAGGTGTAAATGTTCCTGTATGAATTCTGGTTGACAAGTTTTGAACTACTTGGAGTTTCCAAATTGGTAGAGAGGTAGCCCAATGTAAACTGTATTGCAGTAGTCCAACCTTAAGGCTCTTGATTTTTTTTAATGTTGTGTATAAAAATCAAAAATTCCCTAAAAATCAGTGGATATGCAAAATGTTCTGAGATTTGGTGGCTAAGAATGGTGAATGTGTTCTACCACTGTAGCAGTTTCATCATGATTGCTCTAAAATGAGGGAGAGAGAAGTCCCTGAAGTTTCCCCAATGATAGTCCTCATTTAATTAATGCACATGTGCAATTACTATTAACAAAATAATAATGACATATCATTAGTCTGGTTATAGTAATGAAATGTTTGCCAGGCATACTTTAGAAGCACTTTAAAAATGAAGCACCAGCGCCCTCCCTCCAGTTTTGTAAGTACAATTTTTAATCGATCACACATGCCTACTGCGCCATCATGGAAATCTGCTAAGAGACATTGTATGGCTGAGAAAGTCATGCTTTCTTAGAGGAAGGCAATGTAAACCCCCTTCTCAGGGCCGTAGCCAGGATTTTGTTTCGGGGGCTGAGACTGGGTGGAAGAGGATCTACCCTAGCAAACCTTTTGTATTGTTATCCCAATAACCCCATGAATGTGGGATATAATGAGCATGGTGATCAGATCATGATATAAATGCACATAACAGTTTAAATAATGTACCAGTAAGGCCTTCTCGTGGACCACCCTGAGAATTTTGGGGGGGGCCCATGGCTACATGCCTGCCCCTTCTGAACAAATCTTACCAAGAATCGCTATAAACTGGAAACAGTGGAATAGAACTCAGAGTAATGGGTTCAGATAACAGGAAAGGAGATTTCACCAGACCATTAGAAATAACTTCCTGACTGTAAGTCCTGTTGAGCAGTGGAACTCTTTGCCTCAGAGTGTATTGGAAGTTTTTAAAAAGAGATTGGATTGCCATCTGTCAGGGGTGCTTTAATTGTGCTTTTCCTACATGGCAAGGGGTTGGACCAGATGGCCCATGAGGTCTCTTCTAATTGTATTATTCTATTGGTTGCATTTTGCACTGAATGGACTGTGCACTGGCACCACAAAATGCAAGCTAACCTTTAGAAATGAGACCACAAAGTGGAGTCCATGACATACGAGTGGGGAGAAAAGCAAACCACAGACCACCTACTACCATGCAGTCTGAGCCGTGCCACATGCACCATGGAGGACCTTCTCACAGTGACACCAGGGATACTCCAAGTGGATAGCTTCTGGTCAAAGGAAACCTAGTATAATGCCAAGCTTTAACTTTGTGTGTTTTTTAATAATATTTTTGAATTCAACCCATAGCTCACTTCACAAGTAAAACACACAAGAGCAGATCCCTTGAGAAACAGCAAGGAAAGGCCTTCCTTCCTGTCTTTTAGGTCATATGGAATTATCCTCAAAGATGCTATGAATGTTCATACAGAAGAAGATCCCAGAAATCCATGCAGCAGTGGTCAAATATTTGTGACCAAATACAGTGAATTCCTCTTTGTACCTTAGCTGAGGAAGCTGCTTTCTTCCCCTTGAACTGAGATAAACTTGGATGTCCAAATACAACCAAAAATAACAAATAAAGTAAGCAATTGCCAAATGTTCTCATTCTTGGAAATGTCAGGTCTGGCCATTATCAAACATGTCTTCAACCTTCATTTTAAGATCTGGCCATTGTTGGAGGCACAATTGGCAAGAAAATGAGATAAGACCTTCCAGTGTTGGCTGCTTGGCTTTGTATCTTCCTGCTAAGGTTGAGCAGACCAACATTTTTCTGTTCTTCTGTTGGATGGCAAAAACACATTGTTTGAGAGAGGCACTTGATGTCTTGCCTAATTTGCTACTGAAATTCACTCTGGTGCATGCTGTACTTTCTTCTTGAAAAATGTTTTATTAACAATTACAAAAGTTTTAATTGTGTTATAATTAAATCTAGGAACAAGTTTTAGTGGCAAAACAGAACCTAAATTTCACTAAAAATAAATTAATAGATTAAAAATGTCCAGGGAACAAGATAACAAGGCAGACACACTATATCAGTTTGCTTGGGAACACTCACAAAGCCTTTGGTTCTTTGTTCACTTTTACTTCGAACAAAACTTTGTTCACTTTTACTTGGAACAAAAACCTGATGGCTCTAGAACAGACTTTCTTTGATGTCTCTTATCAAGCCAAGTTATGCATTTGGACACTTTTCTTATCTTCGTTATTTACTTTTCTTCATTACTTTCTGCAAGACCATAAGAATGACATATTTAGAAATGTTACACTGAATAAAATAAAATGTCATGCAAAACCCATCTTTGTCTTCCTGCTTTCTGCTTTCATCCTGAAACTAATATTGGGAAAGCAGGAAGATTCCCCTCGCCCCCTAACAGAGATTCAAAGTGGCTCAAAATATAAAAGAACAATATAACTAAAACATACAAAATAAACATTAAAATAGAATGAAATGATGTACATTATTACAGAAATAGAATTTATCAATAAAAGTAAGCAGCAATTTTAAAAAAAGATCTAAAAACAGTTCAAACAGGACAGCATTCCTTGACCTGCTCTTTTAACACTTTCTGTTTTAAATGTCTGTATAAACAAAAATATTTTAGCCTGCTGATAGAATTTCAACAGGAAAGGGGCCGTTCTGGCTTTCTTGGGAAGGGAGTTCAAGTATCTAGAGGCAGCCACCAGGAAGGTCCTATTTCATGCCCCCACCAACCATTATTGTGATGTTGGAGGGAATGAGAGAAGGGTTTATCTTGATGACCTCAGAGGCTCGGCTGCCAAATAGTCTGGACATCAGCTAGGGATATAAGATAGAGACAAAGATTTTTATGTTATTTTCTTTTTATACACTAAGGAAGATTTGGGGGGGGGGGTTATATAGGTAAATGGGCACAGGTAAGAGTTATATATGCCCATAAGAAAAAAATAAGTCCTTTTGCTTTTATTGTACAAAGTAGTTCTACACAGAGAAATAATGTGGGCCGGAAGCACCATGAAACACACCAGTTTTGGCCTGCATTGTGACCTGACAGGAGTCACCTTGAGAGTGGGAACATGCCCGCACTACCTCAGAGCAACAAAGCCAGTTTGGTGCCACTGGGCAGGAATCCAAATATTACCCCCTCTCATATCCTGTTGCTGCCAGCTACATAAGTAACAGAAGGATCTACCTGCTGTTGGACAATTTTCCTCTCTGCTTCCAATCCATGTGACTGGTGACTTCATCAAACGGAAGAAAATGAGCATCCTAGCATGTTGCCAGGATGTTTCCTCCTCAGAGCCCACTGGACACCATCACAGAACATAAGGCAACTTCTGACAAGGCTACATAGAGGAAGTGTCCTGGCAGTATGGTAGGAGGCTCCCCTGGGAACACAAGAGGCTTCCTGTGTTCCATAAAGAAGAATGAAGTTGAGTGGCGATGAGAGGATATAAAAAGTGTAGCAGGCAATGTGGGGCATGGGGCAATGATTTCTCCCCACTGCCCCATGGATTTGCCATGCTGCAATGTGATGAGGCCTCCCAAAAATTTTTGGGAAATATGGGATAGCTATCAGGACACAAACCACCAGTTCCACATATGAACCTATGGTGAATGTCTGTCTACACTGCCAGCACACTGGGGAAAGTTCAAATCTTGGTGCAGGATTTGAGCTTCCCCTGTGTTTTTTAAACCTGGGATGAAGCTGCATTTAACAGCTTTTCCCAGGGTAATCTGGATCAGCACAAATGTATTTTGCGGTCACACTTGGGCTGATTTGACTACACATTGACCTAAGTGGTCAGTATAAATAGATCCATAGATATTATGAGAGCTAAAATGGAGATATGGCATGTTAAGCTTATCAAATGTGATCAAATGTTTACCTTGCATTGTGACTTTAGTTACAGTCCAGCTTCCTACATGCAAATAAAAAATGGTGTCAAAAAAGAAGCACTTTTGTAAATACTATTCATGTGTTCCCTTTTCATTCATAGTTTATTGGCCACATACAAACCAACCCACATTTTCAAATATATTAAGAAGACAGAACAGGTCATCCTATGAAAAAGAAGTCAACATTAGTAATGCCTAACACTATTTCATTAAAATGAAAGTTTTGAGTTATGAATCATGTTTTTAGTCTCCCTACAGACCTATTATTTTGGTAGTTGTAGTCACAGAATATTATAAGTGTTATGACTCATTAATGGTATACTCTGCAATTGTCAACATCTCCTTTACCTCTGTGCAGTTCAAAGTCAATAGACTTGGGTGTAAAATAACATTGAACTTATCTAATTCTGCAGTATGAGCTCAGTAACGATTTAGTTTGTTTCCTGCCAGCACATGAGTGCATGAATCTCATTTTTCCATTAAGTGTTTTATTTGCAAAATGTGTTTGTTATGAGTTTGGGGGATGGATTCTGAGCATATCAATAGAAATACTGAGCACTCTCCTCCAAAACAGTGCTTCTTTTTCGTTCTTTCTTTTTTTAAATGAAGGTTGAGTCTGAAAAAAAATTATGGAAAACCCCCAGACACTTCCAATATCCAGCTATTTGACATGGAAGGAGCAGCTATTTCATGAAATACTTAGAGTTGCCTTCTTTTTGATATCCGACTCCTCTGAGAAGTCATTAACTTACATATACTTGGATATACTTCTGCATTTATATAGCACAGTGGTTTGACAGCTGAATCACTATAACTTGTAATGTCAGACAACATGGATAAAAGGTTTACAATATCCTAGAAGAAGGTGGTGAATGTATTGACAAAATGTGCCTTTCAAGTGTTAGTTGGACTCCCACTAGCAGCAGGACTTGCATAGCCAGTGGCAAATGACAATGAAGGTTGTCATTCAACATCTTTTAAAAGACCACATATTCCCCATACCTATCCTAAAGCAAAGTGCAAATGAGAACATTGCTGGTGATAATTCTTTTATAGATAACACATAGAGTAGACTATGATCTTATTGTTCGCTTAGCTGTGGAAATGAAGACAGTTATTGTGAAACAGTGTATGTGACAGACAGAGGTGCAGAAATCTAAAATATGCACATTCGAAATACATACCTATGTTATGCATGAGTCAAGGACATGCATAATGAGGACTCCTATATAGAGATGGAAATACTAGTAAAATATTTATTCAGAATGGTATTTCCCTGGGTTTGAGAAAATGATGGGCTTCATTCTGCAATAATTTTATTCTGGAAGGAAGAATGAATACTTGTAATAGTTTTTTTCCTGCTATGATAAAGTCTTCCAGAACTGATCAGTTTTGAAGCCTACTAACATTTCAAGATGTATTCTGTGCAAAATCTGCATGTGAGGTTTTTGTACAGAAAACAGCATTTTTAGCAGTGGAAATAATATGTCTATAGAAATATTGATACTTGTTCAAAAATGCTTTTTCTATACTGACAGTTATGGGACATATTCTGCACAAAATGTCAACTGTTTTTGCAGAAAACAGCATTTTCTTTGCAACGAAAATGCCTTTTCTTCCACATAAAATGCTGACTTCTCAACAAAATATTATGTGTGAATTCCTTAGAAAATACTTTTTTGTTACCAAACCAATGTGGGGGTTTTGCACAGAAAAAATCAGCTTGGGAACAGTTTTGTAAACTTCACAATTTCCATGTGAAGGGAATTGTTGAAATTATTCAGTTAGAAGTGAAACTAAAGAAAAATTGCATCCCTATACTGCAGTTCTTAACACCTGGCAGTAATTTTGCAAATATAGTTACATTTCTCATTCTCAATTCTCTTGCTCTCATCCTAGCACTCCTTCAGGTACATAGAATGGCATCTCACATCCATACATTCTAGACATTCATACAAGGCTTGGCTGAGGCTGACCTGGAATGCACTTGGTTTCCTATGTGTTTTATTTCTTAAGCTACCTTATTTTTAAGAAACAAGACACAATCCATGGAGCCTGTGGAATTTGGATTTTAGGATAAAGCTTGGGTGCACCTTAAAAGCTAGGCATAATATTGAATGCTAAATTAATTTCCCTCTTTAGTTCATGAACAGAATTAAATTAAACTTCAACATAAACAGGGCAGGCAGCAGTTATTAATCCTCCCAAGAGAATCTATAATTATGTTGTTGCAAATTCTGATTTCATTTGCATAGGTACTGTTAAATTGTAAATCAGAGTTTTTCCAGAGAAGGTAGTCTGTGCATAGTGAGATTAATGTTTGGCTATATGCAGTAAGGCATTTATTTGGATAAACCTGAATGTTGGATAGATCTTTATAAAAGAACTTTAATCTTCTAGTTTGATCAGCTCCCATCCAGACTAGTGGGAAACATTCAGGTAAAGAACCTGCTGGATTGCATCCAGGTCTTAGCTATTTAAGACAAGATAAAATCAGCAAATGCCACAGAAATGCCATAGCCTCATGACCAGCTCCTTGCTGTTCTATTTGCACATTCATTCCAGCAATTATGTGGAAATTGCTTCTGTATAGGAAATAACTCCTTAGAAAATGGCCTCACATGTACAGTAAGAGAGGTCAACTGTTACAATCAGGGAAATAATTTGCTACAAATTACATCCCTCTTTACTGCAAATAGCTATGCACATGAGTAGCTTTATGCTCATGCACTTAGAAGGAGTAGTCATGTGCATAAGATTACATGTGTAAGTATTAGCAGCTTCAGGAGCGAACAACTCAGTTTATAATTGTCAACTGATGGTGTAGGCTGCACTTTTCACCAGCACACAAGATGTGGATGTCTCACAATTTATATGAAACTCAAGCTTGTTTCATATAATTTGCTCTTCTATAACATGGCATGTGTTGAAAAGTTTTGGACTAAGTGCATTGTCTAGACACATCAGTGTATTAAATGCCTATCATGAATCCCAGTCTTTTCTCACAGGTTTACAGGTTAAAATAAGATTACGCCACATACCAGTATAATCTGGTGGCATTCATACCGTTGCAATTTTCAATCCATTCTAAGTTTTGGTCTAAATTTTTAAAAAGTATTGGATCTGATCTCACAGTAGCTGAAACCGTTTAATGTTGAAAGTAAAATCTAAAGCATCCACTGTGCCTTCTTACCATGGAAATTGCTGGCTGCCTGGCCCCATACACAGGCCTAATAACCATGTGTTTAATCCTGAGTATCTTCATGATGTTCTTCCGCTTCTGATAAGTATTCTGAGATAAACTGGGTTAACCCTATTTACCTCCATGTTAAGGAAAATCAGAGGATGTTCCACGGTTTGGTTGAAACTCCAAAGCAACACTTTGGTTTGGTTGCAAAGACTGGGTCCAAATCAGACCATTCTGCTGTCCACATAGGGCATTGCCACCATTCTTTTTCACTGTGCACATCAGTGCAGGGGAAAGGAAATGGATCTGACTTGTGTCACTGTTGTTGCCATTCCCAGGAAGATGCAGAGCTGTGAGAGCTCTTGACCATCACACAGCAAAAGTGTCCAGTCAACCAGGGAGGAAGGAGGGGGACATCATCATCTACACTGGTTGCTTAATTTGTCACCAGTCCAGACCAGAAATGCCTCAAACTGGCCACATGCGCTGTCCTGACCGCATGGTGGAAAGGACCCCAGATGGTCCAGTTCAGCCATCGACCCTGCTGAACCATTATCTTACCATCTCCAGATGGTCCAAGATTGCTTCAACTCTACTGAACCATCATCTTACCATCTGTGTTATTGACATTGTTCACAAATGTCAGTAGAGTTCTATGAAAGTCCCTGGCCATTGTGGACACATGCCAATATCTGGCATGATGCCCATGTGACCAAGAAGAAGGAGGGGGGCTCTAGACTGGTTCAGGATTAAGGGCCAAATGTATATGAGGTCATGGTGGTACATATGTGCTCCCTTACTGATGGTCGTAGAAGGTCCAGATGAACATTTTGTTAGTACTGGGAGACTGGCCTTCCTGATTTTGCTTGTGCTTGTGTATCTCACCTTTCTATTACAATGTTTATTTTGTAGGTGAGACTGCTGCATCATTACAACTTTTTAATTTCTGTGGAAAGTGAAGCAGGGATCGTATGAGGGGATGGTTTGGATGTATTGGACTTAGAGAAGTAACAGCAAGTCTGCCTTCAGATTGTCCTTTGCACTTTGCTTCCAGTCCTTGTCACTGTTTCTTTAGGATACATATATGGGTCTTTCATTTTTAGAAGGTCTACTTTGTGTGCACTGGAAGCAATCCTATTCCACCTTACATTAAGTACCAAATAATGCTGTTGCTTTACTCATCACATCTTTCTGGCTCCTTATAATTGCTTGTCATAGCTATACTTCCACTTGGCTGTCTTGTCATGTGCTTCTCACTTGTTAGTTTTTGTTGTCACATAATATAAATTTCACAATATGAATTATTTCCACCAAGCACATCAACTTTCTGTCTGGTATCTGCATTTTACCTCCAGGACCACAAAAATCAGCTAAAACTTTGAGAATAATCTTGCTTGAGGAAGACCAAATATTTGTTCAGATTCAAACACTCTTAAAGAATTGGCTTTTTGTCAACAAAACAAACAGTAAAAGAGAGCACACTGCACAACAAGAATGAATCTTCCAGCAAGAAAAACATTTTTTGTGATACCTTGGGCCATGTTTCTCTAAAGTAAAATGACTAATCCTTCTTAATCCTGTCTCTCTTTTCTTTGAAAAGTCTTAGAATTCTTTTCTTCTTAGAATAAAAGAACTGTTTGCTGACCACTGAAGCTTAGCAATTGAGTTACTTAAACTCTTTCATTGCACAGTGTTAGCACATGTCTTCAATTTGCATGACCTCTTTCTTTCTGCTTGTCCTCAGCCGAAGAGGATGTGCTTAACTACAAAGCAGCTGCAAATTTCATCTTTAATGCAAAGGATGAGAGAAAGAAAAAATATCCCAAACTGCTGATATCTCATTTGCACTTCGACTAATTCATTGGATGTCAGATTGACCAGGGGCTAGAATGGGAAATGCTGAGCAATTATTAACAATTTAGCAACCACTGGCCTCTTTCTCAGAACTGAACAAATTTAAAGGACTAAGGACAACTGATTTCGTGCAAGAAATGTTTTAGAACCATGCAGTGTGAATGCAATACATCACATAAGTGTTAACCATACACTTGCATGGCAGAATAAATCAACCCCTCTTTCTCTCTGGTTAAAAGGGTTACATGATTCAACTGTGATATTCCTTGCTGCACTACTTTCATTTTTGCCTTATGTGTTTGATTGCTTAGTGCAGTGTTTCTCATCCTTCCTAATGCCGTGACCTCTTAATACAGTTCCACATGTTTTAGTGACCCCCAACCATAACATTATTTTAATTGCCACCTTATAACTGTAATTTTGTGATTGTTATGAATTGTAATGTAAATATTTGATATGGCAGGTGTATTTCATTCACTGGACCAAATTTGGCACAAATACCCGATATGCCCAAAGTTCAATACTGGTGAGGTGGGAGGATTTTTTTTGTCATTTGGGAGTTGTAGTTGCTGAGATTTATAGTTAACCTACAATCAAAGAGCATTCTGAACTCCACCAATGACGGAATTGAACAAAACGTGGCACACAGTACTCCCATGACCAACAGAAAATACTGGAAGGCTTTGGTTTTGGAGTTGTAGTTCACCTACATCCAGAGAGCATGCACTGTGGACTCAAACAAAGATAGATCTGGACCAGACTTGGCACGAATGCTCCATATGTCCAAATATGAACACTGGTGGAGTTTGTGGAAAATACATCTTGACATTGGCAGTTGTCGTTGCTGGGATTTATAGTTCACCTACATTCAAAGAGCATTCAGAGCCCACTAATGATAGAATTAGGCCAAATTTCCTTCACAGAACCCTCATGCCTTGAAGGGACTTGCTGGCAAGAGCCTCTCTCCATGCTTGCATGCTCTCCTTTGCCCACACATACGCACCATGCTGTCATGCACTGAGCATACCTGCTCTCCCTGATTGAAGTCTTAGAAAAAGCCCTCCCCTTGGCTGAGAGAATGACTAATCCCAGAGGAGGAGGACTTTTGGTGGGAGGATTCGCCCTCTGTTTCCAAAAAGGAAAAGAAGGACAGCAGAGAGATCTTCAGCTTTCTCTGCCAAAGGGGTGCCTAGGACCACCAGAAATATATGTTTTCTGATGATCTTTGGTGAGCCTTCTGAAACCCCCTCACGACCCTTCCAGGGGTCCTGATCCCTAGGTTGAGAAATACTGGCTTAGTGAAAAGTATCCTCTTTCTAAGTCCATGTTTTAAGACATGCAGTCTACATTGTTTTCACTTTATTGTTCTGTATTTTCCCTTTTTGCATTTCATGTCAAACAGAATATAATGAAAATTATTGTATTTCCAAGTTGTGTGTATTTCCAGGTTCAAGTTGTTTCTGATGTATGGCTGCCTTAAACTGAACCTACAATGGGGTTTTCTTGGCAAAAAATTGTTCAGAAAAAACTTGTCTTTGCTTCCTCTGAGACTGAGAAAATGTGACTTGTCCAAGATCACCTAAGGAATTTTCATGGCTGAGTGGGAATTCAAGCCCTGGTTGTAGCCCAAAGCTCAAACCATTACATCATGTTGTTTTTATGATTGGTTAAAAGATGCTCTGAGCTGGATATCTTATTGATTAATAGGGTTTGGATCAACCAAATAGTGTCTTAAAGCTTACAGTATATTCATTAACAGGCACATATAATGTTGAACTTCATTCATACGGATTAATAGGACTCACTACACAATACTTTGTGCAATTGTTGGAGGATATGAGAGATTTATTTATTTTGCGTCAAAAGCATTGCATAAATAAACAAGTATAAAACTGATAAAATAGAGGGAACACAAATGGATAAATAATTTTAGACCAAAAATGAACAACAGGGACTGCATTGTTTGTAGCTTTATGAGCGATCATAATCTATCTTGGAAGCACAATAATTAATATTTGTAAACAGAAAGTGAGCTTCAACCAGTCTTACTAGACATTGGAGCAGAGAAATGAAAATGAGTTACTATTCTTTATGAAACCTCATAACATAGACTAACGTTTTCATACTGTGTCATGGTAAGAAACTCCACAAAATGCTCCCTTCAAACATAGAACAAAGAGAGAAAATCGAAAAGTACAAAATGAAATACAAACTCTGACTCACAGCAGATTCAATGATGCAGTAAGAGAGAGAATGTTGCTAAGACTAACAAACAAAATTATTTGAATATATGTTGTACATACTGTAAACTCTTACTGAAACATGCCAACTCACAAGCATTCAGTACAGGCATCCTAACATTCCTAGTTCTAACAGTATTCAAATAGCATGCACTGGGGGGCGGAATTGTGGGGACCTTTACAGAAGAAAGAAAGGAGAAGTGCAAATGATGTTCTCTCTTTTTTCTCTTGGCATTACTTTGCAAACGAAGATTCTTAGGAAGGACTCATCCCACTCTTTTTACAAGCGCATTGATGACTAAAAAGGCCAATCGGAGGTAGGCAAGTTCAGTTGCAGAAAGCACAGCAGAAAGTCTCCTTGGGTGATGTTGTTTCCAAGTTGCGGTTCTTTCTATGTTGTTTCTCTTCGAGACCCGTTCACCATGCCTTCTCGAAACAGGCCGCAGCATTGTGGATAGTGTGTCTCCGTGCCTCCCGATGTGAGGCCAGGGTGGACCATTGTTGGTGATCAATCTAGCTGAGCCTGAGATGTTGTTTCTGGGAGTCCTTATATCTCTTTTTGGGGGCGCCTCTCTTGCGCTGACCTGTGGCGAGTTCACAAATGATGTAAGAATGATGGAAAAGGGAAAAAGAGCTGTTTGCAAATAGCTATGGGACGGATTCTTTTTGGATGCATGGATAGTTAGTTGAGGCAGAAAGATAACTTTCAAAAGTAAGGGAGTGGATTATGATTGAGAGTTGGAATTGAACAGATGATACAACAGGGAAGGAGTGCTAAGGAAGGAACCTGCTTGCAAGAGAAAATGGCAAGCAGATAGCTTGAGAATGTTGAAGGCAAGTCCATTGGAGAGTCAGCAAAAGAAAGGAAAATGAAAAAGAAATGGGTTTTCCACATAGTTCTTATTGTGAATGATTTTTTTCTTGCATTGGAATGACTGTGGTACATGCCTTAGTTATATCCCATTTGGATTAGTCTGCGTGAGGCTGCCATTGAAGAATGCTTGGAAACTTTGGATAGTCCAAAAAAACTGTGGCTAGATAGTTACCTGGGGCTAGATAGATACAGAAAACACACAATTGTTTTGTTGCAAGAGCTCTACTGGCTGCCATTTATTTCTGTGCACAATTCAAAGTGCTGATCATGACCTATAAAGCCCAATACACCTCAAGTCCAGGCTACTTGGCAGATCATATCTCCCAATAGGAACCTGCACCCCCTGAATTGACCCTAAAAACCTTCTTCTTTGAAAGCCTGTCTGAATAAAAAGGTTAAACTACTTCTTTTTAATAGTTCCATGGTTAATTCTATCTTAGTACCTATACGTTGTAGGTTTTAAATTGTACATTGCACTGATTTTAGCATTGTTAGCCCCTTTGAGTCTCTTTTAAAAGTGGATGAAGGTGATGATTGCAAGCTGCAGCAAATGTAAACATTCAAACACAAGTGGACCACTGGAACCCAAGGCCCACCAGCACAATACCTTAATCTCAGGAGCTCCCAGTTCAAAATTATGGGTAGCCAAACAATGTCCCCTGAAAACATTGGAGGAATTGTTACAAAGTGCTAAAAATATGAGATTTTCAATTTCAGGAATATCCCTGTTCTGGCTAGATATTCAAATCTCTGCATGTCCCTATACTCAGAAAATACAGGATTTTTTATGTTGGTTTGATCCCGAGTTATACATGTCAGTTCCTGATTGGTTGTACCCTAAAAACATGGCAATAGCTGACGAGAGGGCGAAAACTTTATCCTAACAAGAAAAATTTCATCCTCCACACATTTAATGAAGTTTGTGACACACGAACAAAGGGGTTTTTCCCCATGTAATCAACTTTCCCCATGTTTTATGATAAAAGCAATGAGGAACAGACATGTATATCCCAGGAACATTCATCCCTTTATTCCTAGGCATAAATACATGACAAAACCTGTCTAGGCAGACAGCCAAGCAGCCTCTGAATGATAATAATGATGATAATGATAACCACGTTGTGTTCTTGGCTTGAAAGTGTCAGTACCTGTTTAATAGTGTAGTCTTGACTTTGAAAGTAGTGGTCGTATTGAAGCCGAACATAAATTTAGGGGGGTCCTGCCTTAAGGGTGGGGACCCTATGCTCCTCTAAGGCGAGGGTTGTGATGGAAAACCTTGGTGAGTGATCCAAAGCGCCTTGGAAAACCCCAAATCCCCAGAGCAATATCTCACCAAGATCTGGAAGGATGCCAAGGAGAGAGTTTCTGTCCCAGCTGAGAAGGATGACAAGCCACAATTTCCTGATGTCTGCAAAGCTTGACATGTTTATTTCAGATTTTACAGGCATTTTTATACATTTTCCAAAACAGACAGTTTTCAAAACTCCCGCCCACCTGTCTCAATTGGCTGTGGATCTGAGCCAATGGGGAGAGAGAGAGTGGGAAATGGATGGAACAATGAGGTCAGGGTTTTTTGAGGATGTAATTAACATGTGAAATGAAGGTCCGGAAGGCAAACAAGAACTCAAAGCATTCTCAAGTTTGGCCAATTCTATGGTGTGGTGAGAAAATAAACATTTTAGGCATGATCCAGGATCTGCATCTTCCTGCCTTGGCAAAACACAGATTATCTTGACTTTTTGTAAGTTTCAGGAAGGTGTAAGGTGACAAAAGCAAGGCTATGACCATATATGGGGTTCCGATGCCCATATGAATGGCCTTTTGTGTAAGGTTTGGTTACTGTCCATGATTTTCTTAGCAGACGAAAAGCTCAGAAACTAATTAAACCACAGATAGGTGAAAAGATCAAGTTTTGATTTAGGGAAAGACCCCCCTAAA
This sequence comes from Anolis apletophallus, assembly GCA_030556195.1. NCBI lineage: Eukaryota > Metazoa > Chordata > Lepidosauria > Squamata > Anolidae > Anolis > Anolis apletophallus. Next base: position 27,634,159 of record JARBWK010000001.1, read on the forward strand.
GACTGGCTTTTCACCTTATTGTCATGCAGGAGGAACTGGATGGTCTCATATGAGTAATCAGCTTGGTCAACAAAGCGGGTTACTAATCCCTGAAAAATGCAGGTCTTAGCTTTCTAAAATACATACATGGGGAAAGGGGACATGTAGGGAAAAATACAATGACTTTTAGGGTGAAAAGCTGTTGGAATTGATAGAGTGTACCATAGTAATGAAATGTTAATTTGTGTATGTATATCTTTAAATGCTATCTCAGAGTAAAGATGCAATGCACACTGCTGGAGCAGAAAGGGTTAACCAGCAGTGTTATGTAGAGTGGGAAGTGACGAAGGACACCTGGCCTAAACTTCCCTCGGCGTTTTGTATAAAGCCTTGTTATCTAACCTTGGGGGGTGCTCTCAAAGAGAGCCTAAACTTCCCTCGGCGTTTTGTATAAAGCCTTGTTATCTAACCTTGGGGGGTGCTCTCAAAGAGATTGTGCTGAGAAGTGAAGTGGATTTGTTTTGTGAGTAAAGAATTGTTTTATTTTGAACTCCCGACTCAGCGTCCTGGTTTATCTAAGAAGCTTCACAACATCAAACATACGCTGCAGAGAATTAAAAATGCTAACAATGGTTATGGGCCCTCTGCCAAGGAGAAAGTTTGATAAAGTTTGTTTTGAAGCTTAGAGTTTTTGGAAAGGACGCAAGGCTGAATCGGAGCTGCTGCAGAAGAGTTTTTTTACTGCTAGAGGGAGACGGTGTGTTTCCAGTGAAGAAACTGCACAGCGGGGCGTGCTGGGACCCTGAAGATTTATGGTCCTGGAGTGTGAAGCCATAAAGCCACTGAGTCTTGTGAGTAGCCAGATCAGAGGGGAGATTGCCGGAGGCTATAGGAAAATAGTTGGGCTGAATTTCGGGTGCAACTGAAGATCTTCCAAAGGAGAAACTGACTGGGTACAATCCACTCACTAAAATAGAGAACAGCCATGAATCCATGATGTGCCTTGATGTGAAGAAGATCGCCAGGTGCCTGCTGTGAGTAAATAGTGTTGAACTACAGAGGCTGGGCTGTGAATCCGAGAAAAGGAGATCTTCTGAGTAAAAGTGGAAATGTCTACACGCAATCCACTTACAGAGATGGCAAATGGAATTGACCATAACTTTAAAGAATGGTCTGAGAGCATGGAAAACCTACAAGCCAGAGGTGAGCTGCAAATTGATGACTTTGTTCAGTGTGTGAAGTGCCTACTGACAAAGGAGAAATTGCACAATGCCATTGCAATATGCAGGAGCATTTTGGATGTAATGGAAAAAGTGTTTGTGCAGAAAGATGTGGACAATGGTTGCCAGCCTGAGGGGAAAGCAGAATGTTGCCAGAGTTGCCAGGCTGATGTGGAGCCATTGAAGAAGCAGCAAGGAGCATGCCAGCTTGAGGAGGAGTCGCCCAAGCCGAGGCTGAGAGACATGGAGCCAGTATTTGCCAATGTGTGTGTGTCTGCGGCAAGGAGGTGTTTTATCTGCAATTCAAGGGAACACCTGGCTCGAGATTGCAAGGTTAAGAGAAGCACAGCAAGAAGGTGCCATATTTGTAAAAACATTGGACACCTGGCCCGGGAATGCAAGGCCAAGATGGAGGTGTCTGGAGGAAGAAGGAGAAGAGAACGTGATGATGGATCATCAAGTCAACCTGGAGCAAGAGTTGCTGCAGTGGGAAGTAATTCCAGTAGAAGTAGTAAATGGATTTTAGACTCTGGAGCAACTCACCATATCACTAATGATTTGGCTAACTTGAGAAATGTTGAGACTTTGTATGGATCATCATTATCTCTTGCAAATAACTCAGTACAACTTTTCAACAAATTTGGAGTTTGTTACATTTCTTGTTTAAAAATGTACTGGCACAAGGTTTGTTTGTTCGAAATGAAGTCTAATTTATTGAGTGTAGCTGAGTTAACAGGACAACAGTATAGAGTGTCATTCAAGGGAATATACTGTTACATTTACAACAGAGAAGGAAAACTAGTTGGCAAGGGAGTAAAACGTAATAAAATGTATGAAATGTTTGAGAAAGTCAACGGTTTTTGTGTAGAAGACAATGTGGAAGTTATGTGTGTTGGTAGTACAATTCAGCATGACAGATGCTTACATTTGTTCCACAGAGTAATGGGGCATGCTAGCATGGAAGTTTTGAAGAAGACGTTAGAGTTATGCCCTGAATATAAAATGGAACAATGCTTTTGTGATTTGCAATGCGCAATTTGTGATAAAGTGAAAACTGAGCCTCTAAATTACAACAAGAGATCAAAGATAAAAGTAACCAATTTGTTTGAGGCAGCACATGTGTGTATAGAAGGTCCTTTTGAGAAAAGTGTTGGTGGTTCACAATACGCAATGCTCTTTGTAGAACGTTTGAGCCGATTTTCGTATGTGTATTTTTTTGATGACCTGTCTGAAGCAAAAAAAAATTAACAAGCTGGTTGAATTTGATTGAAAATGGATATGGAGTGACATTGGGTAAATTGTTTTTTGATAAAGGAATGGAAATCTGTGGTGCAGAGCTAAAACAAGTGCTAAGAAATAGAAATGTAGAATGTGTTAACATTGAAGAGTTAAAGGGAGAAGAGAGTGTAGCATTGAAGAAAATGCAAGCATTGAGGGAAATGAAGAAATGCATTCTAAAGGACAGCAAGTTCTCACAAGTGTATTGGACGGAAATCCTAAATACTAGCAATTACCTTATGAATAGGTTGTGGGATCAATGCATACAAGACATTCCTTTTAGAAAATGTATGACCGCGTCCCTTGTTACAAATATCTCAAAGTGTTTGGTCAAAAGGCAAAGATGGTTTTGTCAGCAAAAGAAAGAACCAACAAGAAAATAAAACATAAAGAGGTGAAGTTCATAGGATATGCAAGAAATGGTTGTTATAGGTTATTGGATAGCCCAAACACAGTGAAGTTCTCAAAACTAGCATATTTCAGCAAAATGGAAGATTGGAATGAAATTCATTCAAATACTGAAAACCTACATGGGATTCCAGAAGAAAAATGTAGCGGGACACTCAAAGGAGGGAGAGTCCATCTAGTGTTGAGAGTCAGAAACAACAGATAGTGAGTTCTAAGATTGTATCATCCTCACAGAGTGAAGGAAAGAAAGAGAGTTGCAGTGCACCTGAAAGAAGACAGGCAGGTACACAAAAGGTAAAGACACCTACATCCCAAGAAAAAGTTACATCTAGAGCAGTTAAGCAGGAGGTGAAAGAAGAAGTTGGAACAGTCAGTGTAAATCAAAACGCAAAGACGAAAAAAAAATTGCAGAAATATATGTTAGAGCCTTTTTTATCACAACCAGGAAAGTTCCATAGAGTTCCTTGTGGAGATGATTGACACTGATGATTGTGTCACAGTCTATGAGTAAAAAATGTGTATTGTGTTTAAAAAATGTACAGTATGAGATGTGTGGTGCGTCTATATTGTGTACAGAGGAATGAAGTGATATCTTAAATTTAAAAGGTTCTGCAGGAAGTGATTGTTTGTGATGAAGTAATCCAGAAAAATATGAGACCTCTATATATGTATAACAGCCTCTGTATATGTGACATATGAGAATACTGTATGTAAAAGTTAAAGAATACATTAACAGTGTGGAATGAGAAATTAACATTTAAGAGGGGAATTGTTGGAATTGATAGAGTGTACCATAGTAATGAAATGTTAATTTGTGTATGTATATCTTTAAATGCTATCTCGGAGTAAAAATGCAATGCACACTGCTGGAGCAGAAAGGGTTAACCAGCAGTGTTATGTAGAGTGGGAAGTGACGAAGGACACCTGGCCTAAACTTCCCTCGGCGTTTTGTATAAAGCCTTGTTATCTAACCTTGGGGGGTGCTCTCAAAGAGATTGTGCTGAGAAGTGAAGTGGATTTGTTTTGTGAGTAAAGAATTGTTTTATTTTGAACTCCCGACTCAGCGTCCTGGTTTATCTAAGAAGCTTCACAACATCAAACATACGCTGCAGAGAATTAAAAATGCTAACAAAAGCATCATTTTATATCTTGTCCATCATTTAGATCATTTCATTTTCCTTTATCTTTCACTGAAGGGGAGTCTAGGGAGTATTGGGGATATCTGAGCTTTTGAATCCATGAAAACCTCCCTTGAGAGGAAACGGGGGGAAAGGGGGGGGCTTCAGGGGTTCAATTCATGTAGGCAGTAGTCTTTATATAAAGTCCAGGAAGGGAAAATCCATAAATCCATAAGTGTGAAAGTTCATAGGTTTTCCCCCCTTTTATTGGGCAGCAAAACAGTGGGAGAGAATCCTTGGTTCTAGTGTATGGAAGGTCTTTGGTACTTAGTGAACTATAGATCCATGGGATGATCATGGAGCAAAACCGAGTTCAGAAAAGTGTGTGTCTTGGGGGAGTCTTTGATGCACTGGATTTGGGAAAAGTTCAGAAAAATGAGTCCTTGGAGGTAGAAGTGAACTACAGATCCCAAGCTGTCCTGGGCCAGGCAAGGCTATCTTGCCTTTGTGGAGTTCCTTGGGATTAACACAAGACGAACCCCCCCCCCCCCAGGGGGCAGGACTTCGAGATGTATAGATCATAAGGACGTTTTTGACTATCTTTCACAGAACCCTAGGAAAGGGTGGGGTCATCTCGATATCACCATTGCACAAACGTTGTTTGTGTGTCACAAACTTCATTAAATGTGTGAAGGACGAAGTTTCTCTTGCCAGGACAAAGTTTTTGCCCTCTGGTCAACTTTTGCCTTTTTTCAGGATGAAAGCAATGAGGAACAGATACATATGACCCAGAAACAAAACTCGTACAAACAATATGCATGTGCACATCTGCACATTTAAAGTTTTTTCCGGTGGAAGTCCCACAATGGCCATCTTGTGGGCTTTGAAATTTTGTAATGAAGAAGCAAGTATGGATGTCAGAGGCAGAATTCCAGGGTCAGCAGATCTGTGTGTGGACCCGTTTTCAGGTCCACTTTTTGTTTTTTGTATTTTGTTTTGCCCCTCATAGAAAACTTTGATTAGGTGCTGACTGGAAGCACTCCCAGATGAACTTGATTAGTTGCTTTAGTGGTGTTTATCTGAGAGAAAATTAATCCATAATTCTTTTTTCCCAGCCAAGAGAGAAGTTAAAATTAATAGGTTGAGAAGAACACTTGCCCAGTGATTCTGCTGCAACTGAGGTTTGCAAAAATAATTCTAATTTTGCAAGTGTTAATGAGAGAGAATACTAGGCCTTCTTAGAGAAGGCCAATAGCCTTGTTTTGCCTTGTCTGATTGTCTAAGATAATGAAAAATAATTTCTAACTGCAAATGAAGTCATTTTTCCACAGCCACAGATAATTTGGCCCATAGAACATTGAAGTATTATTTGCAGTCAGATTATGAACGCAATGAATGGGATCTAGACGTGATGGATTTGAGTTTTACTGCTATCAGTGCATCTACCCAAGCATGATAAAGTCGGGGACTGCTTTGTTTAAACCTATTTCAACCCATTTCAAATACACAAAAAGATGTGGATATGGATTCAAATGTCAATATAAATAATAAGTTACCTTTACTAACTATACTGGAAATGCTTGGAAACAGCATGTATTAGATCCAGTCTGATAGGAACTCAAGCCTCTTTGATTTTAGTGACAAAACATATGAGCAGGTCAATCCCATACATATTTCCACAGAAGCAGCAATTTAATGATCAGTCAGATTTACTTCTTTTCACATTCATTCTTGAAAACATTTTTCTCAGTTTCCTGTTTATGTGTCAAAATGCTATATACATCTTAATAACTTGGTTTTTTTAATGAATAATATTTTCACCCATGGCCAACAAAAAAAAATCTATTTTAAAAGATTTTGTCCCAGATCTATATATATAAAGGAAGAGTCATCATGGAAAGACCGTCCCTTACAACGCAGAAACACCAAACTTGCCAACAGAAATAGGCCTCAAGCAAGGTATGTTTATAGCAAAAAAACTTTCCAACCCAAAACCTAAAAGGCCCCCAAAACAACGAGTAAAAAAACTACATTTCCCAGCATCCTCCGGGGCTGCCAACGACTCTCCCAGCCTCTACATTCTGACAACATGATTGGCTGCCAATAAGGGCGGATTTGCATAACTCCTGTACTGCCCAGCCAACATGAACATTCCAACCCATAATAAACTGTCAGAGGAGGTTAAGGCAAAGGGCTGAGGCACAAACACAAACACCCAAATCACTTGCCACAGAAAATTTACACCCCTACAAATCACAGACCATGCCCAAAATTGACAGTAAGGCTTCATTAACTTAATTTCCCTGACTAGGCCTCGCTTAATGGAATGCTGTTTACGCTCTGAATTGACAGTAAGGCTTCATTAACTTGATTCTCCCGACTACGCCTCAGCTCATTGCACATTGTGTATGGCCTGAATTAACAGTAAGGCTTCATTAACTTGCTGTTCCTAACTAGGCCTCAGCTCATGGGACATTGTGTATGGCCTGAATTTACAGTAACCAACCTTGGCACACAGAGCCCCTATGACCCACGCTACATTCTACTACAGTTTGGAGGAGGGTGGACCATGGATTATGGGACTTGAAGTACCTCCATGGATAATGGGATTAGTACTACTTCACAACCCATCATTCCCCACAGACCACTGTGGCCCAGAACCAAGATCGATAAAGACCAAACTTGGCACAAAATGCCCCCCATGACCCACACTCCATCCGACACAGCCACAACAACACAGCCATGGCCCCAACAACACCATAACTAACAACAATTCCAACCCTTGCATACTCAGACTTTCTCGCATCTCCTAAATAGGGCACAGCAACGCGTGCCGGGTACAGCTAGTAAGTGTATATAGTAAGTTAAAACCAATTAGTAGGCATGAGAAAAAAGTTATGAAAATTAAATGAAATCGGAAAGGATTCGTATGTATGGGACTTTCAAGTTTATACGCATCGCAGTGGCAATCCTGGAAGTGGACTTTCTTTTCCGCACTCCCTGGGCCCAAATTTTTGTTAGATTAGTAAATATTTCGGATACCCACCCAACAGGAAAATTTTCCCCTCCAAAATAGCTTTGCAGACATAACTCACAGTCAAATCGGGGCCTTTCCATGCTTGGAGCCTAATTAGAGTGAAAGGCCTTCCTCCAGGAAGTGAAAAAGGAGCCGGAAACGATAGAGAGATCCAGATCGGGACTCCTAGAGGGGCCTGGAGGACTGAGGAAAAAAGCAGTTTAAACCTCCAGGAAGGGGGTTTAGATAGAAGGACAGAGCAGAAGGACATAAGAACTGCTGAGAGAAGGGCAGCAGGAGTGAAAAGAGCACGGAGAGGAGAAGGAAGAGTTCAGAATCAAGAAAAGCCATAGAGTTCAAACGGAGATCCTAGAGTGCTATGGTAAAACTGAATGGGGAAAAGCTGGAGTGAGGAGAACTCTACAGATTAGCAAGGCCTACACCAGAGGTGGGCAACTATTTTATTTAATAATATTAATAATAATATATTATTGCATTATATGTTCCTGCAAATAAACCCTGTCCTTTTATAATATTAATAATAATAATATATTAATGCATTATATGTCCCTGCAAAGAAACCCTGTCCTTTTATAATATTAATAATAATATATTAATGCATTATATGTCCCTGCAAAGAAACCCTGTCCTTTTATAATATTAATAATAATATATTAATGCATTATATCTCCCTGCAAGAAAACCAAGGGAAATGTTGCCCCTTGATTTGCCTGTGCTTAAAACAGTGTCAGTCCTGTTTCCCTGCTTTGCCTACTTTAGAACTACTAATGAATTTTGTTAGTAATTACGTTACATTTTAGAAATTTGGGGGAAAATTTTTGTAAGTCTTTCTATTACTAATAAAAAATCCCCCCTCCCCCCATTTGATTTTTGAATCCCGATTTTTGGGTTCTAAACCATGCCTACCAATTAGATTCTCCTGGTGTAAGTCAAGCACCTCCTCTATTAAAACCATTGACTACAGTGGAATCCAGTGTTTAAAAGAGTTTGGAAAAGAGACATTTTGGATTGCAACTCCTAGAAAGCCTGAGCTTTTTTTCCCTATAAGAATGCTGCAGAGGCACAGGCAGTAGAACCAATGTTTTGATGATACAGTAAGAATGAACTAGGATCTCTGCTTAGGTCCACAATAGGCTGGCACAAGAACCTGTGAGAGGGATCCAGATAGAATCTGCCAGAGGAACTGTTGTATCATGAGAGTCCATTGAATCTGGCTATTGAACTTGCCTCTGTATACTCCTGTGAAGTGTCTCACTCTGTATTTCACTTCATATGCCATTTCAAGTTCTATTCACTGTGTGTCTCAATATTCTATTGGTAAAGGCTCTGGTTTGGTGTGTTTATATACTGTGATATGCTGTAACCATGATGATATTTGTAAACCACTTAAATCTTGGGTTGGTCTGTCATCTGTTCTAGCTACTGGCCTTTTTCGTCCCTTTTTGTTGTTTGTTCTAAAACACTGAAGTATTTACTCAGATGTCAACTGCATGCAAGATAAGTGAGACTCTTTTTATGTCCACTTAGCTACAGCCATCTTTATTTTGCTTTTTATATTTTAATACTTCAGTTAGTAACATGTTCTCAGACTTTTTTCCCCTGCCCTCCTTGTATTTCCTTTATCAGAGTTGGTAAAATGCATTTCTGATTTGTTAATAATTTCATTTTTATAGGAAGACTTTTAGCTTTGATGGTTTCTTTGATTGCAGATGCCTTCAGGTATTTTATAACTTTAATAGATCTTGGTCTATGTGTCCTGAAGGCACCTGATTTTTCTAACTCTCCATTTTATTTTAGCCATTCCTTTCATTTTGGATAAGGACACATTCATGTGGTTATGTCAAGCTTTTGTAACCACTTCACACTTCTTTGTGTGTTTGAACTTGCTACCATTGTGGCTACTGTTTTTTGGCAACTGCATAAGCATTGTAAAAGCCTATGTAATAAAGATATGCATTTTAGTAGTATAGAAAGACAGTGGCATTTCTCCTTATGAAAGTTTTAGTTAATTTTATGCACAAATATAATAAAGAAGGGGAGCAGAGAAGACAGTTCCATCTTGTCTCCTGCGACATCAGGGCCCCTTGTCAGGGATTATGTGTTAGGTTTTCCAAATATATAAAACACAAACCTAATCTTGCAGAGTAAAACAAAATGTAGCAGCTCCAGCTTAGCCCAGAAGTAATGTGGTCAGTGAGAAAAACTCCATACCAAAAAGTCAACTTACTTTATTGTAAGTAAAATGAAATGTCCATACAGGAGAAAATCCACAAAGTAAAACTCCACACAGGAGAGCCATAAAAGGGAGCCACAAAGGTAACTCAAAAATAAGCCACAAAGGGAAGGATACAAAAATGGAAAGGAGTACTTAAGGACATAACAATTAGACCCCCACCTTTCCCCAGGAATCTAATTGTTGAGCAACTCAACTGTATCTTGTAACACTGAAATTAACATCACTGAAAACACTTAAAGGTACAAATATAATTTTGTAACATAAAACTTTCAACACTCCTCCACAAAATTATATTTGTTCACATTTGTAAATTCAGTTTCTCACAAAACTCATTGTGCTTTTCAAAATTAAGAGGTTTGGTCAAAATATCCGCAACATTTTCAGTTGAAGGAACATAATCAAGAACAATTCTTTTGTCTTTAACAAACTGTTGTACATTCGAATACCTCACATTACTGTACCTGGATTTTGAATTTAAATTTTGACTTTTACCCAAAGCAATGCAGGTTTGAGAATCAACAAAAACTTTCATTGGCAATTCTAAATTAATGTTTAGACTTCTAATTAAAGATTCTAACCATTCTGCTGATGTCAAAGCGTCCGACAACGCAGAGAATTCGGCTTCACCAGTACTAAGAGCCACAATTTTCTGTCTTCTGCTCTTCCAACACACAGGTGTATTTGCATATTTTATTACAAAACCAGTAACAGATTTATTTTCTTTTAAATTGGCAAAGGAACTGTCACAATGTATTGATAAACATTTTTTATCATCCGGACAAATTCTGAACACTTTTTCTGCTGTTTCTTTTAAATACCTCAGTACTCTTTTCACTCCAGCCCAGTCAGTATGTGAAGGATTCTGAATCCTTTGGCTTAGAATACCAACAGAAAAAGAAATATCGGGCCTTGTGTTGTTTGCAATGTACAATAAAGAACCTATAACTGAACGATAAATAAAATTATTATCGAACACTTCTCCATCTACATGTTGCAAAAACTGTAGTGCCATGGGTGTATTAATACTGTTTGCATTCTCCATTCTGGTTCTCCACAAAAGATCATCAATCTTGTCAGTTTGGTTTAATTCAAAACCATCTTCAGTTCTGGCAATATTTATGCCAAGGTATTTATTAACAACTCCAAGATTCTTGATTTTCAACACATTGTTCAGACTCTGAAAAACTTTCTCAACTTGTTCTTCAGAACCAATGCATAACACATCACCAACATAAATTACCACAAACATTTGCGTATCTCCACTTCCTTTTGAGTATAAACAAGGATCAAACCTATTAGCAACAAAATCTAACTTTGTCAATACTTTGTCCAAATGCAAGTTCCAGTTACGGGCACTTTGCTTAAGACCATAAAGACTTTTCTTAAGAAGATAAGACCCCACAGGAAGGTCGGCTTCAAACCCTGGGATAGCAGACATATACACTTTCTCATCCAAGTCTGCATGGAGATATGCAGTGTTCACATCAAAGTGTTTAACTTTTAAATTCCTATTGCTGGCAATTGCAAGGGTTATTTTTAGTGCTTCCCCAGATACTGTGGGACTAAAAATTTCATTAAAATTTTCTCCAAAAGTTTGTTCAAAACCTCTTGCAACTAACCTGGCCTTGTACAAGAAATCACCATCTTTCGTTAGTTTACGTCTGTAAACCCAACGACAACTCAGAACTTTTACATTGTCAGGTGTTTCTGACTTCTCCATGACATGCAAACTTCTCAAGGAATCCAATTCACTTTTCATTGCTTTCAGCCAAAGATTTTTCTCATTCTCCTCCCTTTTAACATCTCTTTGTAACTTTGAGGTTCAGACCAGTCATTCTCTTGAACCTTCACAAAATCACAGTGGTACCTCTTTGGGGGAATACCCTTAGTCTTTCTAGAACTACGCCTAGGAATGGTCCTTGCTCCTCCACCAGTCTCGACTGTTTCTGAACTACTAGAGGATTCAGCTTCGACTTTCCTCTTTTGAGAACCTTTACTCTCAATCACAGGACTACTGACTTGTGTTCCTGACTGTGTATCTTCAGATGTACTTGGTTGTATATTTGACTGTGCAGTCTGTTGTGGAACCGATTGTACCTGTGTACTTGTTTGTGTCATTGATTGTGAATCTTGTTGTGTAGCTGGCTGTGTGGCTTGTGGTATGTGTATTGGAGGAATTTCAAAAGGCACAAACACTTCCTGATTTGAATGAATCCTCTCCCAACCACTATGCTGTTGGAACTTCACATTTCTAGAAACAATCACCCGATTGTCACCACACCAAAATCGCCAACCCTTTGACTCAGGAGCAGGGCCAAGACATTTCAATTTCTTCCAAATAGTATCCTTGTGTATATTGACACTTCTACAAAAAGAACGATTGAGCACATAAGTGGCGTTTGCCACGGCTTCAGCCCACAAACCATCAGACAAACTAGCATCTCTTAGCATTTTTCTAGCCACAACTTTTACCACTCTGATCCAACGCTCTGCGATACCATTTTCGCTAGCCGAGTAAGGATTAGTCAATCTGTGAATTATTCCACACTTTTCCAACAAATTTTTCATTTGTTTGGACATAAACTCAGCACCACGATCACTTTGAAAAGCTTGTACTGGGTACTCAGGGAACTGTGTCTGCATTAGCTTCAACCAAGCAGAAATCTTTTGAAAAGCTTCACCTTTAGTTCTCAGAAAGAAGGTGAACTTCAACCTCGAAAAGTCATCAACCAAAATCAAAAAATATTTTGAACCACCTACAGAAGTAGGATGGGGACCTGATATGTCCAAATGAACAAGCTCTAAAATCCTTTTTGAAACTCTGGCACTATATTTTGCAATAGGAGCTTTCTTAAGGTTTTCTGATGCACAAATTTCACAATCCAAAAAATTCTTACAACTTTGAATAGGAATTGCACACAACTCAGCTGTCTTTCTCAAGTGCTGCCATGACAAATGACCCATTTTCCTATGAAATTCATGAAAACATTTGTCGTGTAATGGCCTGGGATTATCAGGTATCTGATCAATACAAGCAGACAAATTAACATTTGCAGATGACCTTAAAATGAAAAATCCCTTTTCCTGTATAAGTTGCACTTCATTACCTTGAGGATCAATTAACACAGATCTCTCTTTCTTTAAAGACACATCAAAACCTTCATCCAAAAGTTTGCTTGCACTCAGAATGTTATACACAATTTCCTTAACAAAATACACATTCCTAAGAGTACAGTTCAGACTATCAATATAAAGATCACCACAAGAAATCACTTGAACTTTTCTATCATCAGCCAAAGAAATGAAATCTATATCAGAGTCTCTCACATTTGTCAAAAGTTCTACAGTCTTTACCAAATGTTGAGAACAGCCAGAATCGAGTATGTAAGAGTTCATTTCATCCATCTTTGAAGTCACCAGGAAAGCATGCTGAAAGTCCTTTGAAGAACTAGGTTTCTCCGCTTGCTTGTTTCTCCACTGTCCTGGATTCTGCCAACAATTCTTGGCAATATGTCCTTTCTTTCTACATTTAAAGCACACCACTTGTGACTTTGGCTTAACAACACAGGCAGTGTCATTAGAAGCAGTTCCTGGATACTTCTGCACAGAAGCAGAACTTCTCAATTTCCGTTGAGCTTCAAATTCCATAATTTTTCCAGGAATAAAAGGTATTGTAAGATCCCTGTCCGGAATTCCATGAAGAGAATCCATAAATGCATAAAAAGGTTGAGATAGGGACCCCATTAGAATTAAAGCTTGCTGCTCAGGAGGAAAAGTAATGTTTCTTGCTCTTAACTCCGAAAAAAGAGCCACAACTTTCGTAACATGTGGTTGTACTGGCGTACCTTCCTCATGTTTGAGGTTAAACAGCTGGCGCATAAAAATATCTTTGACCCACTGCTCTGTCTCTGAAACATATCTTTGAACAAATTCCATGCTGTTTGAGCATGAGGAATATCATGAAGATGAACCAATAAAGGGTCTGTCACAGACAACTGAAGAAGCGCTAGAGCTCTTTGATCTTGCTTCCTTTCAGTAGCATCAGGTTGAGCTGGCAACGTTTCAATTATTTCCCATAAATCTTGTGAAACCAAAAACGCTTTAAATTTGATACTCCAACTCAGCCAGTTCTTATCAGTAAGTTTTTCAAATGGGAGTGAACCAATATGAACAGGCGGTAAAGTCATTGTGTTCTTTCACTTTAAAGTCCCAAAGCTCCAAAAAACAAATTCACTGCAACAACAGAAAAGGACCCCCAGTATACCTGGGTTTAAGCCCAGCCAATTTACCTCCGTGTAAAATTGGCTTCTAGCAGTCCAATATCTTTCAAACTTTGCAGTATTCCTTTGAAGTCACACAGGGTCTGACTCACATGCAATTATCTTCTCCCTTCGGCGTCAGCAACAGGGAAAACAGCCAAGCCATAACACTTCATGTAGAAAAACAAAACTTCTCCTTTACCATTCCTTATAGGTGCAGGGAAAACGAAACCAAAACAGCTTCCAGCAGCTTACCAGCTGCCTGCAAATCACTCCGCATAAAGAAGAAACAAACAGTTGTTATCAGCTCTGCTGCGACAGTCCGGGCAAGTTCTTTTAGAAAAATAAATCCCTTTTGTGCAAAACAAAACAGGAAAGCAATTAAAATTGACCCTAGTTGCATAAGCACGTAGAAGGGAAAGTTAAACAAAAAACTCCTCCGTCACAGGCTGGAAATCTTCTTCTGTCTCTCCTCATTATCTCCGGAGGCAGATATCTTGAAGCTCAGTGTTTAGCAGCAACTCCCAGGAACTCTCAGGTACAGAAAGCCAAACATGCTTTCAAAGAAAACCTTTCTCAATCTTCCAGACCACATACTTCAAAAACAAAAGTCACTCCAGACACATGGGCTATGCAATCCCTGGGCCCATAACCTGTCAGGGATTATGTGTTAGGTTTTCCAAATATATAAAACACAAACCTAATCTTGCAGAGTAAAACAAAATGTAGCAGCTTCAGCTTAGCCCAGAAGTAATGTGGTCAGTGAGAAAAACTCCATACCAAAAAGTCAACTTACTTTATTGTAAGTAAAATGAAATGTCCATACAGGAGAAAATCCACAAAGTAAAACTCCACACAGGAGAGCCATAAAAGGGAGCCACAAAGGTAACTCAAAAATAAGCCACAAAGGGAAGGATACAAAAATGGAAAGGAGTATTTAAGGACATAACAATTAGACCCCCACCTTTCCCCAGGAATCTAATTGTTGAGCAACTCAACTGTACCTTGTAACACTGAAATTAACATCACTGAAAACACTTAAAGGTACAAATATAATTTTGTAACATAAAACTTTCAACACCTCTCCCCCAGCAACAATATGATATTATATAATACTAATATTATGAATGATGTATTAGTACTATGCCAGTAAATGTAGTATGTTATATGTTCATATGACTTGTAAGCTGCTCGGGGTGAGAAGGGTGGCATATAAAGCCATAAATAAATAAATAAATAAATAAATAAATAAATAAATAAATATTCCATAACCACAGTATCCCAATGGTTATGAAGCTTTGTATAGTATACAAAAGACAAAAATGGTTTTATCTGTCACAATTGTGCATGAATCACTTAATTGTTTATCACCTTTTCCATACCATGCCAAGCAATTTTCATGTGAGCCATATCTTTCTAATACTGAGCAGGGCCTAATTTTACTTAATTTTAGTGTCTCACATGGTATTGGGGGGGGGGGGGCTGTTGGTTGGTTGGGTTGGAATTGGTTTTATACTAAATATGTTTTGAAGTGACAATTTAAAACTAATTTAGAGCAATGTCAGAGAGGAATACAAATAACAACAATAACAACAATTCCTTTGGGCCTTCCAAATTCAGACTGACAGAGTTTTGGAGTACAATACTCCTGACCTCATGATTGTGAGAAAATATCGTTTTGCTACCCCAGGTAACAGCAGGATTCACAAGAAGCAACTGGAAAAGCTTTTATGACATAGGGTTGGAATGGATTTCAGAAGATATTTTTTATCCAATCCCTTGCCATGCAGAAATCCAGTAGTAAATCACCTTCTGAGATGTGTTATTTTACTGTCTAACAGCTCTTACTATCAGAAAATTCTTCCTCATGTTTATCTGGAATCTCCTTTCACCATCCAAGAGAACCAAAGGAATATCAGCAGCAGGAGTTTGGAGGAAGAGAGAACCTAATTTTCTGTCGGCTGCATTTGGCCTCTGCTCTGGGTGACTGTCTCCTTTCAGACTCAGGCCCTGATTGCCTGGCTGAAGCAAGAGCCAGCAGAAACTCCTCCTTGCCTCCAGAGGTTGGAGCTTAAAAGGAGGATGCTGGCAGGGGTCACCACTAAGTGACCACCACCAAAGGGGCAAAGGGTGGCACAAGGATGAGGGCCTGTGCCTTTACTTGGCTGGTCTCATGACTATAACCTTGCTTTTAATGGTTGCCTGCCTGATTTTATGTAAGGTTTTATTTCCCATCTGTTAGCCTGCCCCATACAGGAAGGGTGTGTTTTTCTAAGAAGGAAGAAAGTCCTTAGACTCCTGCAGTAGCCATTGGGAGTCATATAGAGCAGAAGGCAATGCAGAAGGGGGAGCAATATAGAATGCTTACTGCCCTAAACTGTCTACTATATCTAATAGCCGGGATAACCAGGGTGACAGCACATCTAGGTTGAAAGTGCTGATGTCAAACCTAAGGCCAGTGAATGGAAAAGTAACTGCCAACCAGGACTTGATTCTGGACGAGTATGCTGAGGTTTGTATCACAGAGGCTTGGCTGGATGAAGCTGGGCGTGGATGGTGGAGGGATTAATATATCTCAGCTCTGTCCACCAGGACTCTGTGCAGCAGCAGGCGAGGTGTGTAGTGAGGGGAGAGAAGGTGCTGTCCTCAATTATAGTACTTATGAGCAGTTACTATGACAAAACAGTAATGAAAATTCATTACTCTTGTGATAGTAAAAAAATTCACTAACTATACTTTAGAAATGAAACACCAGCACCCCCTAATTTTGCAATAACTTTTGAAACATGTTTTTATCAATCACACATGCTTATTCTACGTATTATTTAGCATGCTCCCAACCTTGCTTCAATTATTGTTTTCATAAACAGAGCTATAATGGCAATTGTATTTTAGCTAGGTACGAGCAAGAGAGGGTGACAATGGTGAATATAATACATGGTGCATGTTTTTCTTATGGGCCAGAGGTTTAGCACAGCTGTTAAAAGCAGCAGCAGCGAAGATCTATCAACCGAAAGGTTGCAAGTTCGAACCCCAGGTTGGTGTGGGCAGCCAACTGTCAGCCCTGCCCACTGTTTACCTAATCAGTTCGAAAACAGCTTTAGCTGTAATTAGAGAAATTAGATACTGCTAATAAAAGCGGGAGAGGTTTTTACAATGCCATAAAGATCAGAATGGCTGGAATGCGGACGTCCTGACAGTTCTTCGCCAGAGAGGATGGAGCGATAGCTCTTCGTCAGAGAGGATGGAGCGACAGCACCCCCTGTGGCACAACACAAAAATCTTCTTCTGTTCTGTGTACTGTGTACGTCTACAAACGGCATTGAATGTTTGCTGTCTATGTGTACTTGTTATCCTCCCTGAGTCTCCTTCGGGGTGAGAAGGGTGGAATATAAATATAAAAGAATATATAAAAGAAAAATAGTAAAAAAAATATGTTTTTGCCTTGCTTGCAAGAATGAAATTTATGAATATTTCCCTTGCTAGGAGAAAAGACGAAGATATGCTAGATAGAACTGTGAGGACTGCACCCCTATGAGACTATTCATTTTAAGAATTGGCTTTCATTGTGTGTGGCAATTGTATTCCACAAGACCCACTTCTGCTTTTTCCACCTGTGATTGTTATGGCTCCAAAAGAAGTGGTCAGTGATTTCATTCTCAGTTACAGACATTAATGTCACTCCTTTGCCCATTTTCATGGGTAGTCATGATTTAGTCCCTTTAATATACTCCTTCTCAAATTTTCAAAGTTTTCCTGAACGTCTCTTCTAAAATTTCATTACAAGAGATTAGGTTAAATTTTCGACTGTTAGACTATGCGCTGGCTTCTAATAAAAATTAATCCGCCTTCAGTATTTATCTTACTTTCTTACAGCTGCCCAACAGCAAGATCAACACAATTCTCAAGGGATGAGAGATTACCCTGAGCCTCAGCGAGTGCAATGCTGTGTGGTTGAAGGATAAGCCTCTCAAAATAGAGGCTTAGGGGATAACCAAACACAATATTAACTACTGCTGTGCAAGGAGAGACACTCCTCTCTTGAAATTGCAATCAGAAATGACGCCCGGAATGTTTTCCAAAAGGAAAAAAATAAACTATTAAAAGAGCTGGAAGCAGCAACATGGGATATCCTGGTTAATCCCACGGGCTATTCCAGATGTCTGTCTAGTCACTTTCTTGAAGTCTTCAATGAGTAAAATTATATATTGTAATATGAATTGCTGCCTGTAACATCCAAATTGCTACATTATTCACATTTTGTTGGTAGTAAATTAAAGTCGCACATGCCCTACTTCAAAAAGGACAGTCCTGTATTTGAGGGGCTGATAAAGAAAACATCTTCTATTACAGAGATGGGGAATTACAGAATGCTATGGGATCACATTACCTCCCATCTTCAACAGACATTGAAAAACTGCATACCCCACTGTAAAAGAACATAGTAATTAACATTTGCCTTGTTACATACATAGGTTGGCTATGAAATTATTCTTATTTCTTTTCCATTCAGCACAGCTGCATCAAATACAGAAAACTTGTATTTTTTAATTCAGCTTGTAGCTTTTTCTTCTAGCTCTACTTCACTCTCTCAAGTCATTTTCAAGCACATTGCAAGTCACTGAGTAAGAATCACTGACATAAAACGCTGACATCAATAAAGCCAGATGGATTTCTAGAAGTTTCAAAACTCTCTATACGCCTTCAGTTGTAAAATCCAAATATCTGATAACCAGAATATTTAGGTTTATGAAACTATTGGACAGCCATCCAGTGAGTTTGCTTTATTGTATTTGGAAAGGAATATGTGTCTATAAAAGTGCAAATTTTAGAGAGGGAGAAAAACCAACAAAACTATAACCATAATGTGCTTTCAATAGCATGACTACTTAACAGCTCATGATTGACAACATATAGCAATGTTCTAGACAGGTCTAGCATTTATTGCAGTAATAAACTGTCATATTTTGTTTTTATGGGCATTATAAAACAATATATTTTTTTCCATAAGAAGTTGGCATTAATAGATAATTTAATGCCAGCCTGGAGTGAATAAGATCTTACCTGCTTTTCTTTCTGGGTTCTAAAGACTGGTTTCATTATAACACACCTCATTTGTTCTGAACTAAAGGAGAATATGTGACTGTGCTAGAAAAGAGGATGATAAAACTTGGCAAAGTAAGAATGACATACATCACTGAATCAATGTAAGGCAGAAAGTATTCAATTAGGGTCTGATTAAGTACTTTAAATGTAGATATAAATTTATCCAGGTACTTGATCTGACATTTTTTATGTCTGGTTGACTGCTACCAAAATGTTGCTTACTTTCTTTTCCTTTCTAACAAGCCATGAAACCTTAAAAATAACTCTGGATAATGATTAGGTTGTGGGAGAAGTGCAATACAGAAGAAGCAATGGGTGGTGGCATCAGTGAGGTCATTTCTTTAATTTTATGCCACCTTTTCCCCCTAAGGAGCTCAGGGCAATGTACTCTATTTTCAACTATTCGCGACCATTTTTGCTTTCACAACAACCCTATAGGTAGGGATATGTGAAAGATTGAGAGTAGCCAAAGACTGTCCTATCCTCATCCTCTATACCAGATTGACTCGGGGCGCAGTCACATGGAAAATGAAAACCAAGCCAAACTAAAAAACATGGAAAAATTACCACCTTCCTTGAAAACTTTCTCGAGCACATCTGTTTTCTATACTCTAAAATGCTACTTATAGCATTCCCCCTCCCTCCTCTATAGATCGTAGATCCTCTTGATATGATCTCTATTCCCTTTCTAATCTTATTTCGACTGGGTATGACTGAATACCCTTCCTCTTTGCTGTACTGTATTTTTATATTCCTTTTTGAAAATCAATCAAGATATTATTTTTTTAAAGAAAAAAAAGAAAATGAACAACCTCCCACGCTTTCACCCGAGCGACCTCCCACTCTTTCCAAATGACGTCTAAGGAAGAAGCAAATTAATTCAAGACAATTCAGGAAAACCCTGCTTTGTCCCGAATTTATTTGACACTTTGAAAGACCTGATTCTTTCCACATGTGGGCCCTGTGTGGATTGGGCCCAGAGATTGTGTTGCATTTCCAGGCCCAATCCACACAGCTGTCTCAGGATTTCTGGGCTTCTGGAATGCAGAAAACCCAAGACAGCCCCCACTCCCTCCCAAAATCCCTTTTTAAAAGCCAAAAATGTAAATAATTACTTACCTGGCTACCATTAAAGTGCTTCCAGCCCTCTCCTGGTGTGTAGAAATAACATGCCAGGAGAAGGGGGGGGGGAATTCACCCCACTCTCCTGGCACGTCATTTCTATGTGTCACGAGTGGTCGGGCAGTACTTTAATTGTGGCCAGGTAAGTAATTTTTACTTTTTCTTCTGTGTCAGGAGACCTAGACACCCCCCCCCCCCCCAAAGTGTGGGTGTGGGGTTGAGGTGTGTGGACGTTAACCCGTGCCCAATGGGTTAAAGGGCTATGTGGAACTGGCCTCAGAGGGATACTGAAAGGTCCCCTGGTTGTTCTTCTCAGTGAATAAGATGTTACTCTGAACAGGGTTGGCTTGTACCTTCTCCTGAGTTACAGAAGCAGAACTTGAGATTGAATTGTGCGGGGTTAGGGGCTCAAGAGAAATGAATTATGTATGATATTTCTTGATATAGTCTACTAGCAAAGAATGGATGTTGGTATGATCTGGATGTAGGAGTGAATTCTGAGGTAGCAAAGTTTGCAGACGACACTAAATTGTTCAGGGTAGTTAAAAATGAAAATGATTGTAAAGAGCTCCAGAAAGATCTCTCGAAATTGAGTGAATGGGCAACAAAGTGGCAAATGCATTTTAACCTAAACAAGTGTAAAGTCATGCACATCGGGGCAAAGAACCCCAAATACACTTATCAACTGATGGGATCAAAGCTTTCTGAGACAAACCAGGAAAGGGATCTTGGAGTCTTGGTGGACAGCTCAATGAAGATGTCAACCCAGTGCGCAGCAGCAGTGAAAAAAGCAAATTCTATGCTTGGCATGATCAGGAAGGGAATCGAAAATAGGTCGGCAAACGTTGTATTGCCTCTCTACAAATCTATGGTGAGGCCACATCTGGAGTACTGTGTACAATTCTGGTCACCGCATTTCAAGAAGGATATAACGGAACTGGAAAAGTTACAAAGAAGGGCAACAAAAATGATCCAAGGGATGGAGCAGTTCCCTTATGAAATCAGGTTGCAACGCCTTGGTCTTTTCAGCCTTGAAAGACAGCGTTTAAGAGGTGACTTGATCGAAGTGTATAAAATCATGCATGGGATAGAAAAGGTGAATAAAGAAAAAAATATTTTCTCTGTCACACAACACTAGGACTAGGGGGCACTCCCTAAAGCTCCAAGGTAGGAAGGTTAGGACTAATAAAGGGAAATATTTCTTCACCCAGAGGGTCATTGGGTTATGGAACTCACTTCCAGAGGAGGTTGTGACAGCTGTCAGCCTGGACAGCTTCAAGGCAGGATTAGACAGATTCATGGATACCAAGGGAATCAGTAGTTACTGAAATGGACATCCAAGTGCCACCTCTGTGTTGATGGAGGCAGGCAGGATTTTCCCGGGTACCGGTTGTGGGGGTCGGGAGCAGGTGAGGGTTTTGCCCTCCTTTCTGCTAGAGATCCCCGTGTACAACTAGTGGG
This sequence comes from Anolis apletophallus, assembly GCA_030556195.1. Classification (NCBI taxonomy): domain Eukaryota; kingdom Metazoa; phylum Chordata; class Lepidosauria; order Squamata; family Anolidae; genus Anolis; species Anolis apletophallus. The sequence continues at coordinate 27,655,383 of JARBWK010000001.1, forward strand.
CCACTGTGTGACACAGAATGCTGGACTAGATGGGCTGAGGCCCGATTCAGCATGGCTCTTCTTATGTTCTTATGTTCTTATGTTCTTATGTTCTTATGTTCTTATGTTCTTATGGATAGACTGAGCTTGAGATCTTCAGCCAAACATTAAATAAACTTCTGATTTAGGATAATCCTCCTGACAAGTTCCTCTTCACTTGGCGGCTCCGAGAAAAAAGACTAAAGCCTAGAAACTTTGGGCAAACCCCTTAGACTTGATGAATGTAACAATGGGGTAAAAGAATATGGTTGCTTTGGCCAGCGGTGTCCAAACTGTTTGCAAAGAGGGCCAGATTTGGTGAGGTGAAAATGGATGGGGGCTGACCATTCAGCTGGACATTTTTGAAACCATCAACATTAAATGCAAATGAAATATTTTATGAATTTTTATTGCAAATTGCATACTTTTTAAGCTCTTCATACAGAACACAAATTTAAACATTATCTCTTTTAAGAGAGGAAAAAGCAGGGTATAAATAATATCTTCTATAATTTATCTGTGTAAGTGCACATGCGTACACACACATACACAGAAACACACATGTGTTAGTGATTTTTTAAATTGTATTTTAAAATAATTCAAGAGTTTAAGTCATGAAGAGCCAGAAGTGATTGAATGAATAAACAACAACAATTTTAAAACAGGAGAATAGGAACCTTTGAGACTAATTCATTTCAGCATGTACTTTTGTGGATTTCTATCTAATCCTTACAATTAGGTATGCTTACCGATATATTATATGTTATTACCTTAGGAACGCCGTGCTGCTTGATGTTTGATACTTGTGTAGCGCTAAGAAAACACGCCCTGATGAAGCGTATGTTTAGGTGAAATGGCAAAGAATACGTGGTGCCATACACATGGAAAGCTGTAGGCACGGCTCCCACCAGCAACAGGGGAGCGCCTCTGCCCTTTCGCTACCAGACCTGATACTCAGCAGCTAGCGGCACTCACTTTGTGGTTAAATTCTCCAAAGGTAATCCCTATTGTTGTTGATTTTGCACTGCAATCTTTTGAATAACTTCAGGCAATGCGGACTTTGCTTTGAAAAATAAGAGTTACAAAGCCCAGGAAAACTTGGACTCTGTTTTGGAACTTACCTTGCCAACAGACTGAGCTGTGGAAATCTCCACTTTGGATGCTGTATTTGGCTTAGCGTCACTTCCAGAGCACTGTGTATATGTAATATTATTGTTTGATGGGAATATTATGTGTGTGATGCTACATACCGCATTACACTGTGTAAACATCCGCTAACAGCATTTAATGCGACCTTTGCATAATTGCAATATACCAGACCGCTTTTTGCTCTGTTATGTGTCCGTTGCTCTTTGTATTACCATTATTATTGATGTATTGCCTTGAAGATATAACATTGGTTATGTAACTATAGGTGGGTTTGGATCAGTACCGTAGCCAGGATTTTGATTCCGGGGGGGAGGGGGGGTGCTGAGTCTGAGTGGGAGAGGATCTACCCTAGCAAACATTTTGTATTGTTATCCAAATATCCCCATGCATATGGGATATATTGAGCATGGTGATCAGATCTTGCTGTTTTACTGTTTTATTGTCTTATTTACTGTACCTGTTGTGTTGTAAACTGCCCCGAGCCTTTTAGGAGTGGCGGTGTACAAATCCAATAAATAAATGAATAAATAAATAAATAAATAAATAAATAAATATGAATAAACATAACAGTTTAAATAATGTACCAGTAAGGCCTTCTTGCAAAGCACACTGAGAATGGGGGGGGGGGGGTTAAGCCCCTCAAACACCCCACTGGCTGCGGGCCTGTGTGGGATAGAAGCATAATCACAAACAGAAAGTCACAAACTGTGGTTATGATAAAAACAACAAATATTTGTATGAGACTTAGATCTGTTGAGCTTTTAGTAATCTTGAAATTTGAAAATACCTAACAAATCTGCATACCTAGAGAGAGATTCCTGGAAAATTGTAACTTCTTTGGGGAGTATTCGCTTGTTGCACCTGTGAGGTCACTCTTTCCCCCACATGTGCATGACCCCCTTCCCATTTTTGAACTCTGTCTTGAGACCTCCAGACTTACCCACCATGGAGCTCCACACATTCTCATTGGCTCAATGATGTATTGTCGTCACATGCCAAAGGAGATGGTAGGAGAGGGAAAGAAAGAGAGAGAGGAGGAGGAGGAAACCTGAACGAAATAAAACCTGAGGTAGCCTGTCAATAAGGCACAGAATCTACAAGGTGGGGATGTTTTTTAAAAAGAAGAAACACCCAGTAGAGCTAGACACAGTCATGTGTGTGGCATAGCAGAAGGCAGGGCTGTAAGTGAGCTAATTGGGAGTGGCTATTCAGGCTTCTGCCAGATCCCGCATGTGAGGGTGCCTGAGGGAGTGCACATAAGAAAAAGAGTGACAACAGGAGGAAAGGGGAGGTGGCAGGCTGTGAGGCGCTGGCCAGCTTCAGTGCATCTTCTGGTGAAATATAAAATAGCTTTATGTATACATGTATTTTATACTGTGGTCAACAGTGCTAGTGGGCCACATGTTATTGATTTTATGACAGATGCTAGGGGCTAATGGAAATTTGAACAAAGGCCACAATTGGCCCTTGGGCCAGACTTTGGACATGCCTGAATTACACAGACTGTTGTAAAAGGGGCGAGGGCAACAGTAACAAAAAAAGTGCCATTCCTTCTACAGTTCTTTATTATTGGGTAGAGCTGAGTATACCACACAGCTTGTCCTGCACCTCTTAAACTAGGCTTGGTGAAGGACATTACCTCAAAATCAGTGTAGAAACATTATTCAACTGCTTTCTAATTTAGGTCTGTGTGTGGCATGGGGGTGATGTTTGTCATTCTTTTTTCCTTCTGTGTGTGATCTCCGAGAGCTCAAGGGCAAAAGATGTGTGCTGTTCTCAGGAAGGTGTGGAGATGAAAGGAAACCTAAAATTAAACCTTTTCCTTTCCTGAGAGCTTGCATCAGAGAAATATGTCCTACTTTCCAGAGGACAGTTATCTATTTCAAGGGCTGTCCAGGCAAAGTCATGCTAAAGCTAAAGAGCTATAGGAAAGGGGGCCCTGATTTTATCTATCCATCAACATTTAGCATGTTAGACAGTGGTGTATCCACTCCTTGTAAATGTCCCATTAAAATGAGGTTTATTATACTACTACTTTTTCAATACTCTCTCACACTCCCTCTCTCTAATTCTGTAATTGAATCTGTTTGTCCCTCAAAAGTAATGTTTGTGCTCCTATCATCTCTATTTTTGGTGAGGCATTGTACTTTTTCATGTCACACGAAAAAGGTATTTGGTGGGGACAGGTAGAAGCTCATGCACTTTCGTGTTCCGGTGTGGGAAGAAGAAATATTGGTTGAACTCAGAATGAATTATTTTTAAAAGTTTAATAGTAGTAATATTTGATTTGGAATAATCACATATATACCAGTTCTCATTTTGATAGAATAGCCCATGATGTCTCTGTATATTAAACTATCTGAAAGCAAAAGTGTCACTGTCTCAGACAACTTTGTGAACAATTTCATGTTTTGGAATATTTTGGATTCCAGAATTCCAGTAAGCAATGGTCAGTTTGGAGAAGATTGTCATGTGATATTTAGTTGCTCACTTTTTGCAAGACTGAGAACAAAAGATACCTTAATTAATCATAATGTATTTGAATGTTTTACTTCAATGTCAAGATGCTTGACAAGATGAGTTCCAAATTGCATTATATTGTTTTCAGTCTGTAGTAGATGTATACTGATATACCATGACTTTCCAAATATATTTTTAAAAATTATATTTGGTACTTTCCCCCTGTACTTTAGTTTTTCTGTACATTTTGTTATTCTATTATTGCATTTTGCTTTTCTTTTTATTATTAAAATGTCAAGGGCAGTTTGAAAATTATTAGGAAAGGATGTGACAGATCGGATTGCATTATGTCATGTTACATTTGTCTTTTCATCAAATGTTCTGGCAGTAGGATTGAAGTTGGAGCTAGAATGGGTAGGTTAGCAACTTTTACTGTGATAAGCATTTGAAACTGAACAACAAACCACTACATCATTAAGGAATCAAGATGATTCTAATTGTTATTTGTCTTCATATTGTATAAAGCATTTGAAAATATTTTGTTTTCATTACCAATCTATTAGTAATGAAATATGTGTGCACTAAATGATTTCTAAGGATTTATTTTTGTTCCAAAACCAATTAAGCTATCAGCATTTAATTTGTAGTCAACAAGAAACTATACTTTGTATAGTGGAAGGTAGAGAAAACAGAAACAATTGCCTATTTATAAGCCTTACTGACATTTTTTTCAAAAATACACCTCTCCAATTTCTCTGGAATTTTCTTTTAACCTAAGGTTAGGAACAATATGATCACTCAGATATTGTGACTTCAACTCCAAGTTACCAATGATGTAGAGGTAGTTGCAGCTTAAATGCTCCGGTCCTATGAGTGGAGAGATGTGCAAAACCTCTCCCATACAATCTCTGATGATGCCTGCCATAGATGCAGGTGAAAAGTCAGGAGAGAATGCTTCTGGAACATGGCTATACAGCCCGAAAAACTTGCAACAACCTATTATAATGCTGTTATTTTAAAGAAAGAAGTTGGTTTAGTTTTGTATAAGACAGGAGGAACCTCATGGTTGAATCACATTTCTGGGAGAATAAGAAGAAATATGGTTGAATGAAAACCCTAGTGATCCTAACGAAACCACTCAGAGGCAGAGCTCTTAAAACTCAGCTGCTTGTGCACATCTATGTTTTGCTCCACCTGCATCAAAACTTTGGAGTAGCTATTTATTTACAATGGGGAGGGGAGGGAGGTAATTTGGCAATCAAGAAATATCTGGTCTCAACTCAGTGTGAAGAGTCCAGTTTTGGGTTCCCTTCCCATTGTAGCCCAGACCAATTGCCTCTTCATCGTCTGAATTACTGCTACCCTTCTTTCCTTGATGGAGACAGAGAGAATTACCTCTCTCTCTCACTCCCCCCCCCCCCGCACCCCATTCAAAAAGAGGCATACATACTAACAAGTTGCTGCCCTGAGTTCCAGCTGATGGGTGGAGGAGGGAAACAATTACGGAAACACTCCTGCAAATCAGTCCTGAATAAATAAATATGTTGTGACAGGCTATGCAAGCAACATAGTGGCAAAATGGTAAATCTAGTTTGGTTAGATACCAGGGGAATGGGAAAGCAGTTACATTACAAAACACCAGGCACAGTAAATCTATCATCGTAATTGCTAGTTCTGTAGCATTCTACTGTACTGTTCACTATGTTTCAGAGAAAACTACACCAAAGGGACTATTTTTCTCCATTTATTTTCCCTCTCCCTCCAGCATTTCAAAGGCCCAATTGCAACATACCCCTAACACGTTTACTATGCTGATATTGTCCAACTGTGTAGTTAAAAGCACAGTTCTAAAAACTGAAACAGGGATGGTAACTGTTCTGACTACAGGGTTCCTTTGGGTGGAATAAACTATTGTTGGACATTAAGAATTAGACAAGAATGGAATTTTTATCCAAGACTATGTATTTTCCAGAGATATGAGCAATGTGCTTAATAAGTTCTGCAGAATGAATTCTGGTTGACCAGCTTTCATTTGTAGCTAATAGTTAAAATATTTTGTTGTGGCCTTTTAAAAAACAGGAGCAGCAGCAGCAACAAGAATTCAATAGCATAAGTATCTGAAGGACAAAGTGTACATAACCTAAAATGAATTTGTGTAAACATTTTTGTGCCACATAAAATCCAGATGTACATCTCCAATCACACAGTTTTAAGATGCCAAAGTGCATTTTTCTTGAAGAAAGAAATATTTTGAACTAGGTAAGGAAATGTAGGTGTTTATTTTGTTACTGTGCACTATTGAGATAACCACACACATCACTTCTATTTTTTCTCCTGAATGTCAGAGGGTTGGATTGTCCTTGTGATCTCTCCCTACTCTAAGATTCTTTGATTCTATGAGAAGCTCCAGCATGGCTCAGTTTGCTTAGAAGGATGTCCCTGGAGATTAGAGTACAGTGTTCCCTCACTTATTGCGGGTGTTACATTCCAGGACCACCTGTGATAAGTGAAATTCCACAAAGTAGGGACACCCCTTCCCCTGCTCTTCTTCACTCCAGGGGCGGCTCTTCTTCCCTCCTCTCCCTATTTACCTTTCTCCTCCTTCTCGGTACCTCCCTTCCTGCCAACAGGCCTGGCCTGGGTGTTGTGGCTGCTTCTTCTCCAGAAATGGCAGAGGAGGCTCCTTGTTGCCGCCTGGACCTCTTGTCACCACCCCCTGGGCCCCGCAATGCCTCTGCCACCTCCTCAATCATGCCACGGCTGCTGCTGCTCCAGAAGTGATGGAAGAGGCACCTCGCCACTGCCTGGGCCTCTTGCTGCTGCTTGGGCCTCACAACACCACTGCTGCATTGATCAATTGCTCCAGAAGTGGATAGTCCCAGTAGAGCCAGGGGGGGGGGACAGGTGGCGACAAGGTGCCCCCCCTCTCTCATGCATTGGTGAGGCCTTTCTGTTCAGTGTTCCCTCACTACTTGTTTTAAATATTTTAAATTCATGGTGTTTTTTTATTTTAAAAAATGAAACAGCGAGTCCATGAAAGGCAAACTGTTTAGTAGTGAGAGAACACTGTATTTGTGTCATGTGAAATTTATTCTCTCTCAGTCACATGCACACATACACAAACACAGAGGTTGAACATAACATGAAGGTCCAAAGTATCAACACTGCTATGAGACTTCTCCACATTTTTTAAATGTAAAATGTGGATGGGGAAAAGGTCTATCTAAAGCCCATACTAATATTTCCTAGATTGTTACCAAGTTGTCCATTATTTCCTCTGTATTGAGAAGCAAAGGCCAGATTACACAGTCTGATTGCTGTAGATTCAAAAAGCCATCCTAACCCTCAAATATTGTAGATTTTACACTTAATTACCAACATTGATTAAATGTGACTTGTGTTCACACAGACAATGTTTAGAGATTCCTCATCATCTATCCAACTACCCATAATTTGTTTTTTCTGAAATGCATGCATGTGCTGTGTGCCAAATTCATAATTTCTTGGGAGCTATTATTGACTTGATTAGCTAATTACAGTTGTACCCGAAATGACTCACTTGGTTATTTAGAAACATCACATGCCAAAATAAAGGTCCCCCTGAAGATTACAGTTCAAATTCAGGTACTGGAAGGAAACATTTAAAGTCTTCCTCAGCTGTAGACCTTAACTGTAACATCCATCTGTATTGAACCAGCTCAACAAGATTTGCAACAGCTCTAAACAGATATTTAGCTAATTAATTTGCAATGTAAACTCAAGGCCAAACTTTAATTGACATTTAGCTATGTTTGCTTTATCCTGTGTGTGTTTGTTTGTGCTTTGCTTACAAAATTGAGTCATACAGTCTGTACACCAAAGTTTAAGATCACCATGGGAAGGATGAAAATGACTTAATAAGGCCCTCCATGCTAATTTACTGACTGGAAGAATCCCAATTAGTCTTTTATTGTCCCATGTTTTCAACTGCTTTTGAAAGGCCCCGCTCTCTTCTCCCTCCCTTTCCCCCCTTTGCCTTCAGCTTAATTGTTGTATATTGATTCCAAGGTGTAAAAGTAGTTGTACGAAGCAAAAGGAAAAACCTCCCCTTCTACACAGCCCCAAGACCCACCAGGAACTGGGTTTTTAAACTCAGTTTCTCCTGGGTTTGTGCCCCTACCCCCAATCCAAACCCTGTCTTTCCCTTTGGGGGTGGCTAGATGCCATCCCCCCATTTTCTTCTCCAAAAATAACCTAAGAGACCTGCCCACAGCATAGATACCTCTGGAAAGCACTCATGAAATGCAAAAATGCAGTTTCAGGCAGATGGGGGAGGAGAAAAATCTCCACAGGTCCAGAACCTGCAAAGATCTGGACCTTAACTTAATGTCCACCTCTTTGCAGGTGTCACATTAATTTGGAGAAAACTGGGAGATCACATACATGACCCAGTTTTCATCTATAACATGCTGGAGGATGTTATCTTATTCTGTCAAGATTAAGCAAAGGTCATATAATGCCCATGTCTCTTGAGGATTGTTTCCTCTTAAGTGAGAAAAAGTACAGTGTATAGATCCCATTTTAATGTTCCCCAAGGTACACCACAGTCTCTTTTTGTCCCAAAATACTCCTCAGGGCTTTCTAAGGCACATGCCACCCCTTGTTTTTTTGTTTTTTTACTAACAGGAAGGGACCCAGAAGAGGCTTTTTTAATAACAGGAAGGGACCCAGATGTTGATTTGTAAAAATGGCTTCTCTTAGGCTGAAAATGGCTGAGAACGGGAAAATGCTGTGAAATTTCACCCTGCACCCTAAAGGACACTTGGGTTATCTGGTGATGGTGGATATGCTTCTCTTGCAGAGCGGATGCAACCTATGAATGGGCAGCAGTTGTCTACCTATAATATTATCCTATATGAAACAAATGCCCTCTTTTAAATTCCACAATTAAACAGTAAAGCTGTTAACCTGACCAAATTAGATTTTTTCACCTCTAAATTCTTGACAGATAGATGTAACTTGACATCTTTGTGCAATCCATGTTCTTACAATTCAATCAAGAACAGCACCACATGTGAACTTGGTGGCATCTTAAGCCACATCTACACCAGTCTCAGATCGACTATGATGGGAGCCAGATCCAACAGTCCAAACTGCACACACAGTATAGTCAGGCCAAGACTACATCAGTCCCATTGGACCCTCCTATTTTGAAGCCACTGCACCCCAGTGACCACAGAACTCCTTGCTAGAGCCTGGACATTGCTATTGCATCTGGTGAGTTTGCAAAGAGAGGGCTCCCTCTTTATTGCTGACCATGTGGGTACTCCATCTCACCACAGTAGATGTTACCACAATAGTCAGATGCTCACAAGGAGCTCTGTGGCTGGTGTGGAGTGGTGGCAGTGACAACCCATCATCTTCCCCTACACTGATCAGTGCAGGGAAAGGGTGATGGCAGCAGTAGTGGTGGTGGCTGTGTGAATCATGTTGAAATTGATATAATCCAACTATGCAGATGAAAGCTGCTCTGAGTCCCTTCAGGGAGTGAGAGCGGGTTAAAATAAACTTTGATGATGATGATGATGATTAGATGCCCACGAAACCCAGTATACTCCAGATTTCCTGCAAACTCTGGAGCAAAGTCAGGTTTTGGGCAAAGTCCATCTTCATTGTGAAAACTCCCAGCACTGGATTTAGGATAAGTATGTTTTTTAAAAACTAGCCTAGACAAGCCCTTAGTTAATGTTTGAGAGGAAGAACAACTAATCTCAATATGATGAGAATTGGCTGCTGCAAGAGAAATGATTTCAGGAAAGGCAGGTGAGAGGTTTTTGGTTTTCTGCACTTAACCTCATGCCTCAGTATACAGCCCCATAACTGGACCATTTCAGTGATAAACATCATGATTAATCAATACAACTTAATTAACATTATAGGTCAATTATTGAGCAAACCAACTCAGTGAATAAATTACTGCAAAGTGCCATTGATAGAAAATCTTGAATAGCCTTATTAAAACAATAAATCTGAACTCTCTTTTCAAAACATCTGCTAACACAGAAAATGTAGTCCTTGGGAGTAGTTATAGTTCATCTGTAAAGCACATAAGGTCTGATGTTCAGTCTTTCATTTTTCTGATTAAAAGCAATACGCTTAGCAGGCTGACTTGGTAAAGACTTTTGTGTGAGATCTGGAGGAGCAGAATGTAGCTGGTAGGGTACTGCTTTAAATCAGGAGAGGAAACTAAATTCATATACTTGAGCCACCAAGAAGGAAGAAAACGAATTGAGCGAGAACTTGGTTCAATTTTATTGAATAACATAACCAGCAGTGAAAAAGTATCATTTTCTCAGAGGCTATTTTATAAATGAATATTACAAAAGATTAGCAATAGAAGATGTCAGCCTCCTTTCCTGTCGGAGGTGGAAGAAGGCCACCTTGCTGACCGCAGAGACCTGGGCCTCCATGGTCAGCTGGGAGTCCAGATGGACTCCCAGGCTCTTCACGGCAGGCGATGGGTGTAACGCCTCACCGTCCAGGGTCGGAAGCTGGACATCCACCCCACCCGGGCGGCCCAGCGACAAGATCTCCGTCTTTGCCGGATTCACCCCCAACCTACTGGCTCGCAGCCATCGAGGCAATGTTGGAAATTATCAGGGACGGAACCCGGCCTGCCCTCCATCCTCAGAATGAGCTGGGTGTCATCAGCGTACTGGTGACACTCCAGCCCATAACTCCGCACCAGCTGTGCAAGCGGCTGCATGTAGATGTTAAATAACAGAGGGGAGAGAATGGCCCCCTGCGGAACTCCACAAACTAATGAGGAGCCCTCAGAGACCACCTCGCCCCTCCTCACACGCTGAGACCACTGGTGGAGGAAGGAGGTCAGCCATTTTAAGGCTGTTCCCCTCACTCCAGCCATGGCCAGGCGGTGGATCAATAGATTGTGGTCGACCGTGTCAAACGCTGCCGTGAGGTCCAATAACACGAGCAGCGCAGACCCGCCTTGGTCAAGCTGGCAGCGGAGTTGGTCTGTGATGGAGACCAGGACCATCTCCATCCCGTGCCCCGAACGGAAGCCAGACTGGAAGGGGTCTAGCCATGTTGCATCATCTAGGAAGGACTGCAGCTGCTCCATTACTGCCCTCTCAACCACCTTGCCCAGGTACGAAAGATTCGACACTGGGCGGTAGTTGGAGGGAACCGCAGGGTCCAATGACGGCTTCTTCAGTAATGGAGCTACCACCGCCTCTTTCAAGCACTCTCGAAAGACTCCTTGCTCAAGGGAGCTGTTTATGATATTCAACAGAGGCCCACGTAACCCCTCCAGGCAAGATCTAACAAGCCAGGAGGGGCACTGGTCGAGGGAGCAGGTGGTATGGCGAGCTGCAGCCACTATCTTATCAACAGCATCTTCGTGGGTGGGCCCGGCGAAGGGCCACGGAGTCTCAAGCTCTCTTACTGTATCAACTGTGGCCGGAAGGTCCCGGCGGAGGCTCAGTATCTTGTCTGTAAAAAAGCTCTGGAAAGCACCGGCAGTAAGGGCCTGATCGCTATTTTTTGGGACAGTAGGGACCGTCGTCAGAGACCAAATTACCTTAAACAATTGGGCCGGGCGTGAGCTGGCAGACGCTCTCAAGGCGGAAAAGTACTCATTTTTGGCCGCCTTGACAGCGTGCTCATAAGCCTCTTTAATTAGCTTATAAGCTGATACTGAGGCTCCGTCACGGAGTTTCCTCCACTCGCGCTCTAGCCGTCTCCTCTCCCGCTTCATGGACCTAAGGTCCCCTGTATACCAGGAGGAGCGGTGGTTGCGGGGGCGGAGAGGACGCCTAGGGGCAATCTGTTGGTCAATCTCCCACTGACCAACATGCCAATGAGAACTGGAGTGGAACTGTGAGTGCCATCCCATTCCACCGGGCCATCTAAAACTGGGGAATACAGAATGACTGTATGAAAGGTTGTACCCAGTTCTACCTTGGAACTAGCCCAACTGCTTACACAGGTCTAAAGTTGTTATTTGCTTAAAATGTAGACATTCACAGAACTCACTTGGTGGTTTCAGTTGAGAACTTTCTTACCAACTTCAGAACTACTCTGATAATAATTCAAGGTAATAAGAGAAACAGATTTTCCAAACGCAGAACCACTTTGTCAACACCAAATTTCGATTATCTGAATTTACTAAATTTACATAGCTAAGAGGTCTTTCCTGTTCTCTATTATGCAAAACTTTTCCCCTTTCCAGATCTATTTAGTATTTAGTACATGTGGTGAAAAATTGATAAGTAACGTGAAAAATTTCTCTTACTGGAAAAATCCCCAAGTGTTTGGGAAGCTTTGGATAATAGTCCATGTGCATAGTGTCCTATAGCATGTAGCCTGCAGAGTGATCCTCCCAGATCTACTGTTTTAAATGTGCTTTTCATCTATATACAAGCAGATAGAGTGTTAAGACAGTTCAAACAGTACTGTTCAGAAGCACATTACCCATTTCAGTGACTAAATATATTAACATATTATTAAATGAGTGGTGTTCCTGTAGATATGAGTAAATAGCTAACAGCAAGTAAGAGAATTTCTGGCTGCACATAATCCTCCAGAGAACTCCACACAAGCAGAAATATCTCTACTCTCTTCAGAATTTGAAACCGATTTTAAAGAGCAATATGTGGAGAGAGAGGTCACCCAATCCTGAAGAAAACAGATATTTATCTCTGGAATCCCATGTATGTTTAAAATGTCTGAAGAACATTAGGCTAGAGATGTAAATGAGTCAAACCCCTGGTGAATATTAGCCTAAGGATGTAAATACTGATTAGATTTCTACTTGTGCGGTTTGCAAGAAAATTAGACTTTTCCCCCTCCCTCTTGATAAAGCTTTACCAGGAAAAAATGTCTTGAGAAAATGTACATATTTTATGCCTTGTTTTCTGTGCATTTATCAAAATGCAGAATATATTACAAATACATATTTTACATACAGTAATGTGTGCACTCACTTTATTTTGAACATGTGACAGCACTCTATATGATAAAACTTTATTTGCATCCCACCCTATCTCCCTGTGGGGACTCATTATAGATAATCCCTCAATGTTGTCTTCAAAGAAAATGGTATTGTGCTAACCTTGCTCGTAGAGATCAGGAGTTTTGTACAAGCTATGTAATATTGTGCAAATTGCAACTGCTCAACATACAAAATATTCATCCCCAACTCTTTAGCATCCTGACAAGGAACTGATATCTCATGGGAAGGAGTTAACAAATACTGTATAAACTAATGGATAAATCCAGACACAAAAACTATGTTGGCATCCATGGGTCAATGTAAGTACTATCCCTCATACATTAAAAAATGAACCTCTCCTTCTCTGAGCAGATTGGTGACTGATGAGAAATTAGTCGGTTTCAAGAGAACCTAAAAGAAACACTATCCCCTTCTAGCCTCTCTACTGTAGAACAACTTCTGGCCTTTTTGAAAGCTTTGGTTGGGATACAGTGTTTTGTCTCTCTGGCACCTCCTCTAAAAGGAACAGTGAGAGAAGGAGTGAGTGCTTCCTTTAGCTTCTCTTGAGACAGACTCATAGTTTATTTATTTATTATTATTTATTTATTATTTCATGCTTGTGAGTTGCCACTCCCGGTGTGCCTCGAGGCGACTTACAAAATATGCATACAGAATAAAAACAAATACTAAAACACCCTAAAACACAGTAAGACACAAAAGCACAATAAAATGGGTATTGCTAATTATTGAGCAACCCAGGCAGTTATATACAGCATGGCGGGGCCAATGGCAGGCTGTTACCATCTTAGTCTCCAAAGGCCTGCCGAAAGAGAAGCGTTTGCACGCCTTCCGGAATGCCAGGAGATCAGAGATGACTCGGACATCCAGAGACAGTGCGTTCCAGAGGGTAAGGGCAACTATCGAGACGGCCCTCCCCCCCGGTGGCTCAGCCACAGGATCTCCGTCTTAGCTGGATTCACCTTCAACCTACTGCCTCGCAGCCATCCAGTAACGGCCTCAAGGCATTGATGGAAAGTTATCGAGATGGTGCTTGGACCACTTTGGACCGGGAAAGGGCCTTCCATCCCCAGAACAAGCTGGGTGTCATCCAAGACATACTGGTGACACTCCAGCCCGTAGGAAGCTGGGTCTCCACCCCCACGGAACCAGCCGAGCAAGTGGTCGGACATAGATGTTAAATAATAGAGGGGAGAGGATTGCCCCCTGAGGCACCCCACAGGGAAGTGGGGAAGCTCCGGAGACATCCTCACCCCTCTTCACTTGCTGCGAGCGGTTCTGGAGGAAGGAGGACAGCCAACTTAAGGCCGTCCCCCTCACCCCGGCTCCGGCAAGGCGGTGAGTCAAAAGATCGTGATCGACTGTATCGAACGCTGCTGTGAGGTCCAATAACACAAGAGTGTGAGACCTCAACGGCCATCCAGTCCAATCTCATACCATGCAAGAACTCAGAATCAATGCACCCCAGTCAAATGACCGTCCAGCCTGTCCTGAAAAACCTCCAGAGAAGGAGACAACACCATCCTGCAAGGCAGCATATTCCATTGGTGAATAGCTCTTTCTGTCACAATGATTTTCCTAATGTTTAGATGGAATCATTTTTCCTGAACTTTGAATCCACTCTCCCATCTTAGTCCCCAGAGCAGCAGAAAACAAGCTTTCCCCTTCTCAATTTGGCATCCTTTCAAAGCTCTTACCTTTCAATACTTTACTCAGAGAAGTGAGTGGTTCTTTTTTATATTAGGATTAATACTGTACCTTGCCTTTTATCAGAAAAGAAATCATTCCCTTCTCAGAATAGAGTGGCAAAATATATTTTTGACGGTCTGGGTGGGACAATGGCAGCAGTGATGGCTAAAAACAGCTGACCCACCAAGGTGGCCCTGGCACTTTCCCCTCTCTGTGGATTGACCCTCCACTTAGTATCGAAATTCTTTATTCTGGCCCTAGATCCTGCCCTTGACTTACAAATGAGGTCAATTTATAAATGAGTATGTATGTGCAGTGCAGTTTGCTTAGCCAAAGAATTTAAAGTAAAATGCCAGGAACAATGAGATTATTTCGTTTGCCTACATTAATTCTAATTGGGCAATCATTCATGACATGGTACCACTGATGGTCTATACATATTACAAACCATGCTTTCCTCAATTCCATTCATTCATTAGTATTCTAATCTCAGAACTACTGAAAATATAGGTGTAGCTGGCAAACACAAAACTTCTTTCCCCTTTAAGTGACAGATAGATGAATTGGGGAAAAACATGAATAAAACCAGAGAACATTCTTTGATTCTCAATCTGGTAGCAAATAATAGTTTGAGTGGGAATGGTGGCAATATGATTTATCAGCCAGTTAACCCATTTCATGTGAAATATAAGAAAAGGTCAGGCGGCTTCAAGCGAATATGACCTTACTCTTTTAGAAGAATTTTCAACATTTTATTCCAGAAGAACATTTCTGTCACTCCAAAACAATTGTGTGAAGAAAATATTCCCTTTAGGCCTATTTATCTGCCTCCTTGACAATTCATGGTTTTTGCCTCACAGGGTATTTTTCTAATCCTTTGTCATCTCTAATTTTAAATGTCTTCAATGATGGGCATTCCAAGGTTTCCCTTGGGTTTGCTGCTCCACAACTAAATTACCAGAAAAAGGATGTTTGACATAACTAGCAGAAGATGAACTACTCTGTGGCTTCTTATGAGGTGCTTATCCCTTCCTTCTGTCATGCATAATAGGAAAGCAAGTTGAGGACAGAGGTCAGGAAACAATCAGCTGCTTTATTGTGTGTTTTAAAAGACATACATGGAATTTTAATGGTACTCATTTGGAAAGACATTTTTGGGGCCACTAAAGATGCTTTAAACTTGTCATGTGTTATGTACTTTAAGATGTGACTTGAGATCTCTGCAGGAAATTTGTTATAATGTGAAATGCTTCCACTGACAATTCCAAGCATCATTGATACGCCATAATATGACATTCTCTTCTCCCTTAATAGATATTTTCCATTACTGTCCTCTTCAGTACTCCACCAGCATTCCATGACTAATGACTATTAGGCATGTGCATAAAATGTGTTCCTACTATTTCTTCCATGTCTTCATTTTCTTCAGAAGCATGAAATGGAAAGCCCCCTCCACAAACAAATTTCTGCTTGATATGAAAGCCTGTTTTCGTGTACATCCAAACTTGCCTCCTTGCCTTGGAAAGAGAGAGAGTTTGTGGTGGAGCATGCAGGCAGGCAGGCCCAGAGCTCAACTCTCAGAGTGTGGCAAGGCATGTGTGGTGGGGTGTGCAGGCAAGCAAGCCCAAAGCGCACTTGCAGCTGAGTGCCTTTTATTCTAATAATAGAAACAGCAGTATTAGGTAAGAAGAATGCATGCCAGGAAGGGGAGCCAGAGGGCGGAAAGCCCCCCCCCCCCATAATGGTCCGATTTTTGGGCCCCGAATCAAAAGAACTGGAAAGAACCCTCCCAATTTCGGGAGACTTACAAAAAACCAATCGGGCCCTCAATGAAAGCCAAGACACGAAATGGGATAAGGTTTCCCCCAAATGCACATGTCTACTGAGTATGCACAGTTTTCAATTGGTTCTTCTGGATTTTATCTTTCTGTTTAGGTCCCACCCTTTCCTCACTGTACTTCCATAAAACTTTGGATTGACCTAAGTCTATTGTTAACTTCCTCTTGTTTAAGGATAATTTTGTTTTGCCCACATGAACTATATCTAAATGGGTTTGCTATTAGATTTTCTTGTTTTCAGAGGACAGATGATAGCCCTTCTGGTCAAAGCAGTGTCAATCCATGTGTGCCTAAATACTAAAAGCTATCAAAATAACAGGAAAAATTGACAAGAAAAATGTGGGACTTTGCATTAATGAATAAATTTGCATCATATACACGAAGTAAGAAAAAAATGTTAAAATTTAAATAAGAACTCTGTGTTATTTTTAATTTCTGAATGCAATATCTAAATTTTATAAGAGACTAGCTTGGGGACCCGGCCCTGCCCGGGTCATTTGAGAAGTGCAGCAGGATGTAGAGTGGGTCATGGGGGCTCTGTGTGCCAAGTTTAGTCTTGATCCATCATTATTGGGAGTTGCAGTGGTATCATGAAATTACAGAAGGTAGTGCAAGTCCCATCATCTCTGTGTGTTCCGTCCCCCCCAAAGTGTAGTAGGATGTAGATTGGGTCATGGGGGCTCTGTGTGCTAAGTGTGGTCTGTATTGGTGAATGGATGAGGATGCATTGTTTTTCGGAAGTGAGTGAAGGTACTTCAAGTCCCATCATCCGTGGTCCGTCTCACAGTAAACTGCACCAGGCTGTAGAGTGGGTCATGAGGGCTCTGTGTGCCAGATTTGGTGTTGATCAGTCATTGGATTAGGTTTGTAGCAGGATTGGGAAGTGAGGGAAGGTACTGCAATTCCCATCATCCATGTTCTGTCCCCCTCCAAACTTCAGTAGGATGTAGAGTGGGTCACTGGGGCTCTGTGTGCCAAGTGTGGACTTTCTCGGTGTTTGTTGCGGGCCACAGTGGTCTGTGGGAACAGAGGGGTGTAAAAGTACTACAAATCCCATCATCCATTGTCAGTCCTCCCCCAAACCTCACCAGGACGTGAAGGCAGTCATGGGGGTCATGTATGGCAAGTTTGGTCTCGATCAGTGATTGGATGAGGGTTGCAGCGGACTTGGGAAATGAGTGGAGGCACTTCAAGTCCCATCATCCATGGCCCACCCTCCTCCGAACTGCACCAGGACGTAGAGTGGGTCATGGGGGCTGTGTGTGCTGAGTGTGGTCTGTATTGGTCCTTTTGGTGGCCTCAGTGGTCTGTGGGAACCAAAGTCTTGGAAAGTACTACAAATCCCATAATATGTGGGTCATGTCATAGGGGGGGTTATGTGTACCAAGTTTGGTGCAGGTCCATCACCCGCGCTGGTCGCTGTGGCCTGTGAAAGTGGCTGCCACATATCCGCCCTGGCCTGTGAAAGTGGCTGCCACATATCCGCCCTGGCCTGTGAAAGTGGCTGCCACATATCCGCCCCTGGCCTGTGAAAGTATACCGGTGTAAAACAGAAAGGAGTAAAAAAATGGAAAAGGCCTGCATGGAATGGATTCTGGGATGCTCGCTTTTTTCCCTCAGTGGGAAGAAATCCTGTTGTTTGAATGTAGAGGCCTGGATTCTGGGTTGCTGGCTTTTTTTCCCCTCAGTGAGAAGAAATCTTGTTGTTTGAATGTAGAGGCCTGGACTCTGGGTTGCTGGCTTTTTCCCCTCAGTGGGAAGAAATCCTGTTGTTTGAATGTAGAGGCCTGGATTCTGGGATGCTGGCTTTTTTTCCCCTCAGTGGGAAGAAATCTTGTAGAGGCCTGGATTCTGGGTTGCTGGCTTTTTTCCCCTCAGTGGGAAGAAATCCTGTTGTTCGAATGTAGAGGCCTGGATTCTGGGTTGCTGGCTTTTTTCCCCTCAGTGGGAAGAAATCCTGTTGTTCGAATGTAAAGGCCTGGATTCTGGGTTGCTGGCTTTTTTCCCCTCAGTGGGAAGAAATCCTGTTGTTTGAATGTAAAGGCCTGGATTCTGGGTTGCTGGCTTTTTCCCCTCAGTGGGAAGATATCCTGTTGTTTGAATGTAAAGGCCTGGATTCTGGGTTGCTGGCTTTTTCCCCTCAGTGGGAAGAAATCCTGTTGTTTGAATGTAAAGGCCTGATTCTGGGTTGCTGGCTTTTTCCCTCAGTGGGAAGAAATCCTGTTGTTTGAATGTAAAGGCCTGGATTCTGGGTTGCTGGCTTTTTTCCCCTCAGTGGGAAGAAATCCTGTTGTTTGAATGTAAAGGCCTGGATTCTGGGTTGCTGGTTTTTTCCCCTCAGTGGGAAGAAATCCTGTTGTTTGAATGTAGAGGCCTGGACTCTGGGTTGCTGGCTTCTTCCCCTCAGTGGGAAGAAATCCTGTTGTTTGAATGTAAAGGCCTGATTCTGGGTTGCTGGCTTTTTCCCCTCAGTGGGAAGAAATCCTGTTGTTTGTATGTAGAGGCCTGGTTTCTGGGTTTGTGGGTTTTTTTCCCCTCAGTGGGAAGAAATCCTGTTGTTTGAATGTAAAGGCCTGATTCTGGGTTGCTGGCTTTTCCCCTCAGTGGGAAGAAATCCTGTTGTTTGAATGTAAAGGCCTGATTCTGGGTTGCTGGCTTTTTTCCCCTCAGTGGGAAGAAATCCTGTTGTTTGAATGTAGAGGCCTGGACTCTGGGTTGGTGGCTTTTTTCCCCTCAGTGGGAAGAAATCCTGTTGTTTGAATGTAAAGGCCTGGATTCTGGGTTGCTGGCTTTTTCCCGCAGTGGGAAGAAATCCTGTTGTTTGAATGTAGAGGCCTGGACTCTGGGTTGCTGGCTTTTTTCCCTCAGTGGGAAGAAATCCTGTTGTTTGAATGTAGAGGCCTGGACTCTGGGTTGCTGGCTTTTTCCCCTCAGTGGGAAGGAATCCTGTTGTTTGAATGTAGAGGCCTGGATTCTGGGTTGCTGGCTTTTTTTCCCTCAGTGGGAAGAAATCCTGTTGTTTGAATGTAGAGGCCTGGACTCTGTTGCTGGCTTTTTTTCCCTCAGTGGGAAAAAATCCTGTTGTTTGAATGTAAAGGCCTGGATTCTGGGTTGCTGGCTTTTTCCCCTCCGTGGGAAGAAATCCTGTTGTTTGAATGTAGAGGCCTGGACTCTGGGTTGCTGGCTTTTTTCCCTCAGTGGGAAGAAATCCTGTTGTTTGAATGTAGAGGCCTGGATTCTGAGTTGCTGGCTTTTCCCCCTCAGTGGGAAGAAATCCTGTTGTTTGAATGTAGAGGCCTGGATTCTGGGTTGCTGGCTAATCAGTGGCTATCAATGCCCTCTGTCTGGTGCCTTAGAATTTTGGAGTGGCGAGGCTGTCCAATCAAAGGACTTTATGTAAATTGCTGCCACATATCCACCCTTCCGCCCTCCGCATACACACACACATACATACACACATACACACATTCCGTTTTATAAAGGTATACAGATACAGATGTACATTGGATCTGAATAAATTCCAAGGCTCAAACTGAATCAGCATATCTTGTACACATTCTGATGTTTCCTGAGGCAAAACAAAATCCCAGCATGGATCTCATCCCAGATGTTGCTCTATGTGTCCCACTGCAAACAGTGTATGCCACTAATAAGTAATAACTTGTGAAGCATGTTAGCAATGACTTAGTAGGAATGTGGACTAGAAGAAGCCAACACACTACTTCTCTTGTGAATCCAAAGAAAGAGAAAGCTGCTATTTATTTTCCATTAAGCTTCCAGCACAAGAGTTTTATAATGGATTCTCTCTTTGATAAATGGGTTATTTCTTTAATAATTAAAGTGCAATAATGAGGGATGTTGGACACTATCCCCAACAAATTAATATTTGCCGGATGCCATAATGATGACGAAGAGTGCGGGACAGTAATTGTGATTACTGACTTATCAGATGCGTTGCTTTTGGGAGTGTTCATGGCTTTTAAATTCCTCAGGGGGAAGCAGTACCAAAATCACATGGAGAGTAGTTCAAGAAAAGGAATTATGCTACTCACATCATTTTCCAGATTCTCAGTTCCAAACACTTAATGCTAGGCATGAAACAACCCGATCTTCTACCTCAGAAAATAATGATTCCCCTTCAACCCAAGTGCATCCTCCCTGGCATTCATCCCCAGGGTGATTAGTTTTAAATCTGCTAAAGAAAGATCACTTGTGATCTTTCTTTAGCAACATCATGGGTATTCCAACAGTACTATTTTTATATAAACAGAAATATTTCTATATAAGACTCCACCTCTTGTTACATGCTGTTTGCAATTGATTTTGCCATAAAATGCAGATAATGCAATATCAATGTTTAGACCAATTTTAGAAAAAAAATACATTCTAATATTTCACCATAAAGATGGGTTCATACACTACTCCATATGTAAGTGAAGGCTTATTTGTAGCTGAGTCTCTCCAAAGACTTCATTAATCTCTCTCACACCGTTCCTGGAAACTGCCACTGATGTGAGATTTGGACATTATAAAATGTACTGACAAATTGTTTAAGAGGTTTGTTTTCAGGTAAACTTCTAGTTCAGAAGAAATGATTTAGCAAGGCTTTGTTCCAATACTTTTGGAATCAAGAAGGAGACAATGATTTACTGTACTAAGGAAATACAAGGCAGACAAGGACACAGTTGAGACCTTTAGATTTGGCAGGGAGAATATTACCTGTGATTTTTGGCAAGAGTATCTTCAGCAGGAAAAAAAGGACAGAAGCTAGATTATAGGCAATCAAGAATGGAATTGGAAAGCTGAATGTCAAGACAGCAGGAGTAAACAATATTGTAGGATTCTTTTGTTAATGTTTTTGTATGTGGTAGGGATTTTTGTTTCATGTTGTTACATTTCTATGCTGTCTTCCCTCCAAGGAGATTAAGACCCTTAGCAAGTCTTGTTCAGCATCTTTGTTGGAGCATGTAAAAATCAGTTGATGCACGTGTTAACTGAAAAATGCAAAGCATGAAGCTGATTGGTTGAACTATGCCCAAGGTGCTAGCTGAGCCTGGGAGTTTTGGCAACAGTTAAATGTTTAGGCTTTCTGTGCAGGAGCTTGCCAAGACAAGTTAGTATTATTTCTGCTTCTGAGTTGCTGGATGACAATACTTTGCATGGTCACCCAAGGACCATTTGAATCTCTCTCAAAGGACACCGTGTGAGTCAATGCAATTGTTCTATACTTCACCCCCCCCCCCCAACAAATGGTCCTTGGGTGACCATGCAAAGTATTGTCTTCCAGCAACTCAGAAGCAGAAATAATACTAACTTGTCTTGGCAAGCTCCTGCACAGAAAGCCTAAACATGTAACTGTTGCCAAAACTCCCAGGCTCAGCTAGCACCCTGGGCATAGTTCAACAAGTTGGGGGGTGGAGCAATTTTGTCTCCTCCCCATGGAGCAAAGATTGGTTGGTTTCACAGAACTTTCTAGTGGGGGAGACGGAGCTGGCATAGTTGGTTGTCAGCCCCTTCTCTCTCTCTCTCATTCTGCGAAAACCATCGCCCACCACTCCCACCCATGGACAGTATAGTAATGGGTGCCATTCGGGACTGGGTAGGATTTTTTTCTTTCCCTCTTATGTTCTAAGAGGGTTAGGGAATATGTTCTGTACAAAAATCAATAAGGTTTGTAGATTGCTGTGAGTTTTTTTGGGTTGTATGGTCGTGTTGCAGTAGCATTCTCTACTGACCTCTTGCCTGCATCTGTGGCTGATATCTTTAGAGGTCTGTTGAAGGCAAAGCAAGTGATGTGTGTGTGTGTGTGTGGAATGTCCAGGGTGAGAGAAAGAACTCTTGTGTGTGTAAAGCAAGTGTGAATGTTGCAATTAGCAAGCTTGAATAGTATTGAGTAGCCATGAAGCTGCAAAGAGTCAGTGAGTTATCTGCATAGAGGTAGACTGGCTGTTGTTGCCTAAAGGCATCCTATGTTTGTGAAATGTTAACTGGCAATTTGATTGTTTGCTGTCTGGAGTTCCCCTGTGGTGTACCTTATTTACAGTCTTAATTCTAGTGTTTTTTCAACGAGATTTTGTTCATTGTCATGGTTTCCTCCTTTCAGTTGAAATTGTTCACTTGCCTATGCATTAATAGCTTCTTTGTGCCATCTGACATGATGGTTGTCATAGTTGTCCAGAATTTCTGTTTTCTCAAATAATATTTTCTGTCCAGGTTGGTTTCTGAGGATTGTACATGACATATTGTAAAAGATCAGCAAGGGTGCTAAAATTAATTATATTTCTTTGATTTTGGTTATAGCATAACCCCCTAAGATTTTGATAGACAGTTTTACCATAATCTTAACATAATCATGAATGACTTGGTAACACCTGGAATAAATGTTCATAATCTAAGATGACTTCTGACAACACACAAATATCTTCATAGCTAATTTTCTTTTTCTGCAATGCAGCTAGTTTTATTATACTACAGACTACAGTAAATGGGCCCTATGAAACACAACATGGAAAGGAATTATGAAATGATTTGAACAGATTTACTTCTCAATATATTTCCACTTAAAAAGCACATTTAAGAGCAAAGATATTAAACTGATGATGAATAGATACTTCCTTACATGTTTCTAATGTGCATTGATTTCCTTATACTGCAGATGTTACACTCTGCTGTGGATAAACATTGCTCTTGATTGGAATTCTTAAGGCTTAACTTACTTATCTGCAAACAGTGTTTCTCAAAGCAGATGCACAAGTCAATAGCTATTGTTTTTACCAGTTACAGAAAGCAAAGCTCAACATGTTGTCTTGCAGATGATATATATTTTCCTAAAAATTCTGCTTCTCCATAAACAGACCTCTACCATTTTAAATATGAAATATTAAAACAAGATGCTTAGTTCGGTAGTAGCAACACATTATTCTCTGAGAACATGCACAATTTGAAGATGTTCTATGCTTTAAAAAAATAAACTGGGAAACAAGGGCTGCAATCAGTGTGTAGATGTAGCACACTTTTCTTTGGATTATATAGCAATAGTGGAGGTGTTGGGAGAGGAAGGTCTTCTGTAGAAAAAACTGCTGGTGTATTTCTCCAGCACTTGGAAGGGGAGCCGTTTTTTTAAAAGATGAGCTTCACAAGTCTCATCTGCAATTGCTTTGGCTGTTGAGCAACAGATACTGCAGATTCTTTGAGGTCCATGTAGCTTTTGGCAGTCTGCAAGGATGTTGCCCAGGGGATGCCCAGATGTTTGATGTTTTATCATCCTTGTGGAAGCTTTTCTCATGTCCCTGCATGGGAAGCTGGAGCTGATAGAAGAAGTTCATCCGTGCTCTCCCTGAATTTGAACCTCTGACCTGTCAGTCTTCAGTCCTTCCGGCACAAGGGTTTACCTATTGTGCTACCGGGGGCTCCTAGATTTGTGTAGTAATCACTATCCAATATCCAAGCCTCAACTGTTTCCAGAATTTCTTATGTAATCAACCATACAGTGAAACTGCTTTCTTCAATACTGACTTGAAAGTGATTAAGTGGTCATTGTAGATATTGTCCTAGCATGTCTTTAGTGTTAAGAACCCACTAGGAAATAGGAACAGACTGTTTAGGAGCTAGCAGCTTTGTCTCTGGACATAGATGGGAGACAGCTTTCTCTGCCCTGTATCACAACTAATATGCCATGGCTTTTCTCTTTTCTTTTTACTGTTGATGCCATTGCACATACTGGTGTAGTTATACTGGCCTGCAAGATGTGAGTTGGTGGGGCGGATTTTAGTAGTGTGTACTCTGAAATCCTTTACTAGAAATTATTTAAATTTCTTCAATTAGGAGTTCCAATGTTCAGTTTTCAAACTTTTTAAAAATATAATTATTGATTATTTAGGCATTATTTATACATGGAAAGAGGGGGAACAATAAAGATGATAGAAAAGTAGAAAAACCAAGGGTAATAAAGAGCAATTAAAAAGAAAAAGACCCTAAAAAAATTTAAAAATATTAAATCAGGAAAAAAATACAAAAAATACATAAAAATCTTTGACTTCAATTCCAAGCTTACATTATTTGTATTTCTTTCAAATAAAATCTCCATTCTATATTTATTGTTTATTTTCTCTTAATAACTTTTCATAGTTTTGGGAAAGTTCCCAATTTGTCTCTTTAATCGGGTTCCCCGAGTACTTCTTTAAAAAAAGTTAATTTGTTCATGTCTTTAATTTTCCTTAATTTCATTCTCCAATCTTCTATTTTGGGAATTACTTCTTGTTTCCAGAGTCTGGCAAAGGCAATTCTTGCCGCAGTTGTCATATATATAAACAATTTGTCTGTATTTTCCTCTAAAAGTAAATCTGAGTCCATGATTTCCAAGAGATAATATTCTGTTTTTTCTTAGTTAATTTTTAATTTTTTTTAATTTCCTTATGTGTTTCTCTTCAGTATTTCATGGCTGCTTTACAATGCCACCACATATGAAAGAAGCTTCCCTCCTGTTCTCTACATTTCCAGCATTTACTTGAAATCTCTTTGTTCATTTTGGCCAATTTCACTGGTGTCATATACCACCTGTGAAACATTTTCAACCAGTTATCCCTTAAGTCCGACACATACAAATATTTTAATTTCCTGTTCCACACCTGTTCCCACTCCTTGAAATATACTGGTCTTCTGAAATTTTCAGCCCATTTGATCATACGGTTCTTTACTTGTTCTGTTTCTGTAGCCCATTCTAACAATATTTTATAAATTTTTGTAATTACCTTTCTTTCCGTCTCTAGGATCTTATCCCAGCGAGTCTCTGTTAAGTTGAATCCAACTTTCTTATCCTGGTTGTAAAGGTCCTTAATTTGCAGATAGTAGAACACCTGTCTCCTGGCTGTTGCTTACTACATCTGCCTGCCACCTCAGGAGGAGAAGGAGGAATGCTACTGCTTCTCTCCCCCCCCTCCCAAGGCCAGCTAAGAGGAGGGACTGAGGAAGAGACTTTAAGAACACCTGTCTCCTGGCTGTTGCTTATTGTTTCTATTGTATTGTATTGCATTTAATGTTTATAAGTGCATTTTGAAACTATGTGTATTACTTGTTTTCTGTAAACCGTCTTGAGTCGCCAAAAGGCTGAGAAAGGCGGTATACAAATACAGTAAATAAATAAATAATAGTTTAGCCATGTAAGGTTACTATATTTTGCTTTCATTTCCACGTGTGATTTTAGATTGTCTGTGTTTTTAGATTGTCTGTGTTTTTAACTAATATATCTTTATATGTAGGCCAGTCCGTCCATCCTAGTAATCTTCTTTGATGGGCTTCCATTGATGAGACCCATAATGGAGTTTTACTATAAAAGTTTTTCTTGCATTTCTGCCATATTCTTAGTAAAGAGGATGTCACAAATGGTTACCAAATTTATTTCCTTTTCCCCCCTCTGTCTTACCAGACGTAGGCATGCCAACCTACCCTCAAATTAAAACATTCCAAATTTATTATTTTTTCTCTTTTTAATGTCATCCAATCTTTGATCCACATCAATGCACAGGCATCATGATAAAGCCTTAAATCCGGAAAGCCAAAGCCCCCCTTTGTTTTTTATCTATTAATGTTACAAATTTAATTCTTGTTTTTTTCTCCTTCCACACAAATTTTTAGCAAGTCTCTAGTCCATTCTTTGAATTTCCCTTGGTTGCGGATTATCGATAGGTTTTGAAATAGAAATAGCAATTTTGGAAGTATGTTCATTTTCACTAATGAAATACGTCCCAAAAGTGAAAGATTTAAATTCCTCCATTTTATCAAATCCCTCTGTATCTTTTTCCAGATCATCTCATAATTATTTTTCAAGAGTTGAGAATTTTTAGCAGTTAGCCATATACCCAGGTATCTTATTTTTTTCATTATTTGTAATCCTGTTTGTTCTTTTAATTTTTCTTGTTTTTCCTTATTCAAATTCTTAGTTAAAATCATAGTCTTTTTCCTATTCATTTTAAATCCTGCCAGCTTGCTGAATTCTTCTATTTTCTGTATCCAATTATTTACATGGGTCTTCAACTGATCCAATCACATCATCTGTGAAAGTTTTCAAACTTTATTCAAAGTATACTCGAGGATGTTTATGGTGACATACTGTGAATCTGAATCTGAATGTGGACTGGCATATGAATTCCAAATCACATGATGAGTCAGGGAAGGAATACTAGATGGTACATTATTTAGGCCACAATATCTGTGGTCCTTCTTACTAAATTAAACTTACCACCAATCTTGTATTATGACTCAAAATTACCCTGGTACATATGAATCACGTGGTGTTCTTTGAATATGAGACAATGTTCTGCAGAAGTTGGAGTGTTGGGAGATTGGAGTCCAATTCCCTATTCAGCTTGGACAAATTCTATTCTTTCAGCCCCAGAAAAAGGCAAAGGCAAACCCCTTCTGTGCAAAAGGTATAAGGAAAACCCTATGATCTTAGGGTCACTACATGTCAGAAGTAATTTGAATCCACATCAAAATGAGTACTTTGAAGACTGAGAAATATCATCTTACAACCTCTAGAAGATCCCTCCCCCCAAACAAACTTCAATGCAAGTTTTGACAGAGCTTTCAGAATGGCTATGTTCTTTTTTCTCTTCAGGTCAGAACCAGTCCATGAGAAGTAAGGTGAAGTTGTTGCCTAAGACAGCAGATATGGGGCATTGGGGAAACTCAGCAATCTTCTATTTAATATATTATTTAATTTTTACAAACAAGAATAAGTGCCTGTGGGATCAGCAATCCAACCAAAAGTGTTCTACTCTGTCCTGTGAATTGAGAAGATAACTTTTGCTTCTTTACCCGAGGCCAGCCCTGCAGTGGATGGTGCTCTTATCTATCTGCTACCACTACTTAAGAAGGTACTATTCACTATGTATGTAACGGCCCTTTGTTTCAAGTCCATTGACCTGCCGCAAACTCATTTATTATTTTACTCATATATTATTAAACCAATGCAACTCCATCATCAAAATAAGGATTTCAGCCATCTAAGCAATCTGTGGGAGAGCTATTCTTTCCAAAATGAGAAGCCACAGCTAGGTAACCCACCTCTTAGGTGGGTTGCATTAACATTACTCATGTTGTCTCAAGACCCAAATAGCTATAAAGCTCCACGTAAAAAGCCCACTCAGATTCAATGCGGTGCGGTTTGTGTTTAGGTGCTTCATTCAGTTCCAAGCATGGGAGCAATCGTTTTTCTTTACAGTGACACCAATGGAAACCATTAGCAGCATGCCTCTGCTGCCAGTGCTTCAGAGTAAATTGTGAAGCCAGAGAAGCGGAAAAATGAGAAAGCAATAGCTTTTATGTAATGCTTTCATGAGGTTTTTTACCTGCTTCAGTGTAAGGTAATCAGGAGGCCCACTGTTGTTATTAAAGGAATGGAGAGGTTTAGGATCTACGTATCATTACTGAAATTTAATAATTGCTTTAAGAGAGAGAAGGAAGGCTTGTAACCAGTTCTAGCCAATCAGCATTGTTCACAGCCAAACATACCCACCTTTTAAAATCAGAGATCAATATTTGGTAGGGAAAGCTACTTTACATATTCATGTATAAGTCTAGATATTTTAGTCAATAAATCCATCAAAAAATCTGGATCAACCTATCTTTGGTCAATGTATGTACTACACTTATAAAAAGGAACTATTCCCTTCTTTGAGTATAGTGGCATAAAGCAAGAACTTAGTCTGACTTCAGAGAACCTAAAAGAAGCACTGGCCAATTATCTCAGTGCTCCTTTGTGATGAAATACTAGGGACCTGCCACCATAATTTTCTCACCCAGGAATCTAAAAGTCATACCGCAAAAAGAAAATGGGTGGTGGCAGTTGATGCTTCTTTTAGGTTCTCCTAAGATGGATTAAGCTCTTGCTGTTCAGTGCCATACTCAGAGAAGGTGAGAGCTCCTTTTTGGAGAAGAGTTAATACT
This sequence comes from Anolis apletophallus, assembly GCA_030556195.1. NCBI lineage: Eukaryota > Metazoa > Chordata > Lepidosauria > Squamata > Anolidae > Anolis > Anolis apletophallus. The sequence continues at coordinate 27,683,493 of JARBWK010000001.1, forward strand.
GTACCTTACTTTGATCAAAAAGGAAACATTCCCTTCTCTGAGTAGGATGCTGAAAGGCCTTTTTGAATGTCTGGGTGGGAAAATGGTGGTAGCAGCAATGACCATGAGCAGCACTAGCATCCCCCCCAATAGAATGACCCTCAACTTGGACACAGGTCATGTCAAAATCCATAATTGTGGCTCCTAACCCTGCTGTTGACTTATATATAAGATTGATATACAAGTATATACAGCATGTGTTAAATGAGTGCAGCAAATCGGTTTCTCAGCTGGCTTTACCACTCCATAAACGTTACAGCTGTCTGCACCTGAAATAGGTATCCTTTAGATCAGAGGGTTTAAATTCCTAAGACTATAATGAAAAAAAAGGTCAGTCTGAACATAAACCCTATATAAAAGTTTAATATCTTTGGGGCTGTAAAAGATCTCATAAAATGTATTTATTATCATGAAATAGAACCCTATTCCCATACCTGTGGAATCAGAGTTGAGTTTTACCCATTGTTTTGTTTTGTCTATACAGGCCAGAACTCTTCACATTATATGTACACGATGAATGGGTATAAAACTGAGGGATTTTGTACATCTGAGAGTTCACAGAGAGCAAAGAGGAATATATCACAATGCCCCTCTGCATATAATACAGGCAGCCAACCTAAGAACTTAATACATTTTCTCAATTCAGGTAGAATTTCTACTTTTCTGGCTTGAAGAATTTAGAAAAGGATGTTCCCTGAAGGGATCAAATACAATCTAATCTTGGAAGCTAGCCAGAACAAGACTTGTTTAGTATTTGGAAGTGGGACTCTTAAGGAATAGCAGGTATTGTAGGGTATATTCAGAGAAAGCCTTTGAGTATTTCTTGCCTCAACTCCCCCCCCTCCCAATGGAATCCCCATGACAGGTGACTTAAAGTTGCAAATTCTTCATCTGATGGAAATCACAGCTCTCCCTAGAACAGTGGTTCTCAACCTGTGGGTCCCCAGTTGTTTTGGCCCTCAACTCTCAGAAATCCTCAAAGATGGTAAACTGATTGGGATTTCTGGAAGTTATAGACCAAAAACACCTGGGGACCCACAGGTTGAGAACCATTGATCTAGAGCAGTGGTTCTCAACCTGTGGGTCCCCAGATGTTTTGGCCTTCAACTCCCAGAAATCCTAACAGCTGTTAAACTGGCTGGGATTTCTGGGAGTTGTAGGTCAAAACACCTGGGGACCCACAGGTTGAGAACCACTGATCTAGAGTCTCAATATTCTAGAGCAGGGCTGTCCAACTGCCGGCCCTGCAGGTGTTTTGGACTTCAACTCCCAGAAATCCTAGCCAGTTTACCAGCTGTTAGGATTTCTGGGATTTGAAGTCCAAAACACCTGCAGGGCCAGCAGTTGGACAGCCCTGTTCTAGAGGCACCAGATACCATCAAATATTGGAAGCTAAGCAGGGTTAGTCCTGGTTAGTACTTCAATAGGAGCCTGCCAACAAATACCAGGTGCTATTATCTATACCGGGCCTGCCCAACAGACGGCCCGTGGGCCGTACATGGCCCACCAGCCCTTTGGCTGCAGCCCTCCTCTCCTCCGAAAAAATTATTATTTTTTTAAAAAATTCCCTTTTTTAAAAGAAAAAATAAATAAAGGTGCACATGCGTCGCTTCTGACGCTGGCGTGACGCTTTGGGAGGGAGGGCGGAGCCATGGGGAGTCCCCCATGGCTCCGTCCTCCCTCCCACAGCATCACGCCAGCGTCAGAAGCAGGCGAAAGCCTAGGAAGGGCAGGGAACCACTGAAAAGGAGCTATAGGTGGCACAAAGGGCGGCGCGTCACAACCAGGCCTCTGATGCTCCGCCCCTCGCGCTGCCGACAGCAGAGCCCGGGGATCGGCTCGCCCCTTCCTGCTTTTCTCCATGACCAGTCATGGAGAAAAGCAGGAAGGGGCGAGCCGATCCCCGGGCTCTGCTGTCCCTTCCTGCTACTCTCCGTGACCAGTCACGGAGAAAATCAGGAAGGGGCGAGCCGATCCCTGGGCTCTGCTGTCCCTTCCTGCTTTCTCCATGACTAGTCACGGAGAAAAGCAGGAAGGGGCAAATCAATCCCCGGGGTCTGCTGTCCCTTCCTGCTTCTCTCCGTGATCAGTCACGGAGAAAAGCAGGAAGGGGCGAGCCGATCCCCGGGCTCTGCTGTCCCTTCCTGCTTCTCTCAGTGACCAGTCACGGAGAAAAGCAGGAAGGGGCGAGCCGATCCCAGGGCTCTGCTTCCCTTCCTGCTTCTCTCCGTGACCGGTGATGGAGAAAAGCAGGAAGGGACGCCCCGCCCTCCGGGGAGAAGAGCCCGGGGATCGGGGCCTCGCCGCTCCCGCCCTGCCTCGCATGCCTGCGACCGGCCCCGGCCCCCTCTGTGGCCCCCAGGTAATCAGTGACCTGAATTCCGGCCCTTGGGCTGGGAGAAGTTGGACAGCCCTGATCTATATGTGAGAAGAAGGATCTGTCAAAACTACAGTGCCTCTGAGTATTCCTTAACTAAGAAAACTCTATGAAATTCATATGGTCACCACAAGTTGAAGGCACATATACACAGACATAATTAGGTGCAAACTGCTATGATTTTAGTAAATTTCTGATCCATGAATAGTAGTATGCATTCAATATAAATAAATAATTGTCTTAGGACACTCACGTGATACAACAGACTTTCTACCAGCTTGTTGTGTTATTTTGACTAGATTCTATAATCTTTTATTCTCTACCACTCAGAAACTACTTTACTTTGCTCCACAGTTTTCTGTATTCAAAATGGTCCTAACACACTAAATGGCATGTTATAAGTCACACAATTCGTCACAACTGTACAAATTATATTTTGTGGAAACTAGAACTCTTAGCTCTTCATGACTTCTCTTGAGCTTTGCTTTAAGAAGCTTCTTAATAGTGAATTCAAGGGGGCATGTTGCTTTCCAGCATATTGATTTTGCTCATGAACCATAGAGTAAGGCGGTATCCAGAAGTCTCTAAAAAACTCAACTTGGGGAAATGATATATACATTTATTCCTCCAAACCATTCTTTTTATCCTAATATCTGGAAACAAAGTTGCTTTCAAAGCCTCCTTATGTATTGCTCCCAAATAAATAATTTCAAATAATGTAGTTAAACTACTAATTCATGTGTGTTCTGATAAACCGAAGCAAAACCAGGCAACTTTGGATGTTTCATGGTTTGGAAAAATTTAAAAGGTTGGTTCTTCATTTCCTTCTCCACTGATTGGGAAGACGTTTAGGAGGATTTTAGCTTTACAGAAACAGATCTGCTACCACACTCCAGACCCCTCTCTCCCCCACCCAATATTTTAATTAAAATGTTTAACAATAAAAAACATACAAAAAGAAAAACAGCAATGTTTATAAATATATAAACATTCCACCTCATCAAACAGGGTTTTTCCCCCATTCTAGCACGCTGCCAGCACACTGCTGGAATGTAGTCTGCCAAAGCCCATCATATGCTTGTGCACATATACACATTTTTTCATTTGTTTTTTTTTTACATTAACTTTTCAAAACCAGTATCTGAAACTTTGAAACATAAGAACATAAGAAGAGCCATGCTGAATCGGGCCTCAGCCCATCTAATCCAGCATTCTGTGTCACACAGTGGCTCACTAGTTGTACACAGGGATCTCTAGCAGAAAGGAGGGCAAAACCCTCACCTGCTCCCGACCCCCCACAACCAGTACCCGGGAAAATCCTGCCTGCCTCCATCAACAAGAGGTGGCACTTGGATGTCCATTTCAGTAACTACTGATTCCTTGGTATCCATGAATCTGTCTAATCCTGCCTTGAAGCTGTCCAGGCTGACAGCTGTCACAACCTCCTCTGGAAGTGAGTTCCATAACCCAATGACCCTCTGGGTGAAGAAATATTTCCCTTTATTAGTCCTAACTTGGAGCTTTAGGGAGTGCCCCCTAGTCCTAGTGTTGTGTGACAGAGAAAATATTTTTTCTTTATTCACCTTTTCTATCCCATGCATGATTTTATACACTTCGATCAAGTCACCTCTTAAATGCCGTCTTTCAAGGCTGAAAAGACCAAGGCATTGCAACCTGATTTCATAAGGGAGCTGCTCCATCCCTTGGATCATTTTTGTTGCCCTTCTTTGTACCTTTTCCAGTTCCTTTATATCCTTCTTGAGGTGCGGTGACCAGAATTGTACACAGTACTCAGATGTGGCCTCACCATAGATTTGTAGAGAGGCAATACAACATTTGCCGACCTATTTTGATTTCCCTTCCTGATCATGCCAAGCATAGAATTTGCTTTTTTCACTGCTGCAGCGCACTGGGTTGACATCTTCATTGAGCTGTCCACCAAACCCCAAGATCCCTTTCCTGGTTTGTCTCAGAAAGCTTTGATCCCATCAGTTGATAAGTGTATTTGGGGTTCTTTGCCCCGATGTGCATGACTTTACACTTGTTTAGGTTAAAATGCATTTGCCACTTTGTTGCCCATTCACTCAATTTCGAGAGATCTTTCTGGAGCTCTTTAAAGTCAGTTTCATTTTTAACTACCATGAACAGTTTAATGTCATCTGCAAACTTTGCTACCTCACAATTTACTTCTACATCCAGATCATTTATGAATAAATTAAAAAGTAACGGTCCTAAAACTGAACCTTGGGGTACGCCACTTCTCACCTCTTTCCATCCAGAGAAGTGTCCATTTATTACCACCCTTTGTTTCCTACAGTTTAGCCAGGTTCCAATCCAGGACAAGACCTGTCCCTGATTCCATGGCTGAAGAGCTTATTTAGGAGCCTTTGGTGAGGGACTTTGTAAAAAGCCTTTTGAAAGTCAAGGTAAACAATATCGACTGGGTCCCCTTTATCTATGTGTTTATTTACACCCTCAAAGAATTCTATCAAGTTAGTAAGACATGATTTGCCTTTGCAGAAACCATGTTGATTTTCCTTCAGCAATGCCTGTTCTTCTATGTGCTTGGTAATTTTTTCTTTAATAATGGTTTCCATCACTTTGCCTGGAACTGAGGTTAGACTAACTGGCCTATAATTTCCTGGATCACCCCTGGATCCTTTCTTGAAGATCGGAGTTACATTTGCCTCCCTCAGTCCTCGGGTACAGTGCCTGATCTTAGAGAAAGGTTATATATTTTGGCTAAATTTCAGCAATTTCACACTTGAGTTCCTTAAGAACTCTGGGGTGGATGCCATCTGGCCCTGGTGATTTGTTGACATTTAGTTTAGTAAGGCATGTGAGAACATCTTCCTTGTTTATCTCTATCTGGTTTTAATTCATTTAATTCCCTCCCTGAAAAAACTGACTCAGCTGCAGGCATATGTTGTCTGTCCTCCTGTGTGAAAACGGAGGCAAAGAAGTCATTTAGCCGCTCAGCAATCTCCTTGTCTTCACTTATTGTCCCTTTCTTACCATTTTTCGTCAAGTGGCCCAACTGCTTTTCTAGTTGGGTTTCTGCTTCTGATGTACTTAAAGAAGTTTTGCTATTTTAAAAATATTCTTAGCTATATGTGCCTCAAAATCTCTCTTGGCTTTCCTGACGGTTGCTTTGCATTTAGTTTGCCAGAGCTTGTGTTCCTTTCTGTTCTCCTCAGTAGGAAGAGCCTTCCATTTCTTAAATGAGTTTTTCTTCTTTCCAATCACATCTTTTACTTCATTTGTAAGCCATACCGATGTCCTCTTGGACTTTCCCGGCCTCTTTCTTATTTTAGGAATGCATTTTAGTTCGGCTTGTTTTAAAGTATTTTTAAACAGTTTCCAAGCATTCTGGAAGGATTTGATTTTTTTTACTGTTCCTTTTAGTTTGTTCTTTACTATTTTTCTCATTTTGGTGAAATTCCCTTTGTGAAAATTTAAGCAGTCTGTCTCTGGAGATTGGTTGGGAGGGCGATAGCAGATCCCTAATGCTAGATTACTTTTTTTGTCCTGGGACTTTTACCCACAATGTTTCTGTAGGTGAGTTTGAATTTTCTTGAAATTCTAATTCATGAGATTCTAGCTCTTCATTTATGTACAAGGCCACACCGCTACCGTTTTTCCCTCTCCTGTCTTTCCTGTACAGTTTATAACCTGGAATTTTTGTGTCCCAATTGTTTTCCTCTGTCCACCAGGTTTCTGTTATGCCAATAATATCAATATTTTTCTTTTGCCAAACATTCCAACTCCCCTATTTTTGTTCGAAGGCTTCTAGCGTTTGCGTACAGACATTTATATTTATTGCTCTGGTGCCCTTTCAACTTTGGCTGTTTATGAGAATTTGTAGAAGGCCTACCATGTCCTACCTCTTGACTACTTTCTATCTTTTCTGTTGACTCAGCCATTTGTGCGTAAATTTCATCCTCCATACTTGGCGTTTCACCCTCTCGAACCGGAAGCTGCCCAGCTCCTGTCGACTTTCTCCTAGGAATCAGTTTAAAAGCTGCTCTGGAGCCTTTTTAATATTAATTGCCAGCAGTCTGGTTCCATTTTCGTTCAAGTGTAACCCGTCCCTTTTGTAAAGGTTTGGCTTTCCCGAAAATGTCCCCCAGTTCCTAACAAATCTAAACCCTTCCTCTCGACACCACTGCCTCATCCACGCATTGAAGCTCCTGAGCTCTGCTTGTCTGGCTGTCCCTGCGCCTGGAACCGGTAGAATTTCCGAGAATGCTACCTTTGAGGTCCTGGACCTTAATCTTCTACCTAGCAACCTAAATTTGGCTTCCAGGACCATCCGTTTGGCCTTCCCAATGTCATTGGTACCGTCGTGTACCACGACTGCTGGCTCCACCCCGGCACTATCTACCAGCCTATCTAAATGCCTCGTGATGTCCGCAACCTTTGCACCCGGCAGGCAATTTACCATGCGGTCATCACATCCATCACAAACCCAGCTTTCTATGTTCCTGACAATCGAATCGCCCACTACGAGAAGCCCCTTTCCTACCACCCGTTGAGAAGTATCCTCGGTGCAAGAGGATATGGGCACATCCTCCGAGGAAGGGGTCCCAACTAAGGGAGCCAGTCCCTCTTCCTCAGACTGATGTCCTCCCTGCCCAAGACCCCCATTTTCCAAAGCAGCTGGAGGGCTGCTCAGAATGGAGTGGGATGCTTCTATTTCATCCCTGGAGATCTCTTCCTCCTGCCTCACTTCCTCTCTGTGCTTCTCCAGGTCTGCTGATTCATATGCCACAATATGAAGACCATCCAGGTAATTAAATGTTTCAGGTACTGAGTAGTAAGTACATATATCACTGCTGTTTTTCTACACTGCAAGATCCAAAACTAGAATTTACTCATCCTGCCAGTAGGATGACAAAATGTCAAAAAAGGATGACACTATCAAGGTAAGTGACACATGACACATGGATTCCTCACACATGCTTTAAAAGAAACACCTGTCTACATTTACAGAAAACATATTTGCCCATTGAGTCACAGGCAACATTATGTTTGTTCAGAAAAGGGTTGATTCATTCATATTCCTTTGCTGTACTCTGGCCTACTCCACTGGAACAAAAGATCTTGTTGGAGACATGCTTGGCATCTCTATTTTATGTTAATATGTTGAGAAGCTGTCTTGTTGAATAGCCTCACTTAGCATTGTTTTCCTTCCACATCTATCAGCATTTCGGCTAATGGCACAAATCAATAGCACAATTAAAGAATCAATTTGCTGGTGACCTCTCAAGAAATAGGAATGACAAATCTTGAGAGAATAGCTTCCTCTTTCTTCTGGGAAAAAAACAACAGTCAACAATGAAGCAAAGAAAAAAGGCAGGATGCCACCAAATTTTAAAGAAAGCTGAAAGGAGGCAGAACTCACATTGCAGGGAATTACTACAAAAAGTTCTCGATTTCATATAACTTTTTTAAGTCACTGATGGATCAGACCTGCAATACACCTTCACCACTATCCTGTTTCTCATTGAAACTGATCAGATAATTTTGAGCAGGGCCAGTCCTACAAAAATCATAGGAAGTCAGTTGTTAGCTGAAGTGGAAACTGCTAGGGGACAATGTCTCAGTTCTTCAAGCAGCTCCTCCTGAGCACTCAGTCTGTCCCGTCTCCGATTCAAATAATCAAGTATGTAAATAGATTCTATCTCATCACTACTTACCAAGGAAGTTTCCACAGACAAATGTGTTGTGCTCTGTACACTGGAATGAGGAGATAGAACCATTTTGTTCTCTTGTAACAATATATGTTGGAACAAGCCTTGCTTTGACAATCTCACAAGAAGGATTTGAAAGCAATGGTAGCACCTTGTGTTCAGTGACATACCCTCTTTGCACTTGGGGGCTGCATAACACCATCATGATGAGAAACTATTAACGTGTTTAGCCTTTATAAATGTATCTAACTCATTTTAAAAGCATTTCAATAGCCTAAAATCTACATTAGGAGCCTTGATCTGGTGTTATGCATATATTAATTCTGGCCACTCAACTTATACTCTGTCTTGATCTGGGCACTGCTGCTTGCTTGCATTTGTTTGAACACAGGTACATAGTCCAGTCAGAAAACCTGGTAGCCTTTATTCTTTGAAGACTTCTACTCATGAATAGACAACAGGGATTAGTAAGAATTTCATTTCAATCAGTTTGTGATACGAATTCACAAAGTGTTGCATTGTTTCATATTTGGGATAGAAAAGAAAGTTACAATTTCAAAACAGTTGAACCAAAACTTATTGATTCACAAAAAACCCTACTATATGTATTTATTCATCCATCAAAGCCCTAAGCTTTGAGTAGTTAAACTGCTGCAAGCTGTTTTGGAGTGGTTACCACACTTTGTTTTCTGTTCAAAGCAGAGTTTAGAAAACTTTCTTGGATTACATGATCTGAGTAACTTTGGTTGATGTTTAAGAGGCCATGTTTAATGGAATCACTAGGACCTGCTGCCTCTATAGCATCAATGGGGAGGGAGGCCCCAGCTCTCAGGTTTGAGACTGGAAATCGCAGAGTTTGGGTTGCCCCTAAAATGCAAGAGAGTGGCAATAAGTTCCACAATCAGCGTTTAACCAAATTTGATTAACTTTCAATCTCAATTGATATTCGTGATATTTATGTAAAGTAAGAATTCATTTATAAAATGTACAAAGCAAACATTTAAAGTATCAGACTTACTGCCCTGTCCTAAATCCCAGCAATTCAGGATGCCTTATTGTTATTGGTGAATTGTCTGTTTCAGCATCTAATTGTTTTCATGTTTCTCCAATTTTTTCATCCTTTTCCACAGATGTACAACTCCTTAGATTGGTGGATCTCATGCCATACATTGTATTTTTGGGCATCAGATTATGAGAGACTTCTAAAAAGCCTTTCCAAAGGCACCCAGGCATGCAGGCACCCTAATGTCTGTTAGAACAGTAGTTCAATGCAGTTCAACCCCTGAACCCATGCAATCGGTATACATAATTTTATCAACATTTGACAAAATGTGCCCCCCTCCAGGCTATTTGGCTAATCACATCTCCCTTTATGATGTTCAGGACAGGCCCTTTTCTCAGTCCCACATCCATTGCAAGCTTGGTTGGTTGGAAAGAGAGAGCAGGTCTTTTCAGCGGTTGTCCCTCGACTCTGAAACACCCTTCTTCCCAGGTAAGCCAGAATGGTCCTCTCCATGCTATCCTTCCTGTGGCAGGCTAAAATCTTTTTATTCAGGCAGGCTTTAGAAAAGGGAGGTTTTTAAGTTCAAGTCAGGGAGTGCTATGGTTTTAGCTTTGAATATGTTTTTAACCAGTTTTAAGGGTTTTAACTGTTTATTTCTAATACCATTTATATTTTATTCTATTTTAATGTTTGTATATTTATAGGTTTTAAATTGTAGTGCATTGGTTTTACTGTAAGCTGCTTTGAGTCTTTATTCTAGAGAGGGAAAGCTGAATATAAATAAACATTTTTATTATTATTTCTACATCCTCCAGTGTCATGTTATGAAATTCTTGAGCCGGAAGACTTTCATTTCATGCACTATTATTGGTGGTTTCACATATTCATGGAAGTCATATTATAATTAACTTTGGCAATCATGTAGGGCTATGTCTTATATTCTGGGTAGGCCTTAGGAAGGTACATATCCTTTCTTAATCCTCTAGTGACTTTTCCTCCTGTTTAGAAAATTCCAGAAAGCTTTCTGTATACCGCCTCCCCCCCCCCCCATCTTAGAATTGGCTTCATTAAAATACATTTGTTGACCATTAAGCATTTGTTGACCATTAAGAAACATCAACAACATGAACATGCATAAGGGATATGACATGCATAGTTGTTGAGGGAGCGGGAGGTGGGTTGGGAGCATGTTATGGTCATATGAAGAAGCCAGGTTTCCCAACAGTGATTTTAAAAAAAATGACTATCTGAATTACTGTGAGACAAATCCTACTTGTATTAAAGCAATTCCCCCATGTGGTGGCAGTCTTTTGAAAGAGATTAAAGACAGCATTTCCTTTGAGAGGTAATGCAGTTATAGGGCATTTTTCAAATAAAATTCACACTATGACTTTTTGTGGAGGAAAATCTCAATCTGAGTGTGTTTGTCCTGTACCTAGAGCTATTGTGTCAGTACAGTGGATTTCATTTTCTACATTTCTGTGTTACATTGTCACATGTATGCCTTGACAGTCGGAGTTGTCCAGTGTTGTTAAGTACAAATATTGCATTGGAAATCAAAGGTCATAGTTGCACTCAATCCTTCATCATTCTTGCTTTTTAGGGACTTTATCACACTGAGTTGGAGAAAATGATGGAAAGCGAGGAAAAGAGTGGAGTTTCATGGGGTTCTGTCTTTAAAGAATATAATTTACTCACTCCCATCACACTGAGATCGCTTCCTCCAGCTTCTAACTCAACCATCTGTCTAATTCCCTTCACATGGGCAAGCAATGATTCCTCCCATTTCAAAGCTGCCAGCACATTGTTAAAACAGGCATCCTTTAAGACAACACTGCCTTGAAAACACCTTGGACTGAAACAGAAGCACCTTTCTTAAGGTGGCACTTTCCCTGGGATCATTTGCACGGATATTTCCTCCCATTGTCCCTCCAGGATTTCAAGTATTTATCTTTTTACAAAAAATCACCCAAAGTCATAGGACATGGTTTTAAATTAAACCTGATCTTTCCCAGAGCCTTTGCCTTGGCAATCCCAGGAAGTGGTTTTAAATTAACCCTTTCCCCAAGCTTCAGCATTGTCGATCAAGAGAAATGGGCATTTCAGCTCCTCCCACAGGCAGTGTCATCATTTTACTTACAAGCAGGCAACAAAAGAGGACAACAGTGATTAACATTAAGGACTCACCCATTTTTGACTAGGCCGAAACCTGTGAGGTCAGCCTGGGTAGACAGCTTGGCATCCATCTTGAGAGGGAGTTTCCACAGGGCAGCCATTATAAGAAGGTATTGTCAGAGAAGGGGGGAGTGGTTTTGGAGCTGCTCTGTCTGGATACACTATGTCCCTGCGGATTGGCTATTGAGCTGAGGGGGAGGAGCCAAGCTGGTTAGGAGGGAAAAATCCTGTCTGAAGGTTTTAGTTTTGGGGCTAGGCTTTGAGAGAGTAACATCAAAGCCTAAGCAGAGGGTCTGAAGCAGTCTGTGTTCTGTAGCTGAAGCATCCAGTGATAATCTGAGCTAAGGGTCAGGGAAGCTGACAGCACTTAGTGTCAGAAGGGAATACTGGTGAAGCTAAGAGTATGAGAGCCGGTAGAGCTGATTTGTGACAGTCAGTCAGGAAGCCTTGCAATCTATTGAGAACTATTGAGAAATGAAAATCAGAATTTAAGGTACAAGGGAATTATAAAGGAATACTTTGAACTTAATGTGGATAAAGGTACCAAGGAGGAAATAGTATGGGATGCCAGCAAGGCAGTGATTAGAGGATACTTCATCCAACAAGAGGCTATAAGGAAAAGGCAGAAAAAAATAGAGAGGACACTACTAAACAAAATTAAAGAGATAGAAGTAAAGCTAAAGGAAGAACCAAAGGAAAAAAAGTGGAAGGTTGAGCTGGAGGTTCTACGTAAACAGAAAGAAATCCTAGAGGTAGACAAAATGGAAAAAATTCTAAAATTTGTAAAACAACAGCATTTTCAACACGCTAATAGGCCGGGTAGATGGCTGGCAGCCAAAATAAGAAAAAAGAAAGAAAGAAAATCATATAACACAAATAAAAGAGAAAGGCAAGCTGTTACATAACGATGAACAGATCAAGGGGGAATTTTTCAAATTTTATAAGAATCTTTATAAAAGTGATAATATTAAAAGGGAAGAAGTGCAGAAATATATAAGCGAGAAAAGACTAAACAAAATAACTGACCAACAGAGAGAGGAACTAAATAGACCAATAGACAGAGAAGAATTAAAAGAAGCCATAAGCAACTCGAAAGGGAATAAAGCCCCTGGCCCCGTTGGGCTTACTGCCCATTATTATAAGATCTTCCAGGAGGAACTAATATCCTTCCTTCTGAAAGTAATGAATGGAATACTCCAGAAAAAGGTGGCTATACCTGAAACTGTCACGATGCAAGACCTAGGCCGGCCCATTAATCACACACACAGAGACGATAAACAGCTAACTACTTTATTGAATGATAAGAAACAGTTGAAAAGGGTAATTGTCCATAAAAATATCAAAAGTAATCCAATAGGTAAAAGGTATAGTCCAAAAGCAAACTTGGCAGAAAGATCCAAAGACTTGGCAAGGCTCCGCTTAACTAGCGGATCAAAGGACAAAACAAGGTTGCAAGATACAAACTCTTTCTGGGCAGGCCACTAGCCCCAAACTTAGCTACGTGGTCTTGGCTTCGCTACACATCTGTATAGGATAGACGTGGTCGAGTACTGAGGATCCGTTCCCACGGATCCTATACTTAATCCCCTTGGCGAGGCCCCGACGCCTAGGCTTCTCCTCCTCCAATCTGTGCTGCGAGCCCTCGGTCGGTCTAGGCTGTGGAACCAACCCCTCCTGCTAGCCTCAATGCTCCGTCTCCTATCAAACGTTCGACCTTGCCTCCCAGCACCTGGTTCCCTATCTTCGTGAGAGTCGAACTCCCCATCTGCTTCCCGGGCCTCTCGGTTGTTTCCCACATTCTTTCTTTGCGAGCCTCGCCCCCCCGGCCGTTCATAATCTTCACTATCACTGCTTTCGAATTCCGACTGGCCTTCCTGCCTCTCATAAGGATCAGGCCAGCCGTCATCCCAGGCCAGGCTTTCTGTGGGGGAAGAAGGCCCAGCTACCTCAAAATCCCTTCTTCTAGCCCCTCCAAATCCTCTTCAGAATCAGCTGGCTCCAATGCGAGTGGGACCCCGGTGCTGCCCCTGCCTTCCAGGCACAAACGAGAACTGGTGTGCTACACTATCCCCCCTCAGGGCCCCCCTCCGAGGCCTCCTCGAGGCTTGGGCTTGTCAGGGTACTTGCGGTGAAACCGAGCAAAATGTCCGGGCGTGAACATCTCGGGCCGGCGTCCAAGAACGCTCTTCCGGTCCGAAGCCTTCCAGTCAATCAAATACTCCAGCTTCCGGTATCTGATGCGTGCCTCCAGAATATCCTGCACCTCGAACTCCTCCTCGCCGTCACGCATCACAGGGGAGGGGCGGCTGTGTCACATCAGGCCGCACCCTTCGCCGCCGGGCGGAGCAAAGAACGATGAAACACAGGATGAATCTTCATGTCCGCCGGGAGTTGTAGTTTGAAAGCCACAGGACCCACTTTTTCCAACACCTTGTAGGGACCCAGAAATCTTGCGTCCAGTTTGCGACTGGGGCGCTGTGTAGGCAAGTTCTGGTAGACAGCCAAACTTTGTCTCCCACTTGAATCTCAGGACCCTCCTGGCACCGCCGATCAGCCATCCGTTTGTAATCCGCCGCCTGGTCCAATTGAGCACGTAGCAAGTCTTGAAGCGCGGTGAGCTCCTGAAGCCAATCTTCAGCCGCAGGCACTTCTCCTGACGGAGCCACCGGAGGGTAGAACCGAGGATGGTGTCCATAGTTAGCAAAGAAAGGAGTCTCTTTGATGGATTCCTGCGTCGCATTGTTGTAAGCAAACTCCGCCAACGACAACAAGGACGCCCATTTGTTTTGCTGATAGTTGACATAGCACCGCAGATACTGTTCCAACGTGGCGTTAACCCTTTCGGTTTGCCCGTCGGTCTGGGGGTGATGGGCCGTGGACATCCGAACATCAATCCCCAGCAACTTCTGAACAGCCCGCCAGAACTGGGACGTGAATTGGGTGCCTCGGTCCGTCACCAGACTCTGTGGAAGTCCATGCAACCAAAACACATGTAGCACAAACATATCAGCAGTCTCTTTAGCAGTAGGCACCCCCGCACAGGGAATGAAGTGTCCCATCTTAGTGAAACAGTCCACCATGACCAGGATCGTGGTGAACCCCTTGGACTTGGGCAGGTCAGTAATGAAATCAGCCGAGATCATCTTCCAGGGAGCGGTAGGAGTCGGGAGCGGCTGGAGCAAACCGGCCGGCTTACCCCCTTGGTTCTTAGCCCGCTGACACACAGGGCAAGAGCTCACATAGTCCTCCACATCCCGCCGCACTTTAAGCCACCAGAAATCCCAGAGCACCAACTGTAGGGTCTTGAAGAGCCCAAAGTGTCCGGCAGCCCAGCTATCATGGCAAAGTTTGAGGATGTCCTCCCGCTCGGGCCCAGGGGAAACATAAACAGAGTCACGGTGGTAAAGCACCCGTTCTTACCTGAAAGGAGATTGCACCCTTAGTCAGCTGCTCTTGCACCCACGGGTCGCCCCGTTGGCGAGCCTGAATTCGGTCACTGAGAGGTCTCTTGTCCCCGGGGGCCGGCGGGGCCACCGGGGGGGTTACAGGGGCCGCCCTAGCGGCAGCAAAGTTCTCTGCTTTGAGCAGCCGCGTCTCAGAAAGCCCTTCTCCACCTCTCACATACTCCGGCTTCCGGGACAAAGCGTCGGCTTGCTTGGTCTGCTTGGGGGTCACATAGTGAATGCGGAAATTGAATCTCTCAAAGAACAGGGACGATCTCTGTTGCCTCTGGTTCAATTTGCGCTGGGTCTTCAGGTGCTCCAAATTCCGGTGGTCGGTGTGAACTTCCACCGGAAATTTGGCCCCTTCGAGCAGATGTCTCCAGACTTCAAAAGCTACTTTAATGGCCAGGAGCTCCTTCTCCCAAATGGTATAGTTCTTTTCCGGCGCCGTCAGCTGCCGGGAGTAGTAGGCACAGGGCAACAAGTCCGTCCCTGCGGTTGTAGCAGGATCGCTCCCACTGCTACATCCGAACCATTCGCTTGCACAATGAAAGGGGTGTGGGGGTTGGGATGCTGCAGAAGCGGCTGGGTGGTGAACAGCTGCTTCAGCTTCCAAAACCCCACGTCCGCCTCCGATGTCCACCGGAACGGCCCCTTTCCTCGCAAACACTGGGTGATGGGATCAGCCCACTTGGCAAAATCAGGAATGAACTTTCTGTAGTAGTTGGCAAAGCCCAGGAATCTTTGAATGTCTTTTTTGCTGGCAGGGGCCGCCCAGTCTGCCACAGCTTGGACCTTGGTGTCATCCATGGCAATGCCCATGGGAGAGATACGGTAGCCCAGGAAATCCACCTCGCAGAAATCAAATGTGCATTTCTCACCAAAAGAGAACTCTGGGTTGGAAAAAATGGCCAAAGTATGAAGAGCTCACCACTAAAAAGGAAGGGAGGAGAAGCCTCAAAATCACTGGCCCAATTACAAAGCCAGTTCGATCTCTTATGTGGCTACAGTACCTTCATATAAGGGCATGGTTCAATAAGGACAAGCAACCCAGCTTCGACGACAAGGAGGTATTTTGGAAGATCTTTCTGAGAAAAGAAAGAAAGCTTATCTCAAAGGCATACCTGAAGCTATTGGAATGGGCCACAGAGACCGAGCTGGTGAAATCCTGCATGGTCAAATGGGCGGAGAATATAGGACGCTCCATCAGCCTACATGAATGGGAAAAGGTCTGGAGGGAAAGGCTGAAGATCACCTACGCCACAGACCTTAAAGAAAACTGGTACAAGCTGTTCTACCGGTGGTACATGACACCACAGAAGTTAGGTCTGATGTACAAAGGAGTCCAGTCGAAATGCTGGAAGTGTGGTTCACAAACTGGGACCTTCTTCCACATGTGGTGGACCTGCCAAGAAGCCTCAGCCTACTGGAAGGACATCCATACTGGCATCCAGAAAATCCTCCTCACCTCACTAGAAAGGAAGCCGGAGACCTACCTTCTGGGGCTACTGATGGAAGAAGAGCTTCTGGATGAAAACTCAGAACGCCTGTTCATCTACCTGTCCACGGCCGCAAGGATGGTCTTTGCGAAGAAATGGAAGGATCCAACCCCACCACGACTCGAGGACTGGGAGAGCAAAGTGTGGGATGTCATGAACATGGACAAGCTATCTTACTATCTCAGCGTGGCAGAAGGCAGGGCACTAAAAAAGACAGACTGGTCACCATTCCTGGTATACATTAAGACTCGGGAGGACCCCTCCGCCAGGGCGGCCACTCACCCATAAGGCCCCAAGTTATTCCACTCCTATCACAGGAATAGAAGAACTTAGGAAACCCCTAAAGACTCAACATCTCCCTTCACCAGGGGTAAAAACTCAACCCCCCCCCACGTGCAGGACTTAACGGGCGGAACCGTAAAGAGAGACCGGAAGCCAACGAGTCACCTCCCCTCCCCTACTCACCACTGACCTTACCCACCATACCCCCTCCACTTGCCCACGTCCCCCCCTCTCCCCGACCACCCTCCCCCGGTCTCTCCCCCCGACACCCCCCCTTTTTCCCGCTCCCGCTCTCCAGGTTGAGTCCCCACCCACCCGCCCAATGGCAGTTCCTCCCTACCTTCGCCCCGCCCCACCTCCCTCTCTCCCGGTTTAAAAGCCCCTCCCCTTCTGTTTCCGACTTTCCTATACCTGAAATTGTTCCACCTCTTTCCTTGTCTACTGTGAAACCTCAATAAATTTATTTTTTAAAAAAAATGCGCATTTCTCTAGTTTGGCATAGAGGCCGTGGGCTCTCAGTCACTGGAGAACCTCCTTGACATGGCGGTCGTGGGTCGCCTGATCCGGAGAAAAAATCAGCAGGTCGTCCAGGTAAACTGCCAGATAACGATCCAGCAGGTCTCCGAAAATGTCATTCATGAAATGTTGAAAACAGGCGGGAGCGTTGCACAACCCGAATCCCATTACCAGGTATTCGAAGCTCCCCCACTTGGTCTGGAAAGCAGTCTTCCATTCGTCGCCCTGGCGGATCCGCACAAGATTATAAGCCCCCTCAGGTCCAGTTTAGTGAACACTTGGCTCCCCGCATCCGCTCCAACAACTCGGGAATCAGGGGTAGGGGGTAGCGGTTCCGAATCGTGATCTTGTTGAGCTCCCGATAGTCATTACAGAGCCGCAACTCCCCCGACTTCTTCTTGACAAACAGGATTGGCGCCCCGGCCGGGGACTGAGAAGGCCGGATGAACCCCTTCCGCAGGTTCTCATCCAGAAACTCTCGGAGAGCCTGTTGCTCTGGTTCCGAGAGAGGGTAGAGTCTCCCCGCGGGATAGGGGCCCGGTTCTAGTTCGATGGCGCAATCGTAGGGCCGGTGGGGAGGCAAGCGCCTGCCTCCTTCTCGCTGAAAACATCCCCAAACCCAGCATATTTCTTAGGCAATGTGGCAACTTGCTCTACCTCTCGAGCCCGGCAGGCCCGGGCCGTCCTGCAGGGGCCCTGGCAATGCACAGAAGAAAATTCCAACTGTCTCTGGGCCCAGGAGATCTGGGGATCGTGGAGCGTTAGCCACACAATGCCCAGGACGACTGGAAAATTGGACAACTTAGTCACCAGGAAGGAGATCTCCTCTTTGTGAGAACTTGTCCACATCTTGGTAGGAGCAGTGTATTGAGTCACGGCCCCGGCTTTCAGGGTCCTTCCATCAATAGTCTGTACGCCCTTAGGCTCTTGGAGATCATCGAACTGTAATCCGGCTGACTTGGCAAAGTCAGTGTCGATGAAATTGTTGGTGGCCCCCGAGTCGATCATGGCATGGACCATCATCGGCCCCTTCCCT
Organism: Anolis apletophallus; assembly: GCA_030556195.1. Classification (NCBI taxonomy): domain Eukaryota; kingdom Metazoa; phylum Chordata; class Lepidosauria; order Squamata; family Anolidae; genus Anolis; species Anolis apletophallus. The sequence goes on from JARBWK010000001.1 coordinate 27,701,556, forward strand.
GACGACCAGAGAGCAACCATTACCAGGAACAATTATCCAGTCTTGGGTTCTGGGGGGAGGTTAGCGACGGCGGCCGAGTTAGCGAACCCACTTAAACTCGGCCGGCTCCTTCCCCCGTCACCTGGATTGCTTCTTCAGCCTCTGGGGCCCCTCCAAATGCGGCAGAGGCTTGGGGTGTCTTTCCACGCGGTTTCTGAGGGCATTCTCTAGAGAAATGTCCAACCCCCCGCAGTACCAACACAAATTCAGTCGCTGGCGGCGTGCTATCTCAGCGGCGTCCACCTTGGGTCTCACATTTCCTAGCTGCATTGGCTCCGGTTCATCCATGGGCTGGGGGGCCGGGGCAAACTGCCGGAACGAGAACTGACTAGCCCCCGTCTCCTTCCGGACTGCCGGCTTCTCCCCGGGGCCTTTGTCCCATCGCCTCTGGGTCTGCAATCCCGCCTCCACTCGTAAGCTCACGGTGATTGCCTCCTCCAGGTCTGCGGTCCGGGCAGCCCCTCTCAGGATCTCTTGCTGCATCTCCGGCGACAACCCTTTCATATACTGGTAACGTAGAGCAGCGGGATTCCATTCCACTTGAGCCGCCAGCACCCGGAAACGGGAGATGTACTGGGACAACGACATGTCCTTCATCGACAACCGGTCCAACTCTCTTTCCGCCAGCTCTGCATTCACGGGCCCCCCCCAAGTCCTCTTGATGGCCTCCAGGAACAGGGCCACCGGGGCCACTTGGGGAGATACTGCCTTGATCAACGTGGTCGCCCATGCTGCCGACGTCCCTTCCAGCAGCGTGTAGACAAAGCCCACCTTGGCGCGATCAGTGGCGAACTCCGTGGGCCGCAGCTCCAGGTACATCTCCACTTGACCAATGAACACTTCGACTTGAGCCAGATTTCCCCCGAACCGTGCTGGAGTGGCCACGGAAGGGTGTCGGCCCACTCTGGCTCGTAGTTCTCCCAGTTCCTGCTGCATCTCCTGGATCTGAGCAGCGGTGAGATTCGCCATGGCGCCGGTTCGCCGTGTGCGTTTCTTGGACCGTCCCATGATGTGAAAAGGGGTTCGTGGAGTACTTCGGCCAACTGTCACGATGCAAGACCTAGGCTGGCCCCTTAATCACACACACAGAGACGATAAACAGCTAACTACTTTATTGAATGATAAGAAACAGTTGAAAAGGGTAATTGTCAATAAAAATATCAAAAGTAATCCAATAGGTAAAAGGTATAGTCCAAAAGCAAACTTAGCAGAAAGATCCAAAGACTTGGCAAGGCTCCGCTTAACTAGCAGATCAAAGGACAAAACAAGATTGCAAGATACAAACTCTTCTTGGCAGGCCACTAGCCCCAAACTTAGCTACGTGGTCTTGGCTTCGCTACACATCTGTATAGGATAGACGTGGCCAGTACTGAGGATCCGTTCCCACGGATCCTATACTTAATCCCTTGGCGAGGCCCCGACGCTCTAGGCTTCTCCTCCAATCTGTGCTGCGAGCCCTCGGTCGGTCTAGGCTGTGGAACCAACCCCTCCTGCTAGCCTCAATGCTCCGTCTCCTATCAAATGTTCGACCTTGCCTCCCAGCACCTGGTTCCCTATCTTCGTGAGAGTCGAACTCCCCATCTGCTTCCCGGGCCTCTCCCTCGGTTGTTTCCCACATTCTTTCTTGCGAGCCTCGCCCCGGCCGTTCATAATCTTCACTATCACTGCTTTCGACCCGACTGGCCTTCCTACCTCTCGTAAGGATCAGGCCAGCCGTCATCCCAGGCCAGGCTTTCTGTGGGGGAAGAAGGCCCAGCTACCTCAAAATCCCCTTCTTCTAGCCCCTCCAAATCCTCTTCAGAATCAGCTGGCTCCAATGCGAGTGGGACCCCCGGTGCTGCCCCCTGCCTTCCAGGCACAAACAAGAACTGGTGTGCTACAGAAACGTGGACTACAGCGAGTATAACGGTCATCCCTAAAGAAGGAACAGACAAATCAGACGTTAAAAATTATAGACTGATCTTGCTGTTAAACTCGGACTATAAACTTTTCACACACATTCTAGAAGAGATATTTTAAAAAATTTCTAAATTTGTGGATAAAATCAGACCAAGTGGGTTTTTTACCAGGACGACAGCTTAAAGAAAATGTTCGAATAGTGATCGATACAATAGAATATTACAGGGAAAAAATCCAAAAGAAAGCAGCGATTCTCTTTGTTGATGCTGAGAAAGCATTTGACAAAGTGAATTGGGATTTTATAAAAATCCTAATGCGAGAAATAGACTTGGGGTTTTACCTTAACAACGGGGTAGAGGCAATCTACTCACAACAATCGGCCAGCATCTTATTAATTGGCTCAAAGACAGGTACCTTCAAAATCAACAAGGGCACTAGACAAGGGTGTCCGTTGTCACCCCTTCTCTTCATCTTTGCTCTGGAGGTTTTATTAGAAGACATAAGGGAAGATCGGGAATTGTCTGGAATAAAAGTTAAGAATGGGGAATATAAAATCAGGGCATTTGCGGATGATCTAGTCTGCTTTGTCGAAGACCCAGAGGAAAATTTGGAGAAGTGGCTAACTACGATAGGAAGATATGGTACGGTGGCGAGTTTTTAAATAAATGAAGACAAGACCAAAATGATAACCAAAAATCTGGACCAAACGGAGAAAGAAGTCTTGAGCAAAAATCAGGTATAATAATAACTCCCAAGGTAAAATACCTAGGAGTTTTTCTAACTTCCAGGAATATTGATTTGGTAAAAAACAATTATGAGGCAAAGTGGGTAGAAATTGAAAAGGACCTTAACAGATGGAAACACCTAAATTTGTCCATGTTGGGTAGAATATCATTAATAAAAATGAATGTCCTGCCCAAGATGCTTTTTCTTTTTCAATGTTTACCTATCTTGCATTCAGATAAATACTTTAAAATTTGGAATAGGGATTTAAGAAATTTTATCTGGAGGGGTAAAAGAGCTAGAATAAATTGGGTGAATTTGACGGACAAGAAAGAGAGAGGAGGCTGGGGGGTACCGGACCTCAGACTCTATCACGAGGCTTGTGCTCTGGACTGGGTAATGGAGTGGATACTATTGACTTCTCTCTCTAGAAGGCCACGAATTACAAGTAGGGTGGCATGGGTACCTTTGGTACAACCAAATGAAGGAAGAGTGTAAATTCAATGACCATATGATAAGGAAATCTCTGATTAAGGTCTGGCTGAAATATAAAAGGAGATTTTGCAGTAAAACACCAGGGTGGGTATCCCCACAAGAGGCATATTTCAGAAGAGAATATGGGAAATCTGACTGGGTGAGGTATGGCACGCTGTTGAAAATCTCGGGCGACTGTATAGTTTTGAAAGATAGGGAGGAAGTGAAAGAATTAGACAAAACAATTGATTGGCTGCAATACATGCAAATAAATGAACAATATAAAAAAGATAAGATCTTGGGATTTACACTGTCAGATACATACTGGCAGGAACTAGCAGAAAAAACTAAAGGGAAAATATCTTTATTATATGATAAACTGCTAGAATGGCAGACAGAAGAGGAAGCAATAAAGGACTGCATGGTCAAATGGGCCCAAGATGTAGGCCATCAAATCCCATTCAAAATGTGGGAAAGGTTTTTTGAATAAACATCTGAAATACACGCACTCGTATGATCTAAAAGAAAATAGCCTGAAGATTTTCCACAGGTGGTACCTCACCCCAGAAAAAATCGCCAAGTTTAACAAAAATTACAGTAACAAATGCTGGAAATTGTGATATTTTAAAAAGTGAAAAAGTAAAAAAGTTTTGGAGATCTGTACATAAAGAAATTCAAGAGGCCTTGGAAATCAAAATTCAGTTAAAACCTGAATGTCTGGTGCTGGGACTACTTGATTTTAAGGTAGAGGACAACATTGAGAAGTTATTTGTCTATTGTATTTCTGCGGCCAGATTAGTCCTTGCCAAAAGATGGAAGGAAGATAATATCCCTGAGATCGAGATTAAAGATAATAGACATTATGGAGATTAAAGATAAAACAAGACATAAAGCCAAAGAACCATTGATTATCAAGATACAAGGGGGAGACTGTAACATAAAAGGACAGACTAAAAGTAGTCGGGGATGTCTTATATGGAATGTTTTCATTTTTTCCCATATATGGAATGTTTTTTTTTTTTTTGTTAGTAGTTTTGTGTCAGGGTGATGGGGTGTGTGTTGTGACTGTGTTCTGTTTATTCTATGTTTTTTAACAATATTTTTGAAACCAATAAAATATTTTAAACCCGAAAAAAGGAAGCCTTGCAATCTCTGGGTATAAAGATAGCACCGTAGACCTGGAGCCCCTGGAGCCCCTCTGTAGACCTGGAGACTGGCAACGGTTAAATGCTTTATTTAGAATATATGGTTAAAGGAAAGAGGCTAGGAAAATACAGTCTATTGATGCTCTCAAAAGCAGCAACAGATAGCAGCAAATTGTCCAAAAAGGAAGCAGGAATAAAGCTATAGTCCTTTGGCAAACAGGAACAAAAGTAAAAGGGTCTTCTTGCCCCAAACGGGCTAAATCCAAGGAAAGGGTCGCGGCACAAGGCTTGGCAAATAGAGTCTTAGAAGTTGGAAGGCCCAAGGCCCAGGCAAAGGTTCCGTGGAAGCGTAGCGTGGAGGTCTGAACGTTGACGAAGGATGGATCCTATTGCTGGGGCCTAACTTAAATAGGTCCCAGCACCTTTGAAGAGTTCGACGTCCTAGGCGTCGTTACTCTGTTCTCAAAACAGCTCCGCAGCTGGGCCTACTCCAGCCTTTCACATAGGATTGGAATGCGGCTCCAATTAGCACCGGCACCTGGATAATAGGGAGTGCTTCTCTCCCCGCTTATCGAGCCGAGATGGAGCTGAGGTGTCCTTGAACGAAGGATGACCTGCTTCGCTTTGCAGAAGCAGCCTGGCAGAAACTGGCATTTTGCTTTAGCAGGCCTGACTAAATTAACATGGCTTTGGTCTGGTTTGACCAAGGAAGCAAGTTGAGGACCAGGTTGGGGTGTGAAAAGAGGTGGGCTCTGGGACTGAGAACTAACAGGAAACTCTTAGAGCAGGAGTTTGTTAGCAGGTTCAGACAGTCTAGGGAACTCTGGGTGGCTAGCGGTTCCAGGTTGTGGACACTCACAGTATTCAGGGAAGCTGTTACTGTGAGGAAGTTCGTTTAAGAACCAAGTTTGGAAGTTTAGAAGATACTTCTGCCAAGCAACCGTTACGCTATTTCAAGTTTTACTGTAACTATTATGCTGTGTGCCTTTCTCAGGAAAGTTCTACTAATAAACATTTCTCTGTTCATCTTTTAAAAGGAAAAGCCTCAGGAATTGCTTTATTCTCATAATATTTTATCCATTGCCTCAGGGACCATTGATTCCAGTTTTGGGGGTTTTCTCCTGGATCTATGGCAAGCATCCTCAGAGGTTGTGAGGATGCTTCCCATAGATCCAGGCAAAACATCAGGAAAGAATACCTCTAGACCATGGCCATATAGCCCGAAAAAACCTACCACAACCCAGTGATTCTAGCCATGAAAGCCTTCGACAAAACACTGATTTTATTGTGCGTGATGAAGTCTGTTTCACAATGTTCCTTTGGGATTCTACAAAGAGAGTTGTTGATGCAGGCTAAGTAGCCAAATCCATCTGGAAAAAAGAAATGTTTCCTCCACTGGACACACAGATAATAGCCAATTGATCTCAGTTTGCATCAATTTGCACTGTTGTCCTTTTCCAACAAACTGGGTAGGATTTAGTTCTAGGGTGAGAATTATATCATTCTCCAAATGTTGTTGGACTTCAGCTCTCCTTAGCCAGAACCAGTATAATGAGGAATGCTGGGACTTGCAGTCAAATAATAATAGAAGAGCCACACAATTCCCACCACTAGTTTAGTTAAAGAAACGGTCTTAGTGGTTGGTAGGCTTGTGCATTTTGGCTAAATCTTGAGCCATTTTAGCTGGCCACATACTGGTAGACCCCCATTTTGTGCACCTCCCAAAAACAAGCACACAGCTGGATGGCGTTTTCAGACCACAGCAGAAAAATATGGTTATATCTGGTCCATTGGCGGCAATGGGAGGGATCCACAGGGATTCCTGTCATTTTAGGCAATGGCATAATTTGTCCTTATATCCTTCATTAAGACCTGGATTAAAAAGCAACAGAGTTAAGATACCACCCTTTTGCGATCCTTTCTGAAAGGTCTGTAGAGAAGACCTGGGTTTGATGCTTCCTTAAAGCTGTTTCTACCCTAGAGGAGATAGGTGCTATAGGTGCTGCAGGTCTACGTGCTCTCTCCCTGCATACAGATTTCCAAGACATTTAAAGGAGGCTTCCCACTTTACAGGGAAGAGTGGTGACCTGGAGCTATCCTACCCTGGGCTTCCTTTAAAAGGCCCTCTGTTTTCTCTTGATTGCACTGCAAGCCCTGCCTGGAGTGGTAGATGCCCTTTTCCCCCTCATGCCTTTCTGCTTTGGGTTGAATGCTTCCATAAAGCTGTTTTTACTTTCTACTCTACAGAAGAGGTAACTAGGTGGTAGTAGTTGTCTGAGAATGAGTCTTTTCTTTTTGTTTGCTGGGATGACTATTATTAATAATTATTATTATCTTTTAGAAGTATTTTCTGAAGGAGAGAAGGGGAGGATAAAAAGAAGTTAAAAGGGTGACTCTCCAAGCCCCCAAACATGCACACACACCTCAAACACCCATCCCGCATGCTGCCAACTCCTAGTCAGTCCCAGTAAATAAAAATAGTCAAGAAAATATAGGAAAATCGAAAAGATTCATGAGAGAGGCCAAAAATACACTGAAGCCAGGATGCAACTGTGATGCTGAATAGGGGAGGAGGAAGCATGTTTGGCTGCCACATGGTCCTGTTACAGACAGGGAAATGTGACTGCTGGGCCCTTGCTCTTATGGCCATCCAGTAGAGCCGAAGAAGCCGATCTGGCTAAAGTAAAATGGCTAAAACAGATCTGTGCACAAGTCTAGTTGGACAAACACTGCTTTTACATCTATATTCTGGTGGCACATATGAAGTTTGTGCATGTTTTATGAAATGACCTGGAACAATTAATAAGTGTAGATCTGATTTAATTGATCGAGCTTATGTTAGTGTTGATTTGCCAGGTTGGGTTTAGGCCTTAGTCATATTTAGAGGATATCAATTCACTCAAAAAGATAAAATAATCTGGCTAACTGAATTCTCATTGATTCCAATTAGTATCTTAAAACAAACTTATTTCCCCAACAAATGTTGAAGGAGAGAAGCATATTTCAACATTTTCAAATATTTTTTAAAAAATATTGAACCCTTTGGTCTCAGTTTGCAATGGATTGTCTTCAACACTTTGGCTTGTGTTCTTCAGTGAACTGATGTGACTAATTCCTGACACTATGATTATCACTGACATACAATCAAAAAGCTGTGATAGTAATGATGATAGAACTTTTAAACCATCAGTATATTGCATGACAGTTGCATTTAGTCCATGTTAAAAACAAAATAAGACTTCATTGTGTTAATCTACCGTAAGTGGATCTGATTGTACAAGTATTTGAAAATTGCGTCAGAAAACTTGAGCACCATTTTTTTTCCTTTGAGGCAGGGTGAGGGGGAGACACATCTGTAGTTGCATAGATTGAAGAGGAAAGTGTGATAATCACAAAGGATTTGAGGGGCTACTGCTGAATGCAAATTCCAATCCGTATATCCTGTAACATGTATAAATGGGACAAATAGAGGGTAGGGTGGGGAGGGGGTTTCAGACAATGCAAATGGAAGGATTAAGATTAGGATTATATTGGGACCAAAAGCTTCATGCTCATCTGCCCACTTTTAGGATAGAATGATCCAGACTGGACAGTCCATGTCTGCAATTTTCTTTATAGAAGTAATTCATGTCACCCACTACTTTCGTTCTATGAGCATCACAAAGTTACTTTTTTGGACAGTAGTTGAAATATGTATAATGGCATCATTCATTCATTCATTCAGTTTATTATTTGATGAGTCGCCCTCCACCGGAGTGCTCTGGGCGACTTACACAGACAGATTAACAAACTTATATAACAGTACAGTTAAAATGGTTACACATTAAATGCCCTACCAAAGAGCCACGTTTTGAGTATTTGCATAAATGACCGTAAGTCAGGTATGGCTCTAACATCTGGTGGTAGGGAGTTCCACAGGGTTGGAACAGAGATTGAGAAAGCCCTACGCCTTGTGGATTCTAGTGTACCTCTCTAAAATCTGGGATGGAGAGGAGGTTCTCTTGGGCTGGTCGTTGTGATCTCTGGTAATGAAAGGATGACAGGCGCTCCCTGAGGTATAGTGGACCCTGTCCGTGGAGAACCTTGAAAGTCAGGACCAATGTCTTATAAGAAGCCCGCTATTCGATTGGAAGCCAGTGTAGATGCTGTAAGGTCAGTGTTAAATGTCATCTCATGGGTGTTTTCGAGAGTAATCTGGCATCCGCATTTTGGGCAACTTGGATCTTCTGGGTAACTGACGAAGGGAGGCCAACATATAGTGCATTACAATAATCCAGCCTCGAGGTAACCGTGGCATGGATCACTGTTGCCAGAGCCTCTGTTGGGAGATAGGGCGCCAGCTGCCTTGCCTGGTGAAGACAGAGGAAGGCTTGTTTACTAATAGAAGTAACCTGAGCTTCCATTCTGGTGGTCGACCAGGCCATAAGATCTCAGTTTTTGCTGGATTCACCTTCAGTCTGCTCGTGCGCAGCCATCCCGTCACAGCTTCAAGGGACTGGGTGAAACTGTCCAGTATTGATGTTGTCCCAGGTTCTAGATGAAGGAGGAGCTGGGTGTCATCAGCGTACTGGAAGCATTCCAGACCAAAGCTCCATACTAGCCTGGCAAGTGGCTGGACATAGATTTTGAACAATACAAGGAAAAGATTGCACCTTGTGGTACCCCACAGAGAAGGGGGAATCTTTTGGATACTTGACCCATCCAATCCACCTGCTGGCTACGACCTCGGAGGAATGAATTAAACCACTTTAGAGCTGGCCCTTGAATTCCAGATGTAGCTAGATGTTGGATCAGCAGATCATAGTCTATGGTGTCGAATGCTGCGGTGAGGTCCAGGAGCACCACATTCAGTGTGGCCTTTATATTCCTATTCAATGGAAGCATCTAAATTCTACCATCTGAATGTGAACCTATTTCTTAAATTTACCTTATCTGGCTGTAGCAACTCTCCAGAATTATAGCAGTTTGATACCATCAGTGCTATGGAATTCCGGGATTTGTAGTTTTCTGAGATATTTACACTTTTCTGTCAGAAAGCTTGTGTGCCCAAAATTAATGAGTAATAACGGAATCCCATAGGATGGAGCCATGATAATTAAAGGCCCATCAAACTGTTATAATTCTGTGAAGAGATATATGGATTGTGCTTTTAGATTTGTGCTCTCTTCTGCTGGATCCCCAGATTAAGCCATTGGTGCTTCAAGAGCTGTTGTTCGATGTGCCAGATTAGAATTCCAGAGGTGATTATTAAAGATTGTGACCCAAAATGCTATGCATGTCAAGTCCATTAGCATTGCCATAAGTTGGGGGCAGGGAAAAATACACCTTCCCATTGTTCTCGGAAGTTATGTTTTTGATGTAAAGGCAAGTATGATCTTAAGCTGAAATAATGAGAGAACTGTTGCTTACTCATCCCCACAGCAGTGCCTCACTTGTCTAAGACAGAACAAGGAAAGTGTGTACCAGGTGTTTCTCTAGAATTTTTTTCTCCCGTTATTGCTTTGCTTTCATTTGGATGAAGAAAAATCAAAGCAACTGCCTCTACGTGCAGTGCCAGTTTTCTGCATCTGAGACTCAGAAAGGTCAGGGGATAGCAGTTGCTCAAGGCAAGGGTCAGACACATCTGGGGGCACAGGGATGCAAAGAATTTTTTTTAAAAAAATACTTACCTTCGGTAAATTTCAGCTTCTTGATACTGCCAGAAACCTTAGGGAGAAAAGCTGTGCTTTCTCAAATGGTTCTGCCATCGGCATGAGAACAAGAACACAAGGTTTTTCCCTTCAGAAAATGCTTTTCTGTGATCTGCACAGACTAAGGGGAAGAATGCAGAGTTTAACAAGCTCAAAATGAATGTTTTAGGTTGCACTGGTTTTAGACAGTGTGAATTCTGTATTCCCTGTGCATTTCTGAAACCATGGATAACAGTGAATCACATATTTTATTATACTTGGGCCAGAAGCATACACAGAATCACACTGGATGACCTAGAGAGGCCCCCAAACACTTCTTGGAGTGTGGATAAATGAAACTATGACTATCAAATAGTGGATGAGGGAGTGTATGTTATGGTTTTAATGAGGGGTTGGGGGGAGAAAGGTGATATTTTCTGTTTTTCTGCACAATGCCCGAAGTCTCCTCTGCTCATATTCATCATTTAAACACTGAAACACCTCTTATGGCCCTTCAGAAAAGTGGGAAATTGGAGGAGATATGCCCCATATTCTGACTGATCATCCAAATAGGTGTCTAGATTTCAGCAGGTAATGTCATCAGTCTGTGTTTGATGATGGAGACCTACGATCTCTTCACATGACCCTGCTAGTGAAAGGGAAGGCATACAGGGCTAATTGTGGCCTCATCACAAGTATGGTGCATGAGAGAATGCTTTGGCACCCTTTCCTTCTCCTCATTTCATGCAGAAATGGCAGAAATGTGCGTTGCCACACTGCCCTTTCTGCCATCACTAGGGGAAATAGAAGGGAAAGTGGATCTACCCAAAATACACTTTCCTCCCTGTAGTTGTGGAAGAAGCACCTTTCAGCGCTTTCCCCCACTTTGGGATGAAAGTTGATGGGGCCTGCTGTTTGTCATGTGATAGCGCATGGCAGGCCCCATTCTTGTCATGAAGCAAAGTGGCAAAATGGGGCAAAAATGCCCCATGTGAAGAGATGGCTAGACAGATGTTTCTTCAATAGCTGACAATTTCCCATATCAACTGAATTGATTTGGAGAGGGTTGTAACATTTAAAGGGCAAATTCCAGACTCATAATGAGAGGAGAGACAAAGCATAGCTGTGCATGTGATAACCTTCAGATAACCTTTTTCATTGGCCACTCTAGACCAAGCATGGGCAAACTTTGGCCCTCTAGGTGTTTTGGACTTCAACTCCCACAATTCCTAACAGGCGGTCCAAAACATCTCAAGGTCCAAAGTTTGCCTACGCCTATCTAGACCTGCTGGAAGAGATTTGACAGCTAAATGAGCTGTCAGGATTTAAAACACAAGTAAAGACCTAGCTCTTCCAGCACACCTACCCCGTCAATTTTTAGCTATGAATTTCAACTTACATTCTATTTGTACAAATGATTTTAATGTGTTTTAATTTCATGATTATATTTTGATATATGTTAATTTATAGGGTTTATTTCAACTTTTTTGAACCCCACCTTGAGTAGAGACAGGTCCCTTCCACACAGCTGTATAAAATCCACATTGAACTAGATTATATGTCAGTGTGGACTCAGATAATCCAGTTCAAAGCAGATATTGTGGATTATCTGCCTTGATATGAATGGGCTATTTTCTTTGATCTCTGTTGGGAACAAGAGCAGCAAACACATAACTCACTACTTTTGCATCATTTCATGCCAATGGGGCAGTGAGAAGGTGAGGGAACTTTTCCAGCAATGGCTGTTCTCTTGAGATAAAACTGACATTTGGAAAGGGATTCCCTAGCCATAACTTCCTGCTGTGGTTGATGAAGCTAAAGTCTCTTATACACTGCCAAATAAAATCCAGATATGATTTGAACTGGATTATAAAGCAGTGGCCATGTTCCAGAAACATTCTCTCCTGTTGTTTCACCCACATCTATGGCAGGCATCCTCAGAGGTTGTGAGGTCTGTTAGAAACTAGACAACTGAGATTTATATATCTGTGGAATGTCCACAGTGGGAGAAAGAACTCTTGTCTGTTGGAGGTAGAGGTGAATGTTTCAATTGGCCATCTTGATTAGCATTTGATGGCCTGACAGTTTTTAGGTGTGGCTTGTTAATGTCTGGGGGAATCCTTTGTTGACAGGTGTTTCCTCTCTGGAGTTTCCCTGTGTTTGAATGTTGTTCTTTATTTGCTGTTATAGTTTTAGAGTTTTTAATACTGGTAGCCAGATTTTGTTCAGTTTCATGATTTCTTCCTTTCTGTTGAAATTGTTCACATGCTTGTGGATTTCAATGGCTTATCTGTGTAGTCTGACATGGTGGTTGTGAGAGTGGTCCAGTATTTCTGTGTTCTCAAATAATATGCTGTGCCCAGGTTGGTTCAACAGGTGCTCTGCTATGGCTGTCTTCTCAGGTTGAATTAGTCTGCAGTGCCTTTCAGGTTCCTTGATTCATGTTTGGGTGCTGCATTTGGTGGTCTCTGGGTAGACTTGTCAACAGCTGCATGGTGTACAGTAGACTCGTGTAGAGGTGAGAAGATCCCTCTTTTCATTTGCTTAATGTAGCTTTTCTTTGTTGGTCTGTAGATAGTTTGTAGGATGTTTCTTCATCAGCTTCCTTATGAAGTCAGTGGTTCCCTTGATGTATGGTAAGAACATAGATCTTTGTCTTTATTCCCATGGCTTGTTCTCAGTCTTGCAGCTCTTCTGATATCTGTGGTGGAGTATCCATTGGCCTGTAGAGCCCAGGATATGTGGTTCAGTTCACCTTGGAGGAGGTAGTGTTCACAGATTCTTTTTGCATGGTCTGCCAGGGCTTTAATGGTGCTGCTTTTTCAACTTGGGTGATGGTTGGAGTTTTTATTTAGGTATCTATCTGTGTGAGTAAGTTTTCTGTACACTGTATGGCCCAATTGTTGATTGGGTTTGTGGATGACTAGGACATCTAGAAATGGTAGTTTCCCTTCATTTTCTTTTTTCATGGCGAATTGGATGTTTGGGTGGATGCTGTTGAGGGGGTTCAGGAACTTGTTTAGATCTTCTTCTCCATGGCTCCAAATGGTGAAGGTGTCATCCACATATCTGAACCATATAGTGGAGCTTTTTTGTTGCTGTTTTTCAAAGTGCTCCATGTGGAAATTTGCTATGACTGGGCTGAAAAGGCTCCCCATGGCTACTCGATCTTTCTGTTCATAGTATTCATTGTCCCACTGGGAGTAGCTTGTGGCGAGGCACTCAGTGACTTGACAGGTGAAGATTTTTTCATGCCCTTGCAATACAGACCAGACAAAAATCCACCTGTTAAAATTCTCCCTGTTCGCAGCTGTCAGGAGCACAGGATTTCAGAAGTGATGTTACAAAATGGTAGCCAGCCTAAAACTATTGTTTTGGCCTCTTTATTTCAGTTATTGTCACTCTTTTAAAAGGGTCCCCTGCCAAATGATTCATTTGAACACATTGTAAGCAGGGCCTTTTCTTTTGCCTAGTATTTAAATGCTAGAAATCAAGACCATGTTCTCTAAGGCACACTTGGGAATATCTTATCTAACTCTTTTATCTGCTCATTAGGTGCACTTTGTTGATTTTCAGAAAGTGTGTCTGATTGCTTCAGCTAAACTCTTTGCTAGGGAAGCCTTGACATAGCTAAACATTTTAACTGCCTTCTCCACTCTGTAAATGGTCAGCTGATAACAGCAACGAGTGTGCTGGAGGAAAGAGATTGTTAAGAGTTCTTTGAATTGAGGAAATGAAAAAGGAAAATCAATGTTAATTCTATAAATAGTGTCAATGGCTGGTGGAGGAAGAAACTTTTTTAAAGGCAGGAAAGGGATCACAAAAGAAACAAAAGTATAGTACTCTAACTCTGAAAGCATACTTGCTTTATAACAGAAAACTCAATTGAGAGGGAGCGTTTTTTAAATGGCCATCCTCAGATCCTTCTTTCTTTAGAACTGTTGAAAACCAGTCCTTGGATTTATACTATTTCAGGTTGTTTGTTCTCAAATACAACCATGATAGGTGACAGCTGTTGATTCCTGGGTTGTTAGATCTCTCTATTTCTAGGCAACATTGTTCCCTACAAGATATTGTGAGTATCTTATCAATGGAGACTTTACCTATCTGGGGATGTGTCAACTGTAATTGTGTCTCCTCCGCCCATAAATCATTCCAATTTCCAACTATTCTATTGGTTTTTTTAAACAACGTGGTTCTCTCTCATTGAGATGAAATCTTTCCATCCTCCTTCAAGTGCAGATCCTCATGGTAACTTGGGTCCTGTTGAGGCCATGCTTGATCCATGTTGTGGGACTAGGCAGCAGGAAGTGGTAAAACTGTCCTAAATTTTAGACCTGGGTGATGAATCTGAAGCTCTGTCTTCTTGACAGTAGGTCATTCCCAGTTTGGGCCTCCAGATGTGGCAAGTGATTCAAGTTGTCTAATGACCCTTCTACACTGCCATATAAAATCTGCTTTGAACTATATGGCAGTGTAGACTCAGATAATGTGGATTATCTGCCTTGTGGATTATATGACACTGTAGAAGGACTTTCAGCCAGAAAACCTCATGATTGATTGGCCTTAGGATTGCAAGAAGTCAGAAATGACTTGAAGACACATACCAACGACAATGCTTAAAATAAGTTCTTTATACCAAATTAAAAAACATATTTGGTTTATTTTAAATTGTGTTTTAAGTGAAGGCTGTAAAATTAATGTTTTTGTTGGGTTGGTGGTTTACTGTTTTTTAACCTTTTATATACCACCTGTTTGAACTGTTTTGTCTTAACTTACATTAAGTCCCATTTGGAAGAAAGGCAGGAATACAAATCAAATCAATCAATCAATCAATATTGGGAGAAAGGTTGGATATAAATAAAATAAAAAAGTCAAATTGTAAGTGTGTAACAGTGTAGATCTGCTGAATCAGTAGCCTGAAAAATAAGCTGACATGTATGTAAATCTTTCTCTTTTAATGAGTGTCCTCTAATTGAGCTAGCAATTGGATTTAGGCCATTATATTTCTGAGGTGCAGAGTTAGATAAGATGTTATCTCTCATTAGGCTGCAGCGAAGAAGGGTTATTTGAAAGAAGATGCAGAAAGCTCCATCTCTGTGGGAGCAGAGCAATTTGTCTTGTTTTCCCAACACCTTAAGATGAAGACCAATCGAACAATGCAGAAAGCAAGCACGGGAGACAAATGGTTTATGACACAAACGTTACCTTTCCTGTGCAAGGTGGGCGTGAAATGTTTTATGGGGAGACAAAAAAGTATGATGGGCAATTAACTATAAACTCATGCAGCAGGTTTATCATATCCCTCGCTCATCCATCTGCGTCTTTGTTCTCTAGTGGACTCATGAGTTTCATCAAGAAAACCATTTTCGAGGCAGCCAACCAAAACAGATCATTTCCAACTCTGTATTTGCTTGCAGTTTTGCCCTACTTTTGCCTGTTGTGTAAGATTCACAGAAGCAGCTTGTGCTTGAGAGGCATTTATTTATTTTTGATTGGTGTATATCTTGATGTAGAGCTGATTAAGGGCTAATTTTTACATCCAGCTGCCCCCTGACACAAATGGATTTTTCTTTCTAAATGGAGAAAAGACATGTGTATATGGCATTTAAATACTAGTTTCAAATTTCTGATCCCCCAAAAAAACAGTAAAAAAGCTGCTGTAAAACAAACCAGGATTTGGTTGGGTGTGTGAAGAGTGTTATGTGATAGATGTTGAAGCTGCATAACTTAGAGACCGCAAAATATATCCACTCAATGCTCAGAGGCGGTAAAATGCATCCAGTTAATATTTAGTTCTTCATTCCCAGGTTTTTTCTAGTTTTTTCTGTTGATGGGAGACTCCTTTGAGACCAGTGTGTCAAGCAGGAAGTTGATAGATGATTTTTCTCAACATACCTGTCACGATGCACGGACTTGGCCGGCCCCTTAATCACACACACAGAGACGGACTGAAGGCTAACTAGTTTATTGAATATAAAAACAGCTAATAGATATTGTCCATAAGAATAGCAAACAATCCAAAGGGTTGAAGTAACAATGTCCAAAAAACGTGGCAAGGCTTAAAGTTCAGCAAGGCTTAAAGTTCAGCAAGGCTCCACACAACGGTGTGGATCAGGATACAAACAAGGCTCCGCAAACCATGCGGATCAGGAACAAGGCAGGACAAGACAAGGCAAGGCTTGATGACCACGGGCTAGCTTAGCTTCGTGGTCCCACTCCGCTTCGCGCCTATTCAGCAAAGGCGTGGCGGAGCACTGAGGATTCGTTCCCACGGATCCTATACTTAATCCTCGGCCGAGGTCCTCGGCGCTCTAGGCTTCTACGTCTCCAGTCGCTGCTCACGGACCTCGGCCGGTCTATGCTCTTAGACCATTCCCTTCTGCTAGACTCTATGTTCCGTCTCCTATCGAAGGTTCGACCTTGTCTTTCCGCAGCTGTGTTACTATCTCCCTGGGAGCTTTCCTCCCTAGCCATTTCCCAGGCGCCTTCTTCCATGTTTTCCTCCGGAGGCTCCTGGGAATTCCTCCCACCCGGGTGTTCATAAGATTCCGCTTCACTATCCGTCTGCTCCTGGTGATCTGAGTCTCCGCTTGGGCCAAACAACATTTCTTCCCATGCCAAGCTCTCTGTGGGCGAAAGAGGCCCAGCAGGGGAAAGCTGCCCTTCACCCCAGTCATCTAGCTCATCCTCTGAGTCCAGTTCTGGCACTGCTGGTTCTAATGCTAATGGGACCCCAGGCCCTGGCCCCTGCCCTCCAGGCACAAACGAGAACTGCTGTGCTACAATACCTGAAATATGCTTTGTGACTTGTCTACTAAAGGCAGAGGAGCTTTGTCAGGAAAACTGCAACAAGAAAATGTTCTAGGATCATCTGTGTACAGCTAGGGAGGTTGAAACAGTTCTGGGAACATCCATTTATTTATCTGGGAAGTTTCCAAATAAATCCTGAGAGATGTATGTATTTCTTCAAAATGTGATTCTTTCAGAATAATTACAAAGTAATTAGTTTATTCCTTCTCTACAACGGGTCAGACCCTTCTATATATTTACAATATTGCATAAGGTCCCAAGAATGATCGAGTCCATCTATGTAATTAAAAGTGTAACTTATTTGAGCATTACTACGTCACCAAGGAATTTTAGGGAACCTTAACTGGCTTAACCTGTATATGCACTGCAGAATTATAGAAGTTCAACACAACATTAACTGCCATGGCTCATTGTTATGGAATTCTGAGATTTATAGTTTTGTGGGTTATTTACTTGTTTCTGTTAGACAGTTGTGGTACCACAATATACTACTACAAATCCCAGAATTCTACTGGATGGAGCCATGGCAGTTAAAGTGGTGTCAAGCTGCTATAATTCTGCAGTTTGGACAGCTCTTGGATAAGGCAATTACCGTATTTTCTTGAGTGTAATTCACATATTGTAATGACGCTCCAACCGGTAAGGATCACGCGTAGATAGAAGGGTTGGTTTCGAATCCCAAAATCGGGATTCTAAAATCAACTGGGGGGGGGGGGATTTTTTTTGATTAGTATATCAAAGACTTACAAAAAAATTTCCAAAAAGTGCTAAAATGTAACTTAAGTACTAACGAAATTCTAAAGTGGTTCTAAAGTAGGAAAAGCAGGGAAACAGTTAAAAATCAAGGGAGACATTCCCTTCACCTCTGCAGTGCAATTAAGTGGAGCTGTAATGTATAACATAAATATAAAAGTAGTAGCTACTAGCTCCTAGCTCTCAGGACAATTGTGAAAGTGAAGTACGTTTCTCCCCCGCCCATATTATTTCCCCTTTCCCTCCTTACTTCCTTCTCTACCCTCTTCTTTCATTCCTTCCTTTGCTCTTTGGTTCCCCATCCCTTCTTTTCTCTTCTTCGCCCCTCTTTCCCCCGCTCGCGGTGCCTCGCTCACCCCTCGCCTCTCTCTGGCCTCGATCCATGGATCGAGGCTGAAAAGAACAGAAGCTTGCATGCGGGCCCCTTTCCAGCTAAAATATAAGCCGACCCAAGCCTGGGTCGGCATGCCCCCAGCTGGAAAAAGACCTCGCGCCCCCTCTGCTTCTCTCTGGCCTCGTACAGGCTAGGAGAAGCAGAGAGAAGCACGAGGCCCCTTTCCAGCTAAAAATAAGCCGACCCAGGCTTGGGACCCATTTACAGCTGGAAAAGAGGCCGCGTGCCTCTCTGCCTCTCTCTCTGGCCTCGATCCATGGATCCGGAAAAATTCCCGGCAGAAAGAGAGCGATGAAAGAAGGATGGGGAACAGATGAAGAGAAGAAGGGAAAGAGGAAAGAAAGGAGGCGGAGAGGGAGAATCGTACTTCAAACTTGAACCGACTTATATTTTGGCTGGAAAGGGGAGCGCCCCTCTGCTTCTCTCTAGCCTGGATCGGGGCTGAGAGAAGCAGAGAAGCGCCTTGCTCAGCAATCAACCGACCAAACTGAATCGACTTATATTTTAGCTGGAAGGGGCCTTGCGCCCCTCTGCTTCTCTCTAGCCTGGATCGAGGCTGAGAGAAGCAGAGAGTCTGTGGCAGCTCAGCCGACCCGAACCTAGTCAAACTTTATATTTTAGCTGGAAAGGGGCCTCAATCGGAGGAATTTCCTCCTGTTTCCCAGGCTGTCCCCTCCGCTTCTGAGGGACAGCCTGGAAGCTGGAGGAGAAATTCCTCCGATTGAACCCTTTTCAGCAAAATCTAAGCCGACAGGGCTGAGTAGACTTATATTTTAGCGAAGGGGCCTCGCTCACCCCTCGCCTCTCTCTAGCCTCGATGCATGGATCGAGGCTAGAAGGCAGAGAAAGAAAGACGCGGGGCCTTTCTCCTCCTCTCTCTCGCAGGGCTGTCATTGGCGAGAGAGGAGGAAGAACCCTCGCTCACCCCATCCATGTTTCTTTGCCTCTGATTGGCTAAAGGAAGGTGGAGTGAAGGAGGGTATGTCCAACTAGTATCCATCAGCCAATGACAAAACACGCTTACTAAGGGCAAAGAAACCATACGAATGCTTTCGACCCAGATACAAAAATGGCGCGAAGTGCCGTAAAGAAAGTCTACTTCCTGGTTCGCGACAGCGATCGTAAAACATCAAAAGTCCCATTACATACGAATTTCTACGAATCCTTTTAATTTCCGTTTCATTTTTTCTCATGCCTAGTAGATAGAAGCACGGTCCAACACGATTTTATTGCAGGTACAACACTTGTAAAGCTAAAGCACCGTCCGCCACCCAAACACACCTTTTATGCGAACCCCCTCCCTTGCTCATGCAATGTCAGGCAGGGTTGCACCATATCCGGGTGATTCAGCAATTCCCATAGTCCAAAGGGATGTGACCTCATCAGTCTCTGAGTCAGCATTAATAGTTCATTGTCAATGTCCAAGTCCAGAGGAGGTTACCTCACTTCCCCTGGAGGCACCTGGAAGTTACATCACTCCCAGATTGACTCAGCATAGTCCTTCGGTAACTAGAGCAAAGGTCCCCAGAGAACTGGGACAAAGGTCAGCTACCTCATGGCAGGCTGGAAACCTGAACTTCTTCCAAGCTCAGATTTCCCAGATCTGACATAACATCCTTCTCCACCACGTCCTCCC